>VZRJ01011173.1:886835-954547 GCA_013397565.1 Ptilonorhynchus violaceus
TCCAACTGCGCAGGCGCCAGACCCGCCCCCTTCTCGCACGGCCTCCTGGGACTCGTAGTCCCATAGCCCCGCCACGGGCTCCGCCAGCTTTCGTAGAGCCGTCAGCCTCGGAGGAGAACTTCAAGACCATCCAGTTCAACCATCGACCCGGCACTACCGCTGTGACTCCTAAACCACATCACCCAGCGCCGGATCCAGGTGACTCCACCATTTCCCTGGGCAACCTATTCCTACGCCTAACCATCCTAACAGTGAAAAAGTTTTTCCTAATATCTAATCTGAATGTCCCCTGTCTCAGCTTAAGGCCATTTCCTCCGGTCCTCTCACTGCAGGCACGGTAGAAGAGACCAACCCCCACTTGGCTACAACCTCCTTTCAGATGGTTGTAGAGAGCGATCGGGTCGCCCCTGAGCCTCCTTTTCTCCAGGCTAACCAACCCCAGCTCCCTCAGCCATCCCTCAGTTCCTCACAAGACACTGCGCGCGCGCTGCGGTGTTTTCCCCCCTCCCTCCCTTTCCCTGCGCTCCATCCCCCGGACGTGACGCCCACCGTGGGTGGCGCATCACTTCCGCAAACAGGGATGGCGGAGCGCTGGGCCGGGTGAGTGCCGGGCTCGGTGACTGCTGGGCCGCCCTCCCGTCCTCCCTCCCTGCCCCCGGCCGGACGGGCGGCGGCGGGGGGGGCCCGGGGCCCTTGGCCTCGCGGGACGGCGGGGCCGAGGGGGCGCAAGGAAGCGACGGGCGCCGCCGCCCCGTTATCGGGCGAGGAGGCCCTGAGGCCTCCCGGCCGCGTCACAGAGAGAGTGAGAGAGGGAGGGAGCGAGCGAGCGCGTCCTGAGGCCGGCGGGCCCATTCCCCACTCACTCCAGGCGTTTTGAGCTTTCCGGCTGAAGGAGCTGCCGCTCCCCCTGGGCACTTGGTTGCCATCGCTGGTTGTGAAAGTTGGATTGTTTCACGATTTAGGCCTTCCAGTCATCTGCTTGGAATAGCCGAGTGACGATAAAGAAAAGTGTGTTGTTGCTGCTTCGGAAACTGAGTCAGGTGCTGCGCCGTAGTGGAAGAATTATTTCTATAAATCGTAGTTTGAGGCCATCTGTTTTGCTCTGATGTCTCTCTTTAGTGGCCCACTTAGTCGATGTGTTCTGGCCCTTGTTAGGAGATGAGCCGGGTTATGGTGGACCTGAATATGGTTTTTGAACATGGTTTTACTTAGGTTGATTTAAGCCACTGTTCCAAAAAAGGAGTTATCAAATTGCCCTCTCCTGTGCCTTTTTAAAAAGTAGGTGCCCTGCTTCCTGATGATGGTGTAAAGAAAGCTGCGATGTGCTGGAGACCAAATGACCTTTGTGGCAGTGGTTTGTAGTCCTGCAGGCTGTGTAGGTATTTGTGGAATGGAGATGTGGAAATGCCGGTGCACATATTAGTTAAGCTCGGAGCATAGTGGATATTCTTGCAAACTGGGAAATCCACAATTGATGAGACAATTTGCTCATAAAACCCCATCTTGATCTTTTATTTGAAGACATACATATCAGTTTAAATAACAAGTTTTCTAATTTGAGAGGATTTGTCTGTGTTTCTAAACATAAAGTGATTTGTAGGTTACCTTTTGTGGGGAGGGAAAGAGGGAGTCTCAAAACCAGCAACATGTTGCAGTTGAATCAATAAAGATATGTAAGAGACTCTAACAGGAAGAGTAAACTTTTATTTTAATTTGATCTTATTATAGTGAGAGTATTCTGAAGTTCCACATGTTTTATTGTGCTGTCTTTATTAAATAAGTAGTCAAATTTGAAGTCCGCATGTTGTCTAGGATCAAATGCCAGTGTTATGTTTGAAGGTGATGGTCATAACCAGGAGTAAGTGAAATTCAACACTGAAAATCGTTGGCGGTTTGTTTCTTTCCCCTCTATAGATTTCCATTCTGATCAGTGGACCAGTCAAAATGGCTGATGTAACCAAGACAGAAGAACAAGTAGTAGAGAAGAGTTTGGATGAAGAAGTGGAGAAAACACCTCGTACTTTAGAGTCAGATTCAGGTCTTAGGTGTGAAGGCAATAGTTCTGCTTCAGGTACAGTGCAGTCCACTGAAAATGAAAAAGAAGCTGATAGTGGTAATCAGGATGGCAGAGCAAAGAGGAAGAATTTAGATTCTGAAGATGAACCTCCTAAGAAACTAGTAAGTATCATTTATTTTGAGCTGTTTTCAAATCCTTGTTTCGAAGCCTTAGCTCAAGAAAAAATTGAAAATATTTTTACTAAACATGTGTGAACCAGCATGAAACACCAAACATTGAAATATTTCCTAGAGAAATAACAGGTGCACAAGTTGTGTTGGGCTTCATGGAGGAGAAAGAGGGCTGGTAATTAGAATGTTAATCTCAGCACATACTTATTCCAATTCTAAGACTGTTGTCCCATTGTTCATGTGGTAGCAACCTGGTATTATAGTGTGGGTTGCTGGCATTAGTCCAAGCCCCATATCTTGAACTCTGGTCTTGTGTATGTGGTTAAGCTGTGTGATAGCATAGTTACCTGTGCTTGAGAAGTTCTTCCATTAGGTAATATTGTCCTCTCATTTCCTTGGTAAGGTGTTGTATAGTTTAGAAAACTTTACATCTGCATCGTCTGTGGTATAACTTCAGTATGATTTGTTGGCAAAGTGAAAGACTTACAGCTGCCTTTTTTTTTTTTTAAGACTACAAAAGTGGCAAAAAATTTATGTCTTTTTATATGTCCCCCTGGGAGGGTGAAAAGGGTAGTGTTTTTTATGATGCTATTCTTTATTATGTATGAGCTTGTAGAAACTGATGCTTTCATATTCAGTCTAGTTCATCTTTTTGGGATGTTTAAGTATAATTGGAAAATGTCTTTGACCCATGTTTTGTTTCTCTGCCCAGAATTTTCCCAGGATGCTAGTTTATGGCTCAGCAGGCTGGCAAAATAAAGAGTGCCCTTTGTTGTGGTAGAAACATTATTAACCCTTTCACCTTTTTAATAAGGTGGGATAAGGCTTAGGTGAACAAGAAACACAGTGAGTTTGCGTAGCTTAAGGGTGCAGAGAGGTGGTTGAACATAGCTGCTAGCACCTGGATGTTATTGCTGATGGCTCTTTGTGACTGAGATGTGTTAGTGGTTTGTGTGAGTTTGTCCCCCACACTAAGTCAACGATTCCAGCTTCTGTCACCTGCAGTGGCCATTCAGGGAGCCATCTGTGCTTACCCTGAAAAAGAATAGAAGTGGTCAAGATACTTGTTAGTATCAGTCAGCCCGGTGTAGTAATAAAGAGGTGATGAGGTTATAGATATTCCAGACAAGGAAGTAAGTCTGTGTTCATTCTGAAGGTTACCAAAAATACATGAAACACTGAAGAATTCACATATTATCTTAAAGTCCATCAAACCTTCTTTTCCCTTGAAGAACTGCTATTTGAATAGTAAGATGCTGGGATATTGACTTTTGTGGTTAGCTGTTGGGAGTGCTTTTAATGGCTTTATTCTGGTTTGTACTGTTATTTCAAACACTTTTTTACTTCACAGAATTCTTGTTGGTTCTTTGTGTTCTGTTACTTTATATTTAAATTATAATTTATGTTCATTTCATGTATATAGTTTAGAAGTGTGTTTCATGTATGTAGTTCATATAGTTATATACTTATATAGTATATAAGATTATTTTCAAGGTGAAGAAATGTTTGGAGCATAATATCTGGATGTAGACTGCTTCTCTGTGTAACATGGGACAGAAATTATTATAATATTTAAAGGCCGGACAGAAACCTCTTGGAGTATTTAAGGCTAAAACAGAGACATTTCTATGGCTAAGTGTTAAGCATTATATGGAATATGTTGTCAAGTGATTCCTCTCATTCCTTTTTCATCGTCTGTTTAAAGCTCTGGCATGGGGTCGTCCACTTGGGGCTTTATGTGACATCAGCTGGTTGGCATTTTGGTTAAATTGGCAGTTTATACATTTCTGTCAGATGAAAACTCTGAATTTCTGAAGCAGGCTCTTTGAAGAGGCTTAACATCCCTTGAAAAGGAGCATCCTCTTCTTCAGTCCCAGGCTTAAGAGGAATGAAGCATATTCTTTGAGAGTGGTGAGAGTATTAGAGAACTGAAAGTTCAGTATTTCTGTGAAGGAAAGATGCTGGGTGTAATCCATTGTCCAGAAATTACTTGACTCAGCTGAAAAGAGGATTACATTTTTAAGGGAGTTAATTGAAGTACTGACATCAGTACCAGTACAGATATGGAAAATCTCTTTATAATGATGGTGCTCTTCATAGTACTGCTTGTTTGCTTTCTTAAATCCTTGAAGTGAACACATGTGTCTTTTGATTAAATGAAAAAGTAATCAAAAGAATGCACTGCTTGAGTCTATTCCTTCTGTGGTTTCTGCAGCATGAGATAGGCCATGGGCAAGCTGTAGCTGCACATTATAACGAACTGCAAGAAGTGGGATTGGAAAAACGCAGCCAGTCTCGCATCTTCTACCTCCGAAACTTTAATAATTGGACAAAGAGCGTCCTCATTGGTAAGCGTCCTTAATTGATAGTTCAGACTTTATTAGAATGTAGCTAATTTTGTTTAAAAATGTAAGTTTTTCTGTTTTCTGATGTTGAGTAGGACACTTTGTCTCATGATACATAGTAGGTTTTTCAACTGCAGTCAAATGTCTATTTTTAATTTGAATCTCTGTGATAGCATTTTGTATTGTTGGAATGCTAAATGTATGCTAAGGTTTTAAAGATCAACTGACTTGAAAAACGGAAAAGGTTCATACTGGAAACTGCTCTTCTTTGTGGCGTTTTTAAAGAGAAAGGTACAGCTTTAAATCATAAAGAATCTAGCTGTTCCTAGATTTAAACAAGAACATCTTAATCTGTCTCAATTTCTTAGCTATTTTCCTGAAGCAGTTTGTGCTCAGATCCTGGTTAAGCGATTCTGCAGGAAGCTTGAACACATAAATATTTTCTTTATTACCCATAGTCAGTGGTTTAAAAGATGAAAAACTAAAGGATGTTGTTCTTTAAGAATCAGCAGGTTTTTATTAAAAGGCAAAGTCTGCTGTCCCACAGATTAATTCCAAAGTGAGGAAACAAAACTGTCAGATATCTGTCAACAAAGAAAAGAATCATCAGCACAGCACCACAGGTTCATGAAGAGGGATCTGTGCCAGGAGATGTTGGCACCATTTGTCTTAGCATGCTGCTTTTTGTTGAGTTGTATCAGAGCAGTTAGAAGCAATATTTAGATTTATATAAAGCTGTTCCTGAAGGCTGTGTTGAAGCCTTTCTGTCATAAAGAATTTCAGCAGTGTGGCTTTATAGCAGTTGTATCAAAACATATTTCATGTCTCTTACTGTGAAGAAAAGTTGCTAGCATGCTGATATGTTTTATATAATATGCCAACATCAGTCAGAGCAGAGAGAATCTAGACAGGGTGGAGAGAGAAGAAAAAATGTAGCTGGTAAAAAAGACAGCAAACGAGTAGCTGATGCTATTGCAAGGCCTGGGAGAATGAGTGGAAAACATCATGCACGTTTTGTAATGTGACCGGGAGGAGATGTTGTGGCTGATGCATTTAATTGGCTTTTACTCTTCTGCAAAAGGCTTTCCCGTACTTTCAAATAACATCTGCCTTCATTATAATGGTAATGAAAGGGAGCCCTGTTTCCCTACTCACGTATGGGGTGGTTGTTTAGCTATGTGCAGTTTTGCCTTAGCCAGGGAAACAGTTCAGAGCTTCAGTCACATCACATGCAGAGCGTATTAAGCACAGAAAATATTCGTTATCTTCTCCATAGTTTTAAAAGTTTGTGGTTCCTTTCATCATGCTAGAAAAAAAGAGTTTTAAGTCTGTAGTATTAAAAAGACTTACAGGCAAAGTAAGGTCTGAGGTGTTTTAAAATTCTCAAAACCTTTTGGTCCTTTAGGCTTTTATGTGCAATACAAGTGAAATATGGAGATGTGTATATATGTTCCGTCTTTTTATTTTTCTAGGTGAATTTATAGACCGGGTACGACAGAAAAAGAGTGATATAACTGTTTTGGATCTAGGATGTGGCAAAGGTGGAGATTTATTGAAATGGAAAAAAGGCAGAATTAAAAAACTCGTCTGTACTGGTAAGTAAACATGATAACTTTCTAGGGAAAGTACATCAGTATTTTATGGGAAGCCAAGTACATCTCCAGTATTTTATTATTTCTTTTTTTCCCCAG
This sequence comes from Ptilonorhynchus violaceus, assembly GCA_013397565.1. Lineage (NCBI taxonomy): Eukaryota > Metazoa > Chordata > Aves > Passeriformes > Ptilonorhynchidae > Ptilonorhynchus > Ptilonorhynchus violaceus. The sequence continues at coordinate 893,059 of VZRJ01011173.1, forward strand.
TAAATCCAAGAATGTACTGAACACCTTTTGTGCAAAAAGTCGTATTTGGTCTTTTAACCTGAAGATATTGACTTGATTGCCAGCAGAAATACAAGAATCACTGGTTTTCTGTGTATTTAGCTTTCAGTTCAACTCCTAAATAAAAACTGGTATCACTAAAGAAACACAGAATTGCCACAGATTGCCTTAGGCAAAATGTGGCCCTGGGGAAAAGACTGACATTTTGTATTTTATGTCTTTGTTCCCACATCTAGTCTCCTGTAGTATTTTTAATTGTTCTGAAACATATACAGAAGAGTTGCATTTAAAAAAACAAATAAGCCCCACAATGTTATGACAAAAAATGATTTTGGGTGTTACAAGCAACTAAAGATTTTTGGACTCAGAAAGGGGGAAGAGCTGAAAGCTGGTTAAAAAAATCTATTGTTTGAGTGATTTGCTTAGATGTTGGGAGGAAGATACCATCTTCTTTTTTCCCAAAAAGTATCCCAAGGATAATCAGAAGAAGTATTACTTAACTCCACATTTAATTAGATACTAAAATTCCATAAAATTCTTTCAGTGGGAATTATTCTGGGTATTCTACATTTTACATTTCTTTCTTGCATTTTTCAGTGGGCAATATTCAAATACAATTAATTAATTTACTTACAAAGTTCTTATGTAAATCTATTGCATATTGTCAGAAACTCGATGACTAAAAAAGGAACAGTCTTAGAACTTTAAAAAAATTCCCATGATGTAACATATCAGAAATAACTGCATTTCAACATCTTTTATATTTTTAAGACCATTAAGAATCCCAGGGAGCTGAGCTGTTTTAACAGAACTGAAGATCAGTTTTTTACCCCTGCCGTATTGTACCTTCTGTGTTCTACTAATCATTCCAGTTTTTTGTCTGGGGAGCAGCTTACACAGTTTTAATTATTTTAATTTTTATTATCTTTCCATGTATAGATATTGCTGACATTTCTGTGCAACAGTGCAAGCACAGATATGAAGAAATGAAAGGCCGATGTCGATATAACGAATATATTTTTGATGCAGAATTCATACAAGCAGATAGTACCAAGGTACAGTTCTTATGCTTTGTAATATTTTGGAGATTTAACGTTCTTTTGTTAAGCAAGTGTAGGAAGTTGATGGTAGTGCTATAATATTTTGGGTATATATATTTTTAAGGTTGGATTATTGTACTGTCAGGAGAATCAGTCATAGGGGTTACTGGAAGGTTGCTCAAGATGTACTTAGATGCATTTTGCTGCTGTTGTAGTGTGTTACATTCCTGAAGCCTGAATGTCTTTTTCAGATAATAAATCTGGTGCTTTCAGTGTCTTTTACTTGAAAAAGGGAATGGAATGACTTTTTATCTTTGGAGTTCTGTGAAGCAGCATGGGATGTTGGAAACTATCTTGGTGAATGTGTTTTTAATACTGGAATAAATAAGGGACCTTTTTTGCTTTGACTTTACTTACTTTTTTTTTTCCTAGTGGCATTTTGGTTACGATAATAGGTACCTTTAAAACTTGTGTGGTAGAGCGGGCTTCCTAGACTGGAGACGATGGTGAATGCATTGCTGAGGCTTAGGAGACAGTCTTGTAACAAGAACTGCTTTTGCTTCCTAGAAATGCAGGCTGAGAGTGCCCTGCTGATGGAGGCTGAGAAGCAGAACCTACCTGGTTCCAGTGTGTCTGTGGAAAAGCTGAACCTGTTCTCAGCCTTGCAGGAAGGGTTGTTTGCTTGAATTCTTGGTTGCCTTTCCTTCTTCTGAGAAAGTCTGTTGCAGATCTCTCTCAGCTCAAGTTTACATTCAAAGGAGAGAGAAGAGAGACTTGCCAGGAAAGAAAGGGATATTTTCATGTTGCTGTTAAAGCTCAGTCTTACACATTCATATGTATTTTCTGTTGCATGCTTTGTTCTGTCTGTCCTTGCACACAAAAGTTTGTTTCCCTTGCTTTGTATCTCTATAATGAAGGTGATATATCCTGCAAAATCTCATTCTCACAACTTGTCTAGTTTTGCCCACCTCTGTTTCTCATTTTCCTATGTCTTTCTCTATGTCTGGGGTCAAAGCAAGCTTTAACCTGACAAATTTCAAGGGTGCATTTAAAGCAACCCCTTCTCATCTCAAGTGTATGTTTAATGCGTCAATTCTCATTACAGAGACTTAGTAAAGTGAAAATTCATTTTATTACAGTATTTTTTTCCAGCTAAATGGTGGCCAGTTGTAAACCCCAGCAGTAAAGTACTTCTGGAAACTATTAGGTAACTAACCTTGGGTTTTGGTCTTTCAGGTGTAATGGTGTTACTTGTCAACATGGAAAGAATTTAAGGACATAGTAACTTTGAAATGTGTGTGTGTATTCTTGTTTCTAAATGTCGTGTATGGTTTTCTGTGTAGAAGAGAACTTTTTCTTACTATTACCTTTTCATCTTGTCTTTGTTGAAATTGTGAAGGAATGGGAGCTGAAAGGAAAAACTTTAGTGAATTCAAAGAATTATGGAAGTAGTGCATTTGTTAGAAGATTTAAGTGAATCATGCTTGTTTTTGTAGCTTTTGTTTCTTTTTAATCTGTTTCAGGATCTCCTGTCCTCCAAGTACAGTGATCCAGATATGCGCTTTGACATTTGCAGCTGTCAATTTGTTTACCACTATTCATTTGAGACATATGAGCAGGCTGACATGATGCTCAAAAATGCTTGTGGGAACCTCTCTCCTGGAGGTTATTTCATTGGCACAACTCCAAATAGCTTTGAACTTGTGTAAGTACTTTTATGTTCTATTAGTCTTCAAAAGTCTGTGAAGCATTGATAAGTGATAATTGTACTTGCGATGCTCTGATTTACAAACAAAAGCAAGTTTTTTGCAACAGTTTTTGGATTCTAGTAAAAAAAATCTCACTCATGAAATTGACTCAAACAAGTAAATCAGTATTAATCCTTGTCTCTTGCCCCCATGACTCTTCTGATATAGAGTATAGGTCTTCATACACTTCAGCCCATGACTTAAATAGTGGCAAAATGGCCTCAGCGTGGGGAAAAACTGTCAGGATTTTGTGGTTGTTTCAAGAAGTCTGTCTTGTCCATGTAGATTGTGTTTGGGCTAAAGGTTCCTCTTCTAGTCTGTTTAGTCCTTGGTATGTTGTATAGGAATGATAAACTGTTAAAACTTAGTATGCTGCTTCATTGCATTGTTTCATGGCCTTGTTAGTTTTCTCTGCTGGGCAATTAATGTTTGTCTATATCTCATTTTATAGAAAGCGACTTGAGGCTTCAGAAACAAATTCATTTGGGAATGATGTGTACAATGTAAAATTTGAAAAGAAGGGAGACTATCCTTTATTTGGCTGCAAGTATGATTTTCACTTGGAAGAAGTGGTTGATGTCCCTGAGTTCTTAGTTTATTTTCCATTATTGGAAGAGTAAGTTAAGTTTTGAATTCATTATATAATAAAAGCTGTGGAACATAATAAATATTTGTTTAGTTTATGTGTCATTGCATAATGCTTGCAGAAAATGATGTTTTGGCTTTCTTACTATATTTTTTAGTTCTTAGTCTTTTGTTGTTGCTTCAAATACAGGGGTTTCTTGCATTTCCATCCACAACTATAATCTGTCCATTGCACTCAGTTGAAGGTGCTCTGGTCAGAAGCTGTGAGGACTTAAACTACGTCTCACAAGAGAACATCTGTATGGATATGTTGGATCTGTCAGCAAACCTTTAGTACTGTCAGCTTTTTCTTCTTTATTTGTAACTTTTTATTTGTAACTTCTTTCTATCTTTTTTTAGTCTTTCAGCAAGCTTTCTTGTGTATCCTCTTGATCATGGTGTCTCTTTCTTGTCTTCTCCAACTTTGTATAGATGTTCATGTGGTTTTTGCTGTGACTAATTTTTTCTTGCTGTAAGTGATCTTCATCTTTGAGCATACATTTTGCTGTTACCTCTGTGTGAACTCAGATTTGCTTTTCCCAGCTGTGTCCTGAGGTACAAACATGTTTCCATGTTGGGTTTTTTCCTGCGATTCAAGTTCAGTATGGTTAAACAATATTAAGCTTTCCCTTCATGCCTGTATAGTTTCACACATTTCATTTGTAGTTCTCTGTGAAAAATACCAGCATCTGTAACTGACAGCTGTAACTTCAGTGTTGCATGTCCACAGTGTCTACATGTAATTGAGATGAAAGGCACTAAATCTAATGGAAAAGTTCTCTAAATATATCCATAATATCTGATGTGACTGCAGGGAAAAGAGTGTAGTTTGTCTGGAAGTTCACATGGAACTTTGGTGTTTTGGCAGAAGAGATAGTTTTATATTAAAATGTTTGTAAATTACTTCTGTGTAGATTTTTGTTGTCCTAATTTAAAAAAAAAAGTAGAGTTTGTGATGATACTGCAGCTTTTTTCATCTAAATGTCATTACTAAGAAAAAAAAATTCTAAGAAAAGTGTAATCCTAGTGAATACCATAAGATGTCACTGTGGTTTAAAATTGATCCTTTGAAAATAAAGCTACAGTAATTTTGGAGCTTCCCTAATTAAGCTTATTATTTTGACAGAATGGCAAAGAAGCATGGTATGAAATTAGTCTACAAAATGACATTTCGGGAATTCTATGAAGAAAAAATCAAGAATGAGGAGCATAAAATGCTGTTAAGGAGAATGCAGGCCTTGGAGGTAAATTTGGTGTTGACTTGTTTGATTTTAATCATTTTACATCTTGTTAATTATTTGTATGATAATTGAAATTCCCATTGTAAAATTTTTGCAATTAATTAAGGGCTACCAATATAAAGTGTTTAATTCCTGCGGCTGAAAGTGTGACTCTGGTGTGTTGACCTTGACTGGCTGCCAGACACCCACCGACCTGCTCTCTTGTTCCCTCTTCCCAACAGGATGGGGGAAGAAAATAGGAAAAGAACTTGTAGGTCAAGATAAATTCCAGGAGATTGCTTAGCAATTACTGTCACAGACAAAACAGAATGAACTTGGAGAAAGTTAATTTAATTTATTGCAAAAAAAAAAAAGAAAAGCACCTTTGTCCCACCCACTGCTTGTTCCCAGACTTAGCTTCACTCATTCACTCCTGACCTTTCTACCTCCTCTCCCTGCCTTGCAGTGCTGGGGAGCGGGGATTGTCCGTAACATGTTGTCTCTGCCTGTCCTTCCTTCTCACACTCTTCCCTTGGTCCAGCATGGGTCCCTACAATGAGATATAGTCCTTCACAAACCGATCCATTCTCCCTGTGGGGTACAGTCCTTCAGGAACAGACTGCTCTGTCATGAGCTGGTTCCTCACAGGGTTTTAGCTCCTGCCAGAAAACGTGCTCCTGGTTGGGTTCCTTGCTGTGGATCAGAGCTCCTGCCAGGAGCCTGCTCCTGTATGGACTCTCAATAAGCAGCAACTTCCTTTGGGGCATGTCAGCCTGCTGCAGCATGAGGTCCTCCATGGGCTGCAGGGGGATGGCCTGCCTCACCATGGTCTTCTGGAGCTGCAGGGGAATCTTTTCACTGGTGCCTGGAGCACTGCCTCTCCCAACTTCTTTGGCCTTGGTGTCTGCAGGGTAGCTTCACATTTTTCCTCACTCTTCTCTCACAGCTGTTGTGCAGACTTTTTGCACTTTCGTAAAGATGCAAAAAACTCAGAGGTGCCCAACTTGTGGTCGAGAGACTCAGCTGTGTCCTGTGGTGGCTCTGTTTGAGCTGGTGGAACCGGCTGTGTCTGGCCTGGGACAGCCCTGTCCTTTCCTCACAGACGCCACCTCTGCAGCCCCTGCTGCCACCACCCAATAGAGTGATTCAAGTTTTGAAGATACTATTTCGATTTTGAGGCAGGTTTTCATTTTTATGAAGTAGGAAACAAGCACAAGAATCATGGCAGGTGTCAGATAGTGGTGACTGTAATCCATTGGATTTTTGTGCAAGGAATATTGAGTGAAAAGACTGAAAGGAATCTTTGTAGGAATAAAGGGACAGGCTATGTTCATAGAAGAAAATGGTACTTAACTGTAACTAAGCTTATGTTTTTGCCCAGTGTTTTTGCAATTTTTTTTATCCTCAAGCTCTTATCCTTGCATGACTTTAGCAGCTTCAGAGAAGCTTTTCCATACCACCTCTGAGACTTTGGTTTTACTCTCTATTCTCTGTGCTTCCCTCCTCCCTCAAACAGTAGAATTCTTCAGCACAAAACTATCAAATCAAGTATCTGGTGACTTATTTAGCTGAGTCGTGTGGGCTGCATCTTGACTGCCCTTGTTGACTCTGAAAGTGACGGTGCTGTGTATGGGCTCACACTGCCAGTAGCACAGTGACACAGCCTTTGACATACTATCTTCCTTCTTAGGAGAGCTGTCTTAAGGTAGTAGCCACTTTCAGCTGAGGACTGAATTGTTATGTACAGATCATTGGTAACTGGAATCCTTAATAAGTATGTGTTAGTTTGGAAGAATCTGTTGTGTACTTCTATTACAGCTCCTGTGTTACTGAAGCATTTTAAGTGTTCTGCTTGAAATTGTAGTTGCTCATTTCTTAGTACTTCTGCTTAAGAGATGCTGGTGTGTTTAGTTGCTATTCTAAAAGAATATATATCTAAGTAATGCTTATAATGAGCTGTACACGAAGGAGAATCTTTATAGTTATTCTGTTTCCCCTGCTTTAGAGACATAAGGATAAAACTTAATTTTTAAATCTTGGGCTTCAGATTTTCTGGTAAGTAGGGAACATGAGACCTGTTCCTGAGGGTGCTGTAAAGGAGAGACCTGAATTTAAAATCCTCTTACAAATTACTGACCTCTGTTCTGGACTGTGTTTGACAAACCCTTTATTGATGTGATTAATGTATCTCACTACTCAATTTTTTTTTTATGTTCTCCAGCCATATTCTACACTTGGTGATTCCAGGCTTGTTTCTGATAAACCTGATGATTATGAGCATGCAAAAGAGTTTATCAAAGATGGCAAGGCAAAGTTACCATTGGTAAGTTCCCTCATACTTCACTAGATCAAATGGTGTCTAAAATTGAGGTCTTGGTTTTTCAAACTCTGGTGCCTTCTTCATTTCAACTGCAATGGAATTGGTATATGTGTCTCTTCTCATGTGAAAAATTATAGGCCTACAGGGCTGAGGAGTTCATCTAATCTGTATTCCATACTCAAAGAGTCAAATTCACTTAATTTGGTAGCTATGAAAAATTTGTAATAATGCTGAAACGAAAGGATATTTTTCCATCTTACTTGACAGCTGTTCCTTCTAACTGTTCTTAATTTGAAGAATCTTCTTATGTTTCTGGATCTTTACACTACTGATTTAAAGCTTTAGTTCCAGTCCTGTGATAGGAGAGTTAAAAACGTCATAACACTGTATAAATTTGAAATCATTCTTTTCATTGTCATTGATACAAGCTTGAAGTTTTTCCACTTGGTTCTGTTATGGGTTTTTTTTTTAATCATTGATTCATCTACTGTTCATGTTCTGAATTCCTGAAGATGTAGTCCTCTTACTGTATATATAAAAATCCTACATCAAGAGGGAAAAGAAACCTGCACTCCATATTTGAAATAAAAAAATTTTAAAAAGAAAAATGCTTGTTTTAAGAAATAGGCTTAGGAACATGAGAATGGCCAAGTCAGACCAAAGACTTCTGTTGCCAAGTGCTGTTTGGAAAGGTGAACCATTTGGTCAGGTTTGGTTAGTCGGTAGCATATGGACTAAATCATGCCACCAGTGAGGAATCCGTGGAAGGAGATGGAGTGGGCAGAGCAGAAAATCAGCTTCTTGTTGTTGCCGTGTGTTTCTTAATTGGTGAGATAAATGGCAACAGCTTTTTTCCTTGTGGACTTGCCCTGCTTTCATCTGATCAGCTGAGCTGGGAGTTTCCTAGGCTGGAAGGCATACTGTTTTTTCAGAATGAGAATTAATCTCTTGCAAAAAAGAGTTTCTGTGGGCTGTGGGGTGTTGTTGGATGAAGGCAGGCAGTGTTCCTGGGAAGGTGGAGCACCATGGTGCAGGGCCTTTTCTTGACTTCTGCACAAGTATGGTGCATCTCGGTCTGAACAGTAGCTGGAGCCAGGTCAGGCCACGCTGATGTGTGGTAATAGACCCAGGCATGCTCTGCACCGCAGAGGCATCCAGACCAACAGACTGTTGGCCCATTCTCCTATACTTGTGTAATTTAGGTTGTTCCATTATCTGGTGTCTTCCCATTTCCTACCATCAAAGTTAGCGGAGTTACAAGTATCTGTTGTCTACAGTAATTATCTTCTTGCCCCTAGATAGCCAGTCAGTGTGGGTGGTTAGAAGTTGGTCAGTAAAAGATTGATTATTCTGAGTTAAATCAGATGTTTTATTGTTTCCTTATTTTTGTTGAAATTCTTTGGTTTTTTATCCCCTTCTAGGGAACCTTGAGTAAATCTGAATGGGAAGCAACAAGTAAGTAATGTTTTGAAAACTCAAGCATTGACTGAATGATTGCTTTGGAAAGTGTTTAAAATAGCCTGTTAGTCAGGGAAGAAAGTCCAGTTTTTAAATATAACAAGATGTTGTTATTTGTGTAATTCAAATGCTTATGTATAGATTATGTAGTGTGCGCATCTCAAGAAATTGGGAGGGGAATGCATAAGTGCAACCAACCAGGATTTGCATTTTTACAGGCCATTATACTGGTTGTGTTAGTAGTTTAAAAACAAATAAAAAATGCTGTTTAATTCTCAAGTGAGAATAATCTTCACTCTCCTCTCTTAAATTATCATCTAATTTTTGAATGTATTAATTATAATGTAGACATTAATTCCAGTAATGTAGAGGTCTTAGTTCACTTATCTATTTGAGAGAGACTTTTCTACCTTTAGAAGTTCAGTGGTTACTGTGTTTCCTAAGTAGTCTCTTTTTTCAGAAAGGTCTGGAGTACAGAGCTTCTGAGAGTTAGGCTATAAGCACAGCTTGTTCCTTGCCTGGAACTTTGCTTTCTTGCAGAGGAATGTCTGATAGACTCATCTTGAAAGATTTGTAATGTAGCTGTGGCACCTCATTAAAATAAAAGTTGAGTTCAAGTGGAACTCCATAAATGTTTAATTAGAGTCATGGTCTCAAGTAACTGGTTTAACGTGTCTGTCTGGTATTGAACATAGCAACATCTAACATCTAACATACAATCATAACATTGATTGTATTCCAGCTAAGAGTTTTCCAAGGGTGCTGGTGTGGACTGTATGAGTATCTATTAATAGAATCATACTGTTCTGGACATGAAAAAATGCTGTAATTTCTTCTTTGTCCATCAAAATTTAAAAGAGCAAAGTTAATACTATGTATCATGAGCTCATTCACTTTTCAATTAAAAATGAAGTTGATAATTTCACCCCTAATTGTCCATTACTGTGTGTATGAAAGAGTCTTTAAACTTACTTGCATATGACTTTATGCCCCAGAGAATGTTATGTGGAGAATGGCACAGTAATTTATGAATTTTGTTCACATTTTATCAATATCATTAACTGAAGTTAGTGTTGCATTAACCATGTCTTCAGTTCTTAAAATATTTTGGGTTTGTGCATTCTGAGCTCTGTTGTGAAAACATGTAAGACTATGCTGGAATGGAACGCTAGAGTTATTCATTGGAAAACCATAAGATCTTTTATAATTTCAGTAATCTGCTAATAGGTTGTTTAGGCAGAATATCAGCCTAGTTACATTTTGAAAACTTAATTGAATCATCAAGAAAGCTGACTTTAAATACTCCCATTTTCTTTTTTAGGTATTTACTTGGTATTTGCATTTGAGAAGCAACTGTGAAACTTCGCATACTGGGTGCAGCAAGAAGAGATCATATCCATGTGCAAGTTGGAATGATCAGAAATCCATTGTGGCAACTATTTTTTTATTTTTTATTTTTTAATTATCAGAAGTGTGCAGGACACTACCAAAAACTAGAGCAAGCTCGTGATTCAGAGTTACATTGCCTGTCTGTGACAGATGGACTTGAGTGTGTATATATAAGAAAGATTCTGAACCAGTCTTTTTAAGCATTTGTAAGCAATCTGCATGCTCTCAAAACTCATGTTTGAACTGACACAACTTTATGTTAGAAACCAATGTTTTGTTAGTAGAAGTATGTTTGTGATTACGAGCCTGATCCTGCACTTTCTGAAGTTGATGGAAAACTGACTGTTGACTTCGATAATGCAGAATGAGGGCCTAAATGCTCTTCTGCAGAGTTCATAATGAGATCTATTCAGACATAAAGGGTATGTCTACATTGCATGCAGAGCAAAAAATACCTGAGTCAGCTTGAGAACCTCTGTGCTGTGCTCAAGCCTGCAGTGTAAATCTACCTTAGTGGAATTCATGCTGTAGTTTACATGGTAGAATCCCACAATGTTCTTGTTTTTCCTGCTTGCTGATATGTAGTGTCACTTCATGGTGCTTTCAAGATTAAACAAGTTTGTTCTGTACAAAACTGCTCTGAAAGTACTCAATTTTTAATGTTTTAAATCTCTACTTTCAAATATGGCAATGTGGTAATCAGTAACAACAGCTGCTTAAGTTGGATCCCTGAACATTTTTTATTGTGCTAAAGACTCTCCTGACTTTTTGATCGTTTTAGTGTTTCTTGAACCTTATTAGACAGATCTTAAGATGCGTTTCTTTGTTGTTTCATAAAATTCCAAATGGGCTCAGCACTAGGATGAGCTGTTGGTGGTGAGGGGGACCTTGTGGCAGTCATTAAGGCATTAGACACATTGGTCGTGTCATGGATCGTGAACCAAAAGGGGAGCCCGTGTAACATTTGAGGATACCAGCAGTTCCCTCTGGAAGGGAGGGCTGTGTATGTGCACACACATCTTGGTATGTGTGGGTAACAATCCCCAAATTAGAGCCAAATATTTTGTTTGGGAACGTAATCTAATGATACCAGTAGGCAGAACTGTGTCTACCTACCACCATAACTGCTTGTTAGTCTCTTAGACCAGGCTTAGGGATTTCTGAGACAGTGTTTGCTCAGCTTCCCACGTACTTGTAGCCACCCATTACTCAGAAGGTCTGAATACTTCATGTTTTTTCTCTTCTTTTTTGGGCTAACAGTAGCTGCTGGCTGCTGCTGGCTGCTGCTGGCTAATAGGGTTTACACAGAGATGAAATGATGATGGTACATGAGTATTTTGAAAAGTTATAGTAAACCTAGAAATGAACTTGTGTTAGAGTTAAGCATTCAAATTATTTGAGTTTGTAGTTGTATGCCTCCCCTCTGTAATGAGGTCATACTCTTTCCTCCATGACTCCTATTTTTTTTTTTTATTGTCTAGAAGATACCTGTAACCTTCACTGAAGCAGGAGAATCTGTCAGTTCTGCTGCTGAAATTAAGAAAACAAGACGTTCTTGTCTGCTAGAATTAGTACTCATGAAACTAGTTGAAAAATGACACTTTAGAAGTGCTGAAATGTGTCTTTGAAATTTGTGTGTGTCAAAGATAGTTTTGTTAGATTTCTTGTATCAAATTTCATTTGAAAGTACATTGTTATGCTATTTTTGAAAGAAATAAGAATAATAAAAAGAGGGAGAATATGGTGGAGTGTCTTTCCTCCTTTAAGCAAATCTCAACATATCACATAGTCACATAATGGTTGAGTTTGGAAGGGAGCTCTGGAGGTAATTTGGTCCAACTGCCCACCACCCAAGCAGGTTCACCCAGAGCTGGGTCCCCATGACCACATCCAGACAGTTTTTGAACAGCTTCTGTAGTGGGGACTCCACAACCTCACTGGGCAGCCTGTGCCAGTGCGTGGTCTCTCTCCCAGTGAAAGTTTCCTGATGTTCAGAGGGAACTTCCCGTGCTTCAGTGTGTCCCCATTGCCTCTTGGGCTGTCGCTGGGCACACAGGAAAGAGCCTGGTCCCATCTTTACATGCTCCCTTTGGGTATTTGTACACATGGATAAGATTAGTGCCCTGATCCTTCTTTTCTCCAGGCTCCAGATCTCCCAGCCTTTCCTTATATGAGAGATGCTCCAGGATTTTGAATGCAATTGGACCCAGTATCAACTCCTGGCATACACTGTTGGTGACCTCCAACTAGACTTTGTTCCACTGATCACCACTCTCTGGGACTGGCTGCTCAGCCAGTTTATAATCCCTTCTCGCTGTTCATCCAAGAAGGTGTTAGAAGCCTTTCCTGTTGTCAAAGCAGACTGTAGCCTCTGCTTTCCCGTCGTCTGTCAAGCCAGACATACTTTCTCGTAGAAGTTTATACTGCTAGTTAAGCATGACTTCCCCTTGATGAATCCATACTGATTACTCCTGATAATTTTCTTGTCCTTGATGTGCCTGGTAAGCATTTCCAGTATCTGTTGTTCAACCACCTCATTGAAGTGATGATGACACTACTGCAAGTTCCCAGGATGGCTTTCCTTTCCCTTCTTGTAGATAGGAGCAGCATTTGCTTTCTTCCCATCTCCGGTCTTCACTTCTCCTGTGAGTAGTCAAAAGATTCTTGAGAGTGGCCGCATATTGATACCTGTCATTTCCCTCCATACTTGTGGGTGGATCCCATCAGGGTCCATGGACTTACCATGTGTAGCTTGCTTAAGTATTACCTGATCTGATAATTTTCAACTGAGGATACATCTTCCTTGTTCCAACCTTTCATCCTGGTCTTGGCCTGAGATTACTGAAGGCCAGCCTTGCTAGTAAAGACAGGGGTGAGGAAGGCATTTGGGACCTCAGCCTTTTCCATGCCCTGTGTCACAAGTGCCCCTGCCCCATTTTTCACTGGGTCCACATTTTTCCCAGTCTTCTTTTTTTTCACCTGTGCACTTACAGAAGCCCTTCCCTTGCCCTGCTGGCCATGCAGCTTTGGATGCAGCCCAGGATGTGTTTGGCTGTCTGGGCTGCAAGTGCACATTGCTGGCTCATGTCCAGCTTCTCGTCCAGCAGAATCCCCAAGTCCTTCTTGGCAGGGCTACTCTCGCTCTGTTCATCCCCCAGCCCGTGTTGATACTGGAGGTTGTCCTGACCCAGGTACAGGACCTTGCACTGGGTCTTGAACTTCATGAAATTCTCATAGGCCCTCTTCTCAAGCTTGTCCAGGTTCCTAAGGATAGCATGCCATCCTTTAGGTGTGCTGCAAATCTTACATGTTCTCTTGTTACAACACTTGAATAGTTTAATTTACATAATGAACATCTCAGTCCTTTGACTATGAGTGTTTTCCTGTCATGTTCTATTTAATAAAGCACTCTCTTGTATAATATCTATTTTTATGAAAAATAGTAATTATATGCTGTATTCTAATTGCTAAACTGTGTTTTTAAAGACTTTGAAAACCATTAAGCTAGGGAGCAACAAGTTTAAAACATCTGCAGGATAATCAAGGGGCTAATAATAAATCCACTTTTGCAATCCACTTATTGCTAAAGTAATACTGTTTCTGGTGGAAGAAATGGCTCATCTAATATCAAGCAGGATTAACAGTAATCTTGCAATCTCAGTCCCTGGTGTTCCTTGTATGCTGCAAATTAGAACCTCTGTTGTATGGGAGTGAGAAAATGGACATCTTGTGAATGCAAATAAGTCTCCTGATTTTTCAGAAGTTTGAAGAGCAAAAATCAGGTCATTTAAGTGCCAAAAGACGTGGAGACAAGTGTTTGGGTGGTTTTTGAACAAGAAACCTTACTTGAGATTTAAAGAAAAAAGTCTGAATCCTTGTGCTGATGACATTGTGAATGCTGTGTACCGAACTAACAACTGTTAATACGGTTTAGTTTTTTGCAGCTTCAGTGTGGAGCATTTTACATGGATGTACTATTCCTGCTGAAATGGCTTTCCCTTAACCTCCCTTATAGCATAGCCCTGTAATATATCACTATTGTAGATTTTTGTACTGTCTTGAATGTTTCTGTTACTTAGAGAACAGATGGAAGGCAGAACAAAGGTTAACTTACCTATTAGGTTTTGCTGAGTTAAATGTTTTAATGGAAGCTGTCATATTTTCTTCATTTTATTAAAGCTGGTTCTCAACAGCACTGGCTTTTTATTTGGGTTAATGTGTCTCCCAGCAGCTGAGGTCCGCTTTCAGGGTCACGTGTTTGAACATTCGAGGTCTGACTGATCTGTGCTGTTAATAGCTGAAGCCCAAGGAAAGGATGTTGTTTTAGTTCATAGGCCACCTTGTTTCAATGGGCGGATTCATGAGGGTTGGGCTCTTTCGCTCTGTGACTCCCAGTCCTGTCTGAATTCACTGAAGCTGTGTTTCTGACAGACTGATTTAATCACTGATTGTGATTAAACTAGAAATTTGCTGCTCTTAGCAGTGAAATGAACATCACCATGGGATTTAGAGTAACGGTGTTCACCTTGCTGGAGTCATACTTTCTCACTTGGCACTTCTTAACTTTTACAGATTTTCTATAGTCTTAGAACAAGACTACTCAGCTGCCAACTAGTAACAGCTTCCTTCTCAATTTGCCTTCTCTTCCAGCTGGACAGTGATGGAATTGTTCTGACTTTAGACACACAATTAGTCATTGTAGGTTTTAAACTACAAAAAACTACATGAAATAATACACACAAAGAAAGCCTTGGTTTATATACAAAATACAGCTTTTAAGTCTCATTTTTATCGTCCAAGGAAACTTCTCTGTGGAGCAGTAATTTTCTGGTAGTAGAATTATTATGAATTCTTTGGTTCAAGTAGTCCTTTTCTTTCTTTAGTTCACTTTGACACCTGCAGTGTACATCTGCATCTCTGCAACAGTCAGCTGGAACTGAAGCCTGCTTCTTTATAACAGGCCTGTGAGCTGAACAAATAACAATAATTACAGGGTTGGAAATTGTTGGCTTCCTTATATAATTTATAAAAGATTTAATTAAATATTTCTTGAGCTAGAAGCGAATCACTGCTTCCTCTTAACCACTGTCCCAAGGAAAGACTGAGCTGCCATAGGAGTGTGTAGGGCACCCCGCACCTTCAGTATAATGGTGTACTGTTGGATCTCTTAGAAACTGGGGGATCTGTGCTGACTACCCAGAGTCTGAGCCCACAGGAGGCTTTTAGGCAAAACCATGGAACCCCAATTGTGGTAATCAAGGGGCTGATTACACAGTGTACACTTTGTCTAATGCCCGTTTAAGGTAAAGCTTATGTAAAATGTAGCACAAACTGAGAAGACTTAGTCCTGATCTGTCCTAAAGACATACCTGTCAATAATGACTAGGTTAAATCTGGTTTTTTGCTTGTGGGTTGTATCACTAGCTTGTGGTGTGATAGCACTTGCATGTTTGATGCTGCACAGACAGGTGAAAGAATAGATTATCCTCTGAAGACCAGTCCTTAAATCAGAAAACTATGGTTTTCTATGTTGCCCTACCTGGATGGACATTGCTTTCACTAGTACTATGGTTTTGTGCCTGAATAAAGATGAACTGACATTTTATTTTAATTCTGTAAGAATATTTTGACTATTTCATGGATACATAGATTGGTTCATGTTAGAAGGCACTAATAAAAATCACCTAGTCCAATCCCCCTGCCGTGGGCAGGGACACCTTCTATTTGACCAGAGTGCTCAAAGTCCTATCCAGCCTGGCCTTGAACACTTCCAGTGACAGGACATCCACAACTCTGCACAACATTTTCCAGTGCCTCAATACCCTCACAGTAAAACATTTCTTCCTTATATTGAATCTAAATCTACCCTCTCTTGGTTTAAAACCATTACATCTTGTCCTTTCACTACAGGCCCTGGTAAAAAAGACTCTCTTCCTCTATCGTATAAACTGCCCCTTAAGTATTGAAAGGCCTAATAAGGTCTCCTTGAAGCCTTCTCTTCTCCAAGCTAAAGAATTTTGAGCAAAGCAATATTTTATTGTATATTTGTGGTGAGTTGATCCTGACTGGAAGCCAGGTGCCCACCAAAGCTGCTCTATCACTCCCCTCCTCAGCTGGGCAGGGGAGAGAAAATACAGTGAAAGGTTTGTGGGTCCAGATGAGGACAGGGAGAGATCAGTCATCAGTTACTGTCATGGGCAAAACAGACTTGACTTGAGGAAGTTAATTGAATTTATTATCAATGAAATCAGAGTCAGATAATGAGAAAAACTAAATTTTTAAACAACTTTCCTCCACACCTTCCTGGGCTCAACTTCACTCCCAAATTCTCTACCTCCTCCTCTCCAGCAGTGCAGGAGGACAGGGAATAGGGATATATGCAAATACAAATTAAAAAATTACTGTTGTTTTATGACATTAATCTGCTGCTGAAGATGGGGTTGCTGTTTTACTAATCACCAGCAACATATTAGGTAAAAAAGGCAAGAAAAGCAAGTTTTATGTTTTTCCTTTTCAGAGGTTTCTGTTACTCCCGAGATAAATTTGAGTGAAATGTGCAATTTGGTTGGTCACTGCCTTCAGTGTTTTCCTATGCCAAGCAAAATTGTGCCCCTCTTTCGAAAGAAGTGAAGAGAGAGAAAGATGTCCTGCTGGTAGAAGTCCATTGATTCTGCAGCATTGTAACTTATCTTTCTTGTGGCATTATTGAGGAATCTCAAGAGAAAACAATGGAGTTTTACAGCGACACCACTTTTAAAAAGACTGTCTAAAATGTTGGTTTCTTAGCTTTCATCTACAGCCAGCCTGACAGAAGAAGTCAGTGTCTTAAATGACTTTTGTTTATTCTGGCACTACTTTTGTAGTACAGTTTTTAATTTTAGTCATTGTTCCTGTTGTCAACTTGTGCTAACTTCAAAGATGACTTAGGTGCACTGATGAAGAGCATCCGCAGTGTCTGTGCGCCTGCAGATGAGTCACAGCTGGAGCCTGCTCTTAGAATTTTTTTTGTCTCAGCATCTAATTTCATTAGATTTTTGCCTTAAAAATGGTTTGAACAGGGTACGGCAGTACACCTTACAATAAACAGCAGAGCAGGACAAAGGATTTTTTTATTTTAATTTTCTGTGTTTCCTTTTGCCCCATTGTTCTCTATTCTGCTATCAAAAGCTATGCTGAAAGAATGTTTTTCAAGTTTCCTTTGTAAGCTAATCAGTTCAATTATTGTAATGGAGACTTTTATAGTGAGAGTATTTTGGGGAGGAGAACATTTATCAATAAAATGCATTTTCCGGCTTTGCAGGAGTTCCTTCAAACTGTAGTGCAGAATAATCAGTGCCCATGTCTTTGTTTTACTTGAAATTAATTTCAGTCTTTGCTGGTCACTGCCTTAAATAATCAATTTCTATTGTATGAAAACCATCCATTTTATGTGGTAAAACACCACGGATCCTCCAGTACAAATAAGATTTTGATGGAAATACGCATTACAAAGTAACGTAAACATTCTGGGTCTAGCGGGCAAGGAATTTTCCATAAATTGCCCACAGCGGGAAAAATATGACATTCTGCTTGCAGATTCAAGGCCAGAAAGCAGTTCATGGAGCAGAGAATGATACCTCATTGTGCTTTGAGTATCAATTTCCCTTTGAAATTAACATCTTAAACCGGGTGAATATTATCTTTCTTCCGTTCTTGGAGATGCCTTTGTCTCCAGATAGTATCTGTGGTTTTGCTTATCGTGTTTGTTCTTCTCACAGCTGCCCTTTCTAGAAGAAATCTAGGAGTTATACACTGAAGCATGACTTACAAGAGACAAATGAATCTTTCACAAAGTCACCTTTCAGTCATTTGGTGTGCTGAACCTCCTCTGTGAGCATGAAACCAAATCCTGATTGATTGAGGGTGTTAATATTGCCCACTTCATCCAGTATAAAGATGGATGCACTCAGTGTGGTGGAGAAACACTAATTCATAGTCTGGATTTCTGTATTCAGCTAGTGGGGCTAATCACATTTCTCCTCAGCCTAAATGGAAAATGGCATTTATTCCCTCGAGGATGTAGTCATTTTTCTTTCTTTCAGTAACAAACCAACCTGGCTAATCTTGACTTTGCACTTACACAGCAAAATATTTGTTTTACTTCTGTCACCTTGAAACTCTATTTAGACATAAGCATGTTAGATCTAAAAACATAATTTGCTTTGATCAACTAAGGTGGTGACATTTATGTAGAGATCAATGCCAGGGTTGCTTGTAGATCATTCACAAAGACCAATAAGAGTTTATGCAACTCGTCCTTGTGCTACGAGGCAAAACTGTTCAGTTGTCTGGCTTGTTTGGCACAGGATTGTACAAAGGGCTGGTATTAGATTTCTAAAACTGGACTTAGGAGGAGTTTTAAGTATTTGGATTTGAGATTATGATTCCCATGTACCCACTCAGCAGACCCAAATTCTTGTAGAAACCCCTTCCTCTTTTTCTCCTCTCTCTTTTTTCTTGCTTTCCCCAAATTTTACCTCCTCTGTGGTTGACTCCTTGAGAACCCTGGTCCAGTGGGTTTACTCAGACTATGTTGATCAGAGTAAGTAGAGTAAGAGTCTTTTTTTTTCAGAGTTACTTCATTGCCATCACTTTCTGCAGAGAAGGGACAGCAAGTGAGCTCAGGTAGAGGGGCCAACACTGCGGCAGAACACGTTAGTTCGTATTTGTACTACAAAACTTACATAACTCCAGCTGAAATGCAAATTTCCTTTTAGTCACAGGAATCAGCAAGTAGGAACTAAGACAGAGAGTAGCTCAAATTAGCATGAACATTTACTAACTAGTCAAATAAGCAATAAAAGAATTTCCCAGCTCCTTGTTTATCTATGCTTAATAAAGTGTGAGATAACGAATTAGAACAAATTGCTTATTAACAGGCCACAGCTTAGTCAAGGGGATGTGTTGTCATGAACTACCAGAATGAGGTATAGATGTCTATAAAAATGTCAGGTCCAAGCTGAAGCCAAAGCTTAGAGATTAGCTTATAATCACTTTTGTATTATACAGTGAATAGTTTTTACAAGTAAATGACATGCCATTCAGTCCCGCTGTAATTAAAGAATGCTAATGAGACATGCCAGGCAGTGCTCTGCTGGGCAATTATGCCAATTGGTAAAATGACGTATGGCAGCCAGCAAAATGAATGCTGGGCAGACATACAGACCACCAGCAAGAGCTCAGGAGTCTGGGAAATCCCGAGCTAATACAGCTACACGAATAAGTAATTGAATTCCGATATCTATTGATATGCTGATAGAGACAGAAAAAAGTGACTCAGCAAAGGCTCTGTGTGGGGTTGCATACAAAAATATTTCTGCTCTTCCGTCTAGATGACTGATTTTGCCAAAAATGAGTTTGTAGAAAGCAACAGGGCTACTCTGTAGTGTTTTAGCACTGTCAGAGAATTGGTTAAAAGCCATTTGGTCCAGCTTTAACTGCTGTTTGCTGGCTTTTATGCACATAACATAACATTTTTTTCTGCCCATATCATAAAGCAGATAACATTTCTTTATAACATACAACATTTTTTTCTGTCTGTACCAGTTACCATCTAATCGGTAAGTCCGGGTTGGTTCTTGTCTTTCTGTCCTATTCTTACGCATCAGTTGCATTTGTGTACAGCACTGATCTGATAGTGTGTCTGTAAAATTTCCTCTTGCTTCTTTGCTAGAATGTGTTTCTCTCAGATCCAGTTCTCCATGGAACAGAATTGCAGCATGCCTTTGTTCTCGTTTTCCCAAGGCCACAGGTTTCTGACTTAGGTCTTTGGACAATGCCTGCAGAGAGAGTCAGGCCAAGAGAGCCCTTCCTCAGCCCAAATATTGTAGCCTTTGACCAGAGCCTTACTTGCTCAAATCTGCATTAAAAAGAGCTGGCAAACCATGTTCTCTGATGATAGTCAGAAACAGGAGCAGGGTGGGAAAGGGAAAAATGAAGTCACCAAAAAATTTATTTCATGCTCTCACTAAATTTTATTTCCAATCCTCCTCTAAGTCCTTTTATTTCTTTCCAGAGGCCAGAAAATTAAAGAGGAAATGATCAGTAATTTAAAATGACATTTTGTTATGAATTATGAATCATTGTCTACTAATCTATTTAGTTGATGAATATTTTATTAAATGAAGGACATGAGTTATTTATAATTTTTACTCTACTTGGGTAAAAACAAACACAGGAGAGGTGCTTCAGGGAGCACAAGCTACTTTGTGTGCTGCTGAAGCTCATATGCAGATCTCCAGCTTGTTACTGAAAAGTGCAGTAACTGCAACAGGGCAGTCTTCTCTGGCTGGAGGCTTGCTGGTCTTCAGAAAGACAATCCTTTATTTAGGCAAGACATCCTCAAACAGCAGAAGTGAAGGCAGCAGGATCATATTGAACCGAGGGGAGAGGGTGTTCCCTTGATATTTGGTGTGTGACTTTTTCTGTAGTCTCAGGCTTGAAGGCAGCGTTTCTCATGCCAAGTAGTGACAGCCACGAGAGTCGTGTGGAGCAAAAATAAATGTGCTCAATGTCACTGTTGTGCCTGATACTCAACACCACAGAAAATTATGGTCAAGCTATAGTTTTATGGAGGGAAGGAGTGTAAGCCTGTAGGTATTTTTGCAATAGATCTATGCCAAAATAGAAATCCATTTATTTTCAGTTCTGAAAGTATGGCTTCTGTCAACAGCTTACTTTTCTCAAACTTTGCGACCCTGTTTATGCTCAAGTCTCCTCACACTTGCTGACAACCTTTGTCTAGCATGTGCTATTGGGATGAAAAGCCACATGAAATAAAGATCAAGCTTCAGTTTGACCTCCACCATTATCAGAGGGAGTTTTCCAATGGTGTTCTGCAACTTGGCTCTATTTTGCTGAACATGTTCCACAGCCTTGAAGGAGAACCTGGATATACCCACATTGGGTGCATTGTGCCTGATTCCAAACTACATACACTTTGGAAAGTTCATTTTATTTTGTTAGCTGTCTTCTTTTAAAAGCCAGTTGGTCCCTTGCCTTGCTGATTTCGGCACTAACTTTCCTTGCCCTTGCAAGAAACCAGAGGATACCTCAACACTTGGAAACCGTTTCCATAAATCACATGGGAACTCCAGGCACATTCAGAAGCAGAATTTGCCAGGAGCACTAATTCACAGACAAACCCAGTAGCAACACAGAAAAATTACAGACTGACAGAGGAAAATGAGTCAAGCATAAAATAACAGATATTTCCTTAATCACATCAGAATGTTGATGTAATTGGAAGGATACAATAATAACATGGTAGTAGGTTTTATTAGTAGAAGACATATTTGGCTGTTGCAGCCCTCAAAATCATGTTCCATGTATCTTTAAATTCTGCTTTTTACATTAACCATTTGCATCTGGTGACACAATTATTTTCAGTGATCCTCATTACTTGAAAACCTTTAATCATTTGTCACGTGTAAATCGTCAGGGTGGTCCATGTGTCCTGGAGGACATTTAACTCAAAAGGCTTCAGACACTCACATTTGGAGTTTTCCCTTTCCCTTGCACAGCAACAGCAGCACTGTGAGTACTGTATAGTTAGTCTGTGTATGTCTACTCTGTTGTATTGTGAGTACAGTAGTTTTAAATGTAATAATGTAAAGACTCTTTAAGGTAAGAATCCTCTAAGACCTCTCTTCAGCTCCAAAATAGCAGGAGCTGGGAATTTCCAAGGCGGCTACAGAAAGCTAGGGTCTACCTTTGGTTCAAAAGAAATTATGTTTTTTGTGTTCCTAGCCTTTCTAGGCTCCTTTTAAGTTTTTAACTTCTGACTGTTTTCGGTAGGGTCCAGGGTGGAAAATACGGTGAAAAGAGTAGTTTTGTTACAGACTTCTGGGAAGCAGGAGTAGATGGCAATTGGGACTCATTGTGTGCTGTGTTCAGAGGCGTCGTTGCCCTTTCCAGTTTCTGATGCTATCAAAGAAACACGTGTGAAATACTGATGCAATCAAGGCTTCTTGTGCTGGAGGTGGCCTATTTTTGCTACTCTCGGCGTGTTTGGCTTGTTAGTGGAGCCACTATACCTTCTTTTTGGAGGGAGGCTAACAATCTAAGGAAGTGGTTTGTAGTTGTGTGGTTTTTTTCATCAGCCTGCACAATTACTCTGTCAAGCTAGTTCACAGTTCAGCTTGTTCCTTGGTGTTGATTTTGCACAGATGGGATGTAATCAGAATGCAGGCTCCTCATATGGTCATATTAATTCTGAGCAGCCTGGCGGTTACGCAGATGTGAACGTTGAACACGTGATTTGTCCTGTTTTGGCATTTGTCTTTGTCCCTTTGCTGAGTGGTATCACATGTCCAAAGACGTGTGGAGATAAAACCAGTGATGCTTAACCTGGGGGCACCAGGATGTAATGTGTTCTTTTTACTCAGTCCCCTCCTTGTTGGCCCAAGATCATGGTCAGGTTTCCCCATAGCAGCTTTGCATCAGAGATCCACACTGCCCAAGTCCAAGGCTACGTTCTCCTAGGACAGGATAATTTTTTTCCTGTCTCCAGGGTTACCCTGCCAAAAATCGCTGAGCAATCCAGAGCACTAAAAGGTACACCATACTTTTCCAAGATTGCTCATTAAATGAGGGGAGAAAAGTGCTTTGTGACTTGTGTGTAGCCTTGCAAGGTGGTAATGCCCATCCTAGTAAAAGTTAGGTACTCTGTTATTCACACAAATTAATATTTTTATTTGCCTTTTTTAAAAAAAAAAAAAAAGTATGTTTTATAATGCTGACTACATACTAAATGCAGATTTTTAGGCATCTGCTGTCTCCCTCATGACACTGAATTAATGCTGAAGAATAGCTTTAAAAGTATAGCTGTCCCTTGATATCAGAAAGAGGAAAGGGAAACTTCTGATATGGGGTCTGGCTGGGATGGAGTTCCTATCAGCCCAAATGGTGATAGAGAAAGGTGGAGAAAGGATTCACAGACTTCAAGTGTACGAAAACCTAACAGTTTAGGTTTTTCTTACAGGTAGAAATCCAGTGTCTGGTTGTACAATTAGGCTGTGGTGTTAAAGCACTATAATATATATTCTAGACTTGTATGAAGGTATTTTCCAAGTAAATGCTATAATGCTTTAAGCATTCCAAATTATTACATTGCCCAGTGGGCTTGCAATCAGCATACATGCCAAAATAATAGATGGAATAGCACAAATAGTGCCTAGACAAACCAGCACTGCCAAAGTCTACAGGAACACTGGAAAAATCAGATATGGAAAGTGTTTGTACAGGGACTTGCTGGGTGTGACAGGCTGGTAGAGAGAAGACTCTTGTCCAGGCATGAGAAGTATGACACTGATTATGTGGATGATTATGGTTAGGTTTATTGCTAATACAGTGTCTAAATATTGCCAGTGCAGTACATAATATAAACAGGTCTAAAGGGCTACAATACAAGCAGGTTTGGCTAGAAACATACAGTTTTAGTCTTTGGCCTTGCAGAACTATAAAGTTCTAAAGCACCTGTGGAGCTACTTTAGGATTTTATCTCCATATGTGATCAGAGCTCAGAACTTTTACTCACCCCAAACTGAGTGTTCCCCATCTTCAGGCTGGATGTACCCTGCAGACAACCCCGTCAAGGGGAATATCTACCCAGAAGCTGCCTGCAACCCTGGGAGACCAGTTTGCCCAGTTGTCCCAGTGTCAAGCAGCACTTTATAATGTTTTGCAGGCAGATGTGTCTCAAAGTCAATCACCATCATCACAGGTCCCCCAGTTCTGGCATGTATTCATCATGCAACCATCCAGACAGTTCCTTCTGCAATTCCCACCTGATGTTCTTAGGGTGCATCACACTGTGCATCAAAGACAACAAGGGGAGGGGGTATGTGCGTGTAGGACAAACAAAAAGACCCGACCATCTGTTTTTGCTGTCACACTGGGAAGGAGTTAATGTCAGCCCATATGATGCTGTGCTTTGCATTTGTGACTACAACAGTGTTGATAACACACCATTGTTTTCAGTGCCATCACAGCACTAAGGCTTTCTTTCCAAACCATTCCTCCAAAGGCCAGTAGGCTGCGGGTAGGGAATGGGTGTGAGGGCCACAGCTGGGACAGCTGACCCCAGATGGCCTAAGGGATGTCCCATTCCATATGATGTCATGCTCAGCAGTAAAAGCTGGGGGAAGGGAGGAGGAAGGCAAGGCATTCGTGGTTGTACTGGTTGTCGTGGTGATTGTCTTCCCAAGTAATCATCATGGATGTTGGGATCCACCTTTCCTGGAAGAGGCTGAACATGTGCCTGCCAATGGGAAGCCAGGAATGAGTTCTTTTTGCTTTGCCTGTGGGCAACACTTTTGCTTTTCTTATTAAACTGTCATTATCTTGATCCATGAATCTTTTAACCCTCCTGATATTTTCTTCAGATACCACGGCAGAGGGGGGTGCAAGTGTCAGGGTGGGTATTTGGTTGCTAGTCTACTCACCATGGCACAATGAAGCTGAATTTTAAAAGCTTACTGATTTTATAAATCCTGTTTTAAGGCACCCTACTACAAATAATATTAAATTGCTATTAATATTACTGATTTTTTAAAGATGACTTATTTGGCAGTCCTTGAAAATCAGATCCCTCTTAAAATCCTGCAAGTAATAATGAGTATATAAAGCCACTTCCATTAGCTGCTGAATTTATTTGTGCACGGGGATATTTGAACTGCAGCGTGTACCACATAACAAAAGTAATATGACAGCAAGATGAGCAAGTTTGGAAGTCTATGATCCTCTTCTTTCTGGTGGCAAAACAAGTATAGGCAAGATTTCTGCTGGTGACTCCCTTTATGTGATGTGTTTGTGCTCCACCTACTGAGTAGTAATGCAACGTGATTCTTCTCGGCTTCTGCAGGCGTGTCTCCTCTCGAGTGCGTGTAATAATTGCAGTGATCTACTTCATCACAGCTACACAGCACAAGTTTTTGCCTCCCTGAGACCCAATTAAACACTCGTGGCATACACCAAAGATTCAGTTTATCAGTGCATTACTCTGAGTTTCAAAATTTGGTGGCTGTGCAATTAGCGTAACGAAGTGACAGTTGGAGTGCAGCATGATTATGACTCTTGTTTTCATGGAGGCAATTAACAGTGGATGGGAAAGGTGCTAATTACTGTAGCTGTTTGAAACACACCACCTAGTTTCCTGCCTTTGATAAGTTTAGAGAAGAACCTAGATGGTTTTTTGGCAGTTTGGCAATGTGAGTTCAGTGCTAACTTCAGTGGTGTAGGCAGTTTTGTAGGAAATTTGTCCTTTATACTTCTTTACTCATTGCTTTTCCAAGTTCAGGAATAGAAATTTTCTTTTTTCATTGCTGACTTTGTAAGAAGCAGTTTTTTGGCTAGGCTGGGATCACTTCTTATTGCGTGTCCAGAAAGAAACAGAGACAACTGAGAGAAAAAAGAAGCAGCCATGTTTTTTCCTTTTACATTTATATATTCACTAGAAATTGCTGAGGTGAAAATCACTGGATTGTTGTGTTGGTTTTAGCTGGGATAAAGTTAATTTTCTTCATAGTAGCAGGTATGGTGCTATGTTTGGAATTTATGTCACAACAGTTTGATAACTCAGGGACGTTTTTATTATTGCTGAGGAGCACTTGCACAGTGTCAAGGCCTTTTCTGCTTCTCCTACCGCCTTGCCAGCAAGGAGGCTGGGAGGGAAAAGGACTTGCGAGGGGGGAAAACCGGGAAAGCTGACCCCAACTGACCAAAGGGGCATGGTGAATGACCTTGGGAAGTGGTGAATGAACTCCTTGTTTTGCTTTGCTTGTGCGTGCAGCTTTTGCTTTCCCTATTAAACTGTCGTTATCTCAACCCACCAGTTCTCTCACTTTTACTGTCCTGGTTCTCTCCTCCATCTACTGGGAGCAAGTGTCTGTGTGGTGCTTAGTTGCGAGTTGGGGCTAAACCACAAAAACTGTGTAATCTGAAATGGAGATGAGGAAGAACATCTGTGTTACCTTTTCAACACCAGCAAAACAAACAACCATTGAAAAGAATGTCTGATTTTACAATTCTACACTGCAATAATGGCAGCCACACGTTCTCAAGGATATCAAACCTTACCTAAATATTCAATGTGGTTTTGAGTAACTTTCCACAATTGCTTGCCAAGGCAACTTCCAGTAGCTTCTGTGGGTAAAATACTGCTGTGGTGACCTTTAATAATAATGAAGAGACAGGGAGAGGCAAAGGGGGTGAGTTTCTGGACAAGGCTTCACTCAGACCTGAAAGTCACAGCAACCTGTTCTGTGCAATATTTGGCTTCCATCTGTTTGAATCTGGTCCTTGAAACTTACAATTTCCTGATCTGTGGTCAAAATGCCCTTGAAGAGAAAAAGTCGTATTAGAAAATAAATTGTTTTGAACTACTTATGGTCAAATTTACCATGACGTGCTTTAAAGATTGGGTAGAATGCTCCTGTGAAAAGCTGGAAGATGGAATTTTCATTGAAGCTGCTCTTTGTTGATATTCTGAGAGCTCCCATTGCTTTCTCTGAAGTCAGTCAGTATTTCTGTGTGTGAGGATAGGTCACTGTGTTTTCTCTGCCATTCAAATTTGAACTATACATGCTACTGGTTCACAATTTAAAATAAATGTATTAAGAGGTATGTCTATCTCCCATTGCTTAGCAAATTTTGTCTTAAAATCTTCTAATTTTTTTTTTACTGGATTTTATTACTAAAATCCCAATGTGACTTTTGTGATTTTAGAGGTAACAAATTACTTCAATCTTGTATACTTAAACTTTTCTCCTGACTGAAAGCAAACAGTAGAATTTCATCTAATAGGAAGCTTGGAATTTGCAAAATATTATTAGTTTGTTGATGTTATTACACTCGTCTTATGGATCAAGCAGAGGGCACTGGCTTCCCAAATACCAATTGAAACAGAACCAATTAATGAAGAAACATTTTAACTTGGACCAATGAAAGAAAACTGAGGATAGTGGAATGTATTTACATGGGTACCTTTAACTTCTCACCCCTGACAGAGAAAGGCAAGTGACATTTCAGGTCTTGTGTACCACCTGGGGATTCCTGCCTTCTCCTGTTCCAGTTCCATTGTCCGAGCATTTTCTCCAGCCCACTGTTATGATCAGTCCTCAAAATGTGCGTCTGCTCCTGGCAAAGATACAACACTACCTCTTATCATCTTACATATCCTATCGGGAGCATAAACTGAAAAAAAAAATAGAAAAAAAGTGATATAGCAGCAGTCAGACCCTGGTGAAAAGCTGTTATCATTAACTCCAGAACTGTGTGATAGTGTTTGTTTGTCTGCTTTTTTTTTTCTTTTTCTTTTTCTTTTTTTCCCAGATGCAACCCTGTACTGTATTGTAACAGAAACTTTTTCCCAGCTCTCCCCCTCTGCGCTGGAACCACAGGCTGATGCTCACTTTCTCACCCACAGCATTGGAGGGTATGGTGGGTAATATAATTGTACCTCTGCCCTGTCCTGTTCTTGAAGAGGCACAGACATGAAAATCCACTCCTCAGCGAGCCTCAACTCCTGCATGTCTCTAACACAGCAACCTAATCTCAGGTGAGTAAGCAAAACCTTTGGCTGCCAGCAAGAGGTACTTTAAAGACGCATTAATTGTTAATAGTAATATTGCTTTTTTGGGAGGGGACAAACAATAAACCAAGTGCTGTTAGTACTAAAAGAAAAAGTTCACACAAAAAGGTATTTAGATATAACAGTTGTTTTCAGGGAGAATTGCTGGAGCACAGCTTCTCTAAAGAAGCAAAAAGATGGTGTATTTTAATCAAGATTTCAGCATCAGACCTAAAAGAAAGTTTCTGTAGCACTCAACAAGGGCAGAGAGTGTCTTGCTTACATAGTTGCCTTGCCTTTTTTTCAGGCAGCAAATAAGAACAGCCTGCTGTCATTTCTCCTCTAAGAGGCTGTGTGTGAGCACCCAAATGCTCAGTTTCACCCAGGGCTTGCATGTGGACACAAGCTTTGTGCTAGTGCCACCAGTAACGTGACAGCAGTACAGCTTCTTGCTGGAGGTGCAGTTGTACTCCTCAGACCATTTACAGATGCAAAAAGACAGATGTTACACACAGAAACATCTCTGTCCATTCAGGTACAACTAGGTGTGCCAGGTGAAACCATCCTGGCAAAGATGTGACACCTCTAATTGATACTTCACTTCTAAAACAGATGATGGAAGCTGAATCGGAATTTGAGCTTCCTGCAATGATTGTGTGCATTCCCAGCCTTCAAGGCATTGGGATATTATTTCCAGCTCGGCATTCCCGGTCTTGCTCCTGCCCTGCCAGCATCGCTCACTTGGGAGTGCTGGCCTGTGTCCTGGGACAGGAAGGGAAGCTAGAGCTTGTCTTTTCAACCTTTGTGCTCTGTCTGACACAGAACATGCTTTCTATCATGGTTGCACTGAGGCTGGGATTGCTGTAGGTAAAATAATTAAAGCATCAGGCTGCATTTGAGCTCTGTAAATATGGCCTGAGCAACGAAAGAGGTGCCTGCCACTCACTGGACAGCTCTGGGGCCCAAGCTCTCACTCAGGGCCGTGGTGCCTCCATCGCAGGCCCCCTCGGAGACAGGGGCTTCAACTCCAAGCCTAGGGAATAAGAGTTCATCTAAGAGACTGCTGTAGGGGAAGAATGTATTTTGTTGAAGCTCCACCAAAGTGAGCTCTGGATAGGCAAGAGGATCAAACAAGAGTAAGTCATGATCTCTTAATAGCAGCTGGTCATTAGGACCCTCTTCAGAAGCTGGTATATCGACCTTGTTCCCTGGACAAAGTGTTTTATAAGCATTGGATCAGAAAGAGCAACAAACTACAGAGCACTCAACTTTTCTTCCTCTTAAATAAATACATGGTTTTTCAGGAAGCTAAATGCTGTGATTTGATCTGGGTCAGGAGAGGAAGAAGACAGGTATCACTACTATCCTTCTGTTAGGGGCAGCCACCTCGTTGCCCTCATCTACTAATTGGCTTCCTCAGGTAATCTGAGTGAGCTCTCCCCCTTATTAACGGGCTGTGCTTTGGTAGATACAAAAAACATTTGCTCTGCATCCATATTCCTGCTAAGAGACAGAGTTTGTTAGCAAACACATCAACAAGTAAAGTCAGTTGTATTTATTTTATTTCTTTGTTTAAAGAATTTAAGCTAGCAGAGTAGTTTTGGTGTCTAAGGCTGTGGGTTGGCACAGATTTCCTTCGGAGGAGAGTTAGCTTTTGAGTCAATACTTAATGACTCAAACATATGTCCTGGATCTCAAAAGTAATAATCATTCTGCTGTTAATGAAAATCTATTCTGAAATGCCTTTTGGAAAAAAATATAGAATTCAGTGGTTCTGTAGGTCAACGTCAAGAAACAAAAATAATCAAAAGTTAAGAATAAAATAAAAGATTGGCTGGCAGAATAGAAAAAAAATTTGGACAGGGCTAAAATATAAAGATCCAATGTATTTTGGTTTTATTGTCTGTGTGTAGTGGACACATTCACATGGAAAAGCCTTATTTAACACAATTACAAGCAATTGGCACATTAGCCTGCAATATTAAAATTGGCAAGGATCTCAGCTGGAAAGGATGTAGGAGCTTCAGTTTGAAATGGCAGTAAAGTTAATGTTCTGATCCTCTGTTAGGAATCTGGCTGTGATGCAAAGCTCTGATGCATTACAGACTCATTCAGCTGGTTCAAATTTCTTTAAACAATTTTGACAGCTTAACTTGATAGTGGCATGCTTTAGGGCAGTGCTTATTGCCTGTCCACCCTGTTCTATCTCTGTGTCAGGTCAGGCATTGATCATCCCATTGTGGGGCATAAACTCTACACTGTCTGCTAAATCCAGCACAAACCATCAGGATAAAAAAATATATCTCTTCCACAGAATCAGGTTGATCTGAATCCTGAACTACTTCTCACTGCATCCTCTAACTTGTAGGAGCATGTCTTCTCAAGCAATTCCCATGGCCTTCTTGTTATTTTCTGTCACTTCACGAGCCCAGTGTGTTAAACTCAAAATAGTTTAAAGAGATGCTTCTTGCATCTAGTTACTGACAAATTGACTGCCTTTTAGAAGGATTAATGAAGAGGTGGAAATTTCATTAGGTGATTAAATTATCTCTCTTATAAATTCTCTAATATTAAAGTTTCATTTGCCTTTGTACTTTAATTAATTGTATTATTTATAACTCAGAAGCACTGCAATTTTTTTCCCTAGTCTTGCTTAGTCTGCTGAAAATAGACTTGTACATCTTAAAAAGAAGACTGTGTGTTACTGTATTGTTTTCTCATGGCTATGATCACTGCATTAGTAGCAGTTAATTTTAAGCAGTTAATTTTAGCACCAAAAACATCATTTCCTTGCAAACCTCAAATTAACTGAATGCACTCAACGAGGTAATTGATTTTCTCTAGTTTGTTTCTCTCTGTGTATTAAGACAAAGCTCCAACTGTCCTACTGCTAAGCCTGAATTTGGGTTGTATTGGGAAGTATACTTTGTGTTTCTTGTTTTTCAGAAGTGGTGGTATCATTGAACTTGATAATGTTGGTCCTGCAGGTCAATATTAATTCTGTTCATAAAATTGAGATATATACTGACCAAGTTTCTTTCTCATTGCTGGAGATGAGGTTCCTTTTGCTTCATCTTTCAAATAAGAGCCTGTGAACTGGCTCTGCCTCCAAATTCATTCTCTTGAGAAAAGTCAGGCCACTTGCAAGTTCTCTTTGTCCTGATGGTTCTAATTGATCTAAATCTTTGGATAGTTGTTTTTGTGTATCAGAGCCATGTTCCACAGCTGCATGACATTAGTGACTATACTAACAAGTGCAATCCTTGCTGTTTAACCTTCTGTCAGAGCATTGGTGGAGACTATATATGTCCATGGGAGAGTACACAGGAGAGTACAAGGAGTACAAGTGTAGTCTCCAGAACTAGAGGGTACCAGACTGCTGCTCCATCAATGTGTCTGACATGGGCATGTGGAACAGGAGCTCCTGTCATGGTGGTGTTCTGCTGCAAGGTCTACACAACTGCATCTTCCCTCAACTCCCTAGGGAATTTCTTGAAGAGTGCTCGAGTTTTCTGCCCATCAGCCCCAGAGGCCATGAAGGCTGACAACTCAAATACAGAGTCACAGGAAAAATCTAGTTCCATTTCTCCTTAAACCTTATTTTTTACCCCAGAAGTTTGAGGTGTTTCTCTTTCATCCCTCAGATGGAAATATTTAAACCCCTGCCTTCAGTTAGCCATGGAATTTTATGTGCATGTTAGGTATTCAACATCTTTAATAAGCACTAAGGTCACTTTTACAAAGATGTAGGTTTTTACCACTTTGAAGGCCGTGGTGTTTAGCCAGCATTGACCTCCACCCTGCAATTAATGAGGAGCTCAACAAAAGAAAGTAATGAAAATCGTAGATGCCAAGCAATTTTTTTCTTTTTATTTATCAGCCATTAGAGATGGAATGACGAAATGTAATTTAGTTGAGTAACCATTCCATAGTCCATCTTAGCTCTTGCAGAAATTGATTTCCCAACTGATCCAATAGCAAGTGATTTCTTGGAGACACAAATCTGCCATCCCTCTTAGCTAAATGATTAATCCAGGCACTGGGCTTTCTGGGTTAATTTTAATCAGAACCAGAACTTGCTTGTCCTCTTCCAGAAATGATACTGTGTTTCTTGTGGCTTGTTTGTTTGTTTGTTTGGGTGGGTGGGTATGGGGAGAGAAAGGAAAGGCTTTTTTGCTCAAGTTTCAAAACGTGCCCAAAAGAAATGATCTTCTGATCTTTTTTATAACCAGGCACTTTGTAAGCCCAGGAAAACCAGAAACATGCATCACATCAGCAGCCTCACCAAAGCAGTAAAATAAGAACTTTCCCAGGTTCTGCTTCACTTTTAATACTGGATGAGACATTAAGTACATCAGGACACATGGTTCCTGCTTTTGTGAGGGGTTAATGATGCTTGAAATTTTAAATGCTGGGAACTGTGGGGGGCTCATGAGAGTCACTTGAATTTTGTACGCCAGCAAACAGGTTCCCATTGAGGACAATGTTTTATTGTAAGCTGATTTAAGTTCTCAACAGTAAAAGTGCATGCATTGGTTATTGCAGTATAGAAGACGATATTGTTTGTTAAGACTTGATGCTGAACTACTTTCCTTTCTGCAAATCTGTTTGCTTCTGGCTAACATAATTCACCTTTTTAATTTTGAAAACTTTCATTTCAGCCATAGCGATACTCTACACTTTCACTCCTTAGCAGGTGAATGCTTGAAGAAACATAATTCCAACTTCTGAAATAATGTTGCTAATTTTTTTTGCTTTTAGGTTACAGTGATAAAAAAAGAATCCTGACATTAAAAAAGAAAAAAAGACACTGTTTATTGCAAGCCTTTATTGTCAGAAAGATCAGTAGTGTAGGAAGGGACTGACAGAAAAAATTGAGTTCTGAGCTAAATGGCTATTATTATTTAATTCTCATTTTTGGTGCACTTAGACACCTCATTAGATAGGAAGTAGCTGTATTTTTTACCAACCTAAACAGAGACTGAGGAAAGAACCTGTATATCAGTACAGAGATGTTAGATTAGCGCTGAGCACTACTTCTAAAGAGACAAATGTTGATATTTCTGCCATGGTGTTCTTGAACATTGCGTGTGTATCACGTGTATCTGTGCTTAGTTATCATATGCATTGAATCAGAGACATTTGCACTTGCCTCGACAGCAGCAGCACACACACATTACTGCATCTGCAGTTTTCTGTGTGTAGCAATGTTTCTTTGTGGGTTAGCGAATTAATGATTATTCTCGCTGTGCATCTTTCGGGGTTTTCCTTCAGCTTTTTTGTTACCTTTCCGTATTCATGCTGTGCTAAAATGCCAACACCTGACTGGAGAGACAGCACAGGATAAAGAGACACTGAATTGTCAAGGGTCTCTGCTCAAACCAAGCAGCCAGGCCAGGACAGGGAGTGCAGAGCTCGCAGGGGAAGGTTCATGCTGTGCTCCTGTGCTTATCTGGCAGGAAGGAAGAGTGAAGTGAGCAGCTTTTCAAGGGATCTCTTTAGAACAGAAGTTTGTAAAAACCCCAGAAATCAGAATTTTGTCACTCATTCTGGGGAATGCATGCCTCTTTATACCCAGATAAAGTAGATTTGAGCATATACTTTGTATTAAAATAAAGTGGGGAAGGATGATCTAAGCACAGAGCACTGTGCTTGGAAGGTTTGCCCTTTGCTAGTGGTTTGGATTCTCTTGGTTTTTATTTGTTAATGTAGGTGCAAGTGCAACAGTGTGCTCAGACGCTCTGTGCAGAACCTGTTTGTACATGTACTTGGTTCACATTT
This sequence comes from Ptilonorhynchus violaceus, assembly GCA_013397565.1. NCBI lineage: Eukaryota > Metazoa > Chordata > Aves > Passeriformes > Ptilonorhynchidae > Ptilonorhynchus > Ptilonorhynchus violaceus. The sequence continues at coordinate 926,265 of VZRJ01011173.1, forward strand.
GTTTCGTGATGAAGATGCAAACTCTAAACCCGGGAGTTCACAACTTCAATGAAAGTTAAGGAGAGGTGAAGTTAAGCTGCAAGAGAAGCCAGAGCTGGACCATGAGAGAAGACAGCAGAAAAGCAAAGCCTGGATTTGAGAACCGGTCTGCATCTTCGGAATGTGTGAAACTTTACCCTAGGGCAGAAGAATGGTGCCTGGTTTCTCACCAGGCAGGGGAGGGTTAAGATTCAGTTTGTAAGTCATGTGCTAGTGATGCAGGTGAGAGGAATAGTGGATCATGGCTGGCCCGTACAGTCCTTTAAAGGGCCTTTGCCACTGAAAGGAGAGCTTGGTTTCCTGACCCAAAAGAAATAGTTGGTGGGCTGTCACCACAGGGCAGGTCTGTGAGAACCCCACATTGGTCCCAACAGAAACAAAATGTGTCTGAAGCTGGGCTGTTTCTTAGATTCCACCAAGAAAATTGCAAATAACGTGAGCTATTGCTTGCTGGGAAAGGACGTTGGAGCACACCTGGAATAGTCCCCACAGCAGAATGATCTGCTTGTGAATATATACTGGTAAAAGGGTGACTAGAAGATCCACCTGACACCAAATGTGGGCCTAACACTGGTGTTACAAACTGGCCTGGAAAAATAGGGACTTGTCAGAGTGAAGTGGCAATTGGACTAGATGATTGTTCTAGGTCCCTTCTGACCGAACCATTCTATGCTATGCTATGCTATTCTAAAGTAAAATCTAGAGCTTTTCTTCTCAACATTAAAATGTAATCTACTGAAGATTTGGTGTTTTACATCAGGTTTCACTGAATTGCCTGTGATCACTAACAAAGTTAAAATGTTCAGACACTGAAGACTCACTGAGCAGCCAAATTATACAACAAATTAGCAGCATTTTATACACAAAAAAGAGAGATTCTTATGCACAAGCATTTATGAAACAAATGAACAGTGTGCTCTTCATGTTTTCCTTTGCCATACTGCCAGATAAGATTGCAGAAATGAGACATGAAATGTCTCACAATATGTAACTGAAGTAGCACTTTTGATCACTTATTTTTGATAGTTATGCTAATGAATAAAGACACATTAAGTATTCTCTGTGGTCTAGCAAGAAATACTTTCACAGAATCACAGAACAGGTCAGGTTGGAAGGGACAACAGTGGGTCGCCTGGTCCAACTTTCCTGCTCAAGCAGGGCCATCCCAGAGCACATTGCACCAGACAGCTCTTAAATATCTGGGCAATCTGTTCCAGTGTGTGATCACTCACACTGTAAAGAAGTTCTTCCTCATATCCAGGTGGAACTTCCTGTGGATCAGTTTCTGCTTCTTGCATCCTGTCCTATTGCTTCGAACTACAGAGAAGAGCCTGGATTCAGACTCTTTTAGATATTGATAGACATTGATGAGGTCCCCTTGTCTTTTCTTGAGACTGAACAGGCCCAGGTCCCTCAGCCTTTTCTCATAGAAGAGATGCTCCTGTCCCTTGATCAACTTTGTTGCTCTTCACCCATTCCCGGAGCCCCATGTCTTTCTTGTACTGATGTGCTGGTTTGACTGTAAACCAGCAGGGGAAATTAACCTCACACAAAATACCTCGAGAGATTTTAGGTCAAAATTACAATTTTAATAAAAGAGGTTAAAATAGATGCAGTAATACAGAAACACCAGCCTAAACAAACTGACAGAGTCACGGTACAACCTGACACCCTGTTGACCAGGGTGGTAGCTGTGTAATCCAGTTAGGCACTGGTCCTGCAGAAAGGCCTGGTAGTCCAGGTCTGGTAGTCCAGTCCTGGTAGTCCAGTCCTGATAGTCCAGTCCAGTAGAGCAGTGGAGTGGAGTCCAGTTGAGTGGAGTCCCATCGAGTGGAGTGGAGTCCAGTCCAGAGGAGTGGAGTGGAGTTGAGTCGAGTCAAGAGTGTTTTCTTCCATCCCAAACCCTTGTTTTATGCTGTGTTTCTTGGCTGGCACCTCCCCCAGTGGCGGGGGCTTCCACAGTGGAAGGGGATTTTCCCGACATTCTATTGGTTGTCTAACCTGTACTGGTGCATGGGGTTATTCTTCTCCAGGTGCAGGACCCTGCATTTGCCTCTGCTGTGTTTCAGGCTGTCCTTTCTCTGCCCATCTCACCAGTCCGTTGAGGTCCTTTAAAGGGTTTCTCATCACTCTGGGGTATCAATCAGTCCTCCCAGAAAGAGGTACCAAATAAGGACCGTCTAAGTGGTTTGTTTGGGTTTTTTTCTTTATTCCAGTCTGTTTGTAGACTATTGAATTATCCCTCTTTTCTGTCATGAAGTTTCTACAATGTTCTGGTTATCTGTGCTTGTGGAGACTGCAGCTGGCGCTTCTGTGTGATTCACCAGGTCTGTACTTTAGAGGATGCTGACCCATCCTCTAACAAACTGCTAGGGGGTGATTCATTGCTGGAATTTCTCCAATTAGTGGCACATAAAAATGATGGTTACTAAACCTCTTATTACTCTTTTACAGTTTAGAAGGCTACTTACAACATCATCTGTTTTAGGTTATTAGGATGTGTCTTTCTTAAATGCCTTTTGTACTCTACTGCATTTTTCTCAGCTTTCTACTCTAGTGCAAGAAGCACCACTGACAGGTACTAACTGAGAGTGGCCAGAGACTGTCTCAAACAATTTTGAAAGACTCAGATGGAAGGGCTGATAGTCAAAAGTTCTAGTGTAGTCATACTAAATATGGCTGATCCTACTCTTTAACAGGGCATAATTTGCATGATAATTTGATGTCTTTTTCAGTCTCTCTTTTCTCTCTGCAAAAAACCATTCAAATGTTGATTTGAAGATTAGGGCCATGATGTAAAAGAAAGTGTTCACTATGCCACTGCTTACTGCAAAACCTAAATTTTAGGCTTTCAGCTGTCCCCTGGACGGGCAAGGGGACTGAACTATCAGCAGTCTGTCATGCCTTCATCCAGCTTTTTATTTAAGGACAAGAAATAATGATGCCTTTTTAAAAAAATCTTGATTAATTGCCTGTCTTGACTAAAGGCTAACTAGCTGGTAACACTGAGGAGGTAACAGTGGGGACCTTGATGGGTCTCAGGCAAGGCTACTCAACGCAGGGGCCAAGACAAATAGTTTTCTCAGTCTGAGAAATAAGACGACATTTTTTATGTGATTCAAATGTAGAGAAGGCCATGATCTTCCCTTTTGGTGACCCACAGATTATCTCTTACAGCAGTCTGGAAGGATCCTCTGTGGCTTTGAAATATTATGCTAATGACAGCATAGGCAAGAAGCAGACAGAAGAGGGATTTCGTAAATAGGCCAAGAGCACCAATCCAAGCTACATTATGAAGAACAAGTGTATTTTCACCAGATAGATAAAAAGAGCCACAGATGGACACTGGAATTGTATTGCTTGAATGTATTAGCACTAGACAAGTTTGGTGGATTTGTATTAACGCCACTAACACTCTTCTCTGAACCTGTTAAGATTAGCACAGATTAATACCAGAATACATCTGAGTGTAACTGGCTCTTCTACAGAATCTTCCCCGGGGCAGGTTCTTCCATTGGCCTCATTCATCCATTTATGGATAACATCAGTATCTTGCTGTCATGACGGTGGCATGCAACTCCCTGCTGGTTTTGCCATGACATAACTTGCCCTACGTGTCAGTGCAGTTCCAGAGGACATGCAGGGTGAAGGGGAGCTCTGGCAGGATCCCTGCTGGTGCTGGTGGCAGGCAGGGCCCGGCTCTTTCTGCCAGTGACGTTGTCATGGCTCCCACTCAGGTTGCTGATGAAGCCTGAGAGGCAGATGTGTGTCTGGAGTGGCTTCTGCTCTCTCTCACCACTTCACAATAGAAAAGAATGGCATGGGACAGAAATAAGCCCTGGCATTTCTTTTTCTCCCAGAATCCTATTTTACTTTGTTCTTCTGTTCACTTACGTCATTCTGTAGCACTTTCAATCCCTTTTCCTGGAACCCAAAGAAATTTCTTGGTCAAGGGAGCTGAACACTGAGGTCATGAACACCTGAAAGTCCTCCAGCTGGTATCCATTCTTGGATTCTTCCCAAGAGAATCCAAAGATCTGCTCCCATACCCATTTACTCAAAATCTTTATACCCAGTGCTAATGTGGTGTCCCTTAAGTTACACGCTTGTCAAGCTATAACACTTAGAGCTGCTTATTGCAGCAATATAATGATATCACTTTCTTTTTTGGGGTGGGGTGAGGGAAGAGAAGTATTTTTTTGTTTCATCCTCTAACATAAAAAAAAAATGCATCTATATCACTACCCAGCTTCCAGGTAGACAATTTTTTCCTCAAGCTTTGTGAATAAGGGTGTATTTTTTGTGTAGCATGGACACTTAGATTTACACCTGCAGTGTCTGTGGAACAAAAATCCAAATGCTGATTCATAATTTATACGTAAGAAACTTGGCATTGCTCTAAGGAATAACAGCCAAACCATCCAGTCTGATGTGTGACTTATTTCTTGTCATTGGCTGGTTTACTGAGCCCTACCAGGTACACTGAAAACTTTTGTAAAGGCATCTAAGCTGGTCTGCAAATAACTTGGTTAAACTGAACATACAGAAGAATTTGTAAATGGAAAGAACAGAATTTAACAACAGAATGTAATGAACAACAACAAAATCCAAGTAGGATACTGTAAGAATAGTAATTGGAAGTGGAAAGAGCACAATGTCTGCACAGTTCTTGCTAGATATAAGAATAATGAAACAAGTAAAATTTTACTGTTAGGTATCTGATTTCCAGGATCTGCAATGGGAAAATCAAAAGCTATGCAAAGATGACCAAAGATAACTACGGTAAGTTAACTGAAAACTTGCTTTATACTAAAAAAACCAGACAGAGAAATGCAGATGACCCTTCTCTATTCTTTTCTTTTGGACATAGCAAAGAACTATGAGCTCAGAATTGGCACACAGACAGGTGAGATACAGCAGGGAGTGTGTTTGTTCACTACCTGGCATTATCCACTCAGATTTAACAGCTGCACTTGAGCATAGTTTGTGACCTCTAGTTTGTGATCATCTAAATTCTCTTTCCAGTACTGGGGAGAAGGGATAGGCAAAGTTCATCTCCTGACTATAACTGCATAATGCTAAAGTAGCCATTTTACTCAAATAATAAAAATGCTTTTCACTGTCACCTTTGTTGCAGGGACTATTTGTACATAAAAATACCTCGTACAATGGCCCAGGTGTTTTAACATCCCTAGAGCAAAGGGTTAGAGTGAAGCCAGTGGTAACAACAGAGAAATCTCCTGTGGAATATAGTAAGTAGATTCTTTAAGAAAAATGCTATAGGTTAAAAATAAGTATTTGAAGCTCTTATACACCGTGAAAAAACCTCAACCCACCAATTTTTGGAAAAGTGGTGATTTGGAGAAGCAGAGACCTTTCTATGTCAAGTTAACTTCAAATCCTGCATGGTATTTGACTGTCTGGTTAGCATCTAACAGAAAGGGCATTTAGCAGTGTCAGGAAGGTGTGTGCTTTGCATTCCCCAGCTGGCACCTGGAAGCAGAGACCATTTGTTAAAGACTTGCACTGTTTTGGCCACCTTTTTGTTAAGGCCCAGGAGAAGCATCATCTGCCTGACTGCTAGATCCACAGAGGAACTTCAGCCGGTGGAATACTGAGCACTGACTTTAACAGCTCTTATGTCCCCGGGGGAATTCACATCTATATTGGGAAGCCCTGTCCCTTGGCATGATATGCAGTGTGCTCCTTCCACTTCTAAATTGAAATCTCTCTTCTAGCAAGGGGGGCAGAATACAACTGTTTATTTGTTCAATTTTACTCTAATACAAATTATTTCAATATATCTTCTTTTAGTGGCATGATGGCTTTGACTGTATGTTCTCTGAGTTTTGTAACAGTGGGGTTCGTATTTCTGAAAAAAACCCCAACAAACCTGAATATAAGAAAAATACATATAACAGTATTAAGCCTCTTATTTTGAAAACAGTCATCTGTTCTCACCTCTTTAGGAGTATTACTGCAGCATGAACTTAGTCTACTACCAACAGCAAAGACAACAACAACAACAACAAAAAGGTTTTGGAAAGGAGCATGCCTAGTACATTTTCCTCCTTTAATATTATAGAAAGTTCATAATGAATTTCGGATCAGAATCACCGTTCAGTTAAAAAGACAGGAGAAAGCCACTAGATGGTGGTAAAAACTCAAGCCTTTGCTATGAGGTCTGTGGAAAGAGAAGTCCAGAGGGGCAAAGAAGGGGAGGAGGAGCCACAGTTTGAGTACTGAAGTCATTATTGCTTGGAGTCTATAAAAAGGCAGTTGCACAGTAAGTAATTTATACGTGGTCAGTTTTGACTCTATGGATTTACTCATTCCTTTTCCTCTATTTTTTTTCATCACTTCCCACCAAGGACTCCCCAGCCTCAGATGTCGGGGGAGCTGAAACTTCAGCTCTCTGCAGGAAAGGTTGCAGATGATGAAGAGGAAGAGCAGCTGAAGGAGCAGCTCTGGTAAATAGGTACAGTTAATTCTTGATTGCAAATAAAAAGCTACTTTTAAAAACTGAAAACTGTTTAGCATTATATGCTTTGAATTTTATTTGCAACAAGTCACTGAAAATCAGCTCTAGGTGTTCAGTTTATTAAAAATCCAATGGTTTACAACTTTCCCTGAGTATTGTCATTACCAAAAAAAATTGAAAAAAATGTTCTTGATCTGGAAGAGAAAACTTATTTTACAATAGAATTCTACCTACACCAATTCTGTAACTTTAGTGTATCCTGAAATGTATGGATTTGCCTTGATTAAGTGTTTAATACATGCTTTTAAATTAACATGTTAATATTGTACAGATAAGTTGTTTATAATGCAGTCCATGCCAACTTAAATGTACAAAGGTCAGGAAAGCATTTAAATCTTTTACTGAAAATGTTCGATTCCCTATTGTGGCAATAATCGAAACTTCTTTATATTGTATTCAAGTGAACTGTTTCTGCTGGACCTAATACTACATCCTCCTGCATTTTTGGGGTCTGAGAGCTGGGACTGGGAAAACTGCTTATTGTTTGTTTTACAAAAGAATTTCCAGGACATTCTGGGGAAGTATTCCAGGGGACCAAATAGAATAAACAAAACTATGAATGAAGACTGCCTGAATATTTTCATTATTTTGTGATTTTAATTTCCCAGTAAGGATCAGTAGAAAATCTCCAAGCCAACCAGAGTTTAATTTAGAATCAGTAGAAGAATGTGGTGTGGAAGAGGCAGGACATGTACAAGCCAAATTGAATAGAAATGGGTGATATTTATTTTGTCCACTTCTGCCTATAATTGTCATGCTATATTTTTTTTTGGCAGGATCTTTTGCCTTTTGGAAAATGCATTCACCACACTCCTTGGCAGTCCCCTCAGAAGGAACAGAACGTGTTAGGTCCCAGAGATGAACACATCCTCTCAACTGTATATTTCTGAACTGAACCTGAGTGCCTTTGGTAGCAACTTTACTGTGCCTACTGCAAAGAGCAAGTCCTCACCATGTGAGCAAGTGGTCATTGCAGCTGAGGTGTTCCTAACCCTGGGCATTGTAAGCCTCCTTGAAAACATCTTAGTTATATGTGCAATAGTTAAGAACAAGAACCTGCATTCACCCATGTATTTTTTTGTTTGCAGTTTAGCAGTGGCTGACATGCTGGTTAGCGTGTCTAATGCTTGGGAGACCATAACCATATACTTAATAAACAATAGACACATCATTATGGAAGATACCTTTGTCCGTCATATAGACAATGTCTTTGATTCCATGATCTGCATATCTGTGGTGGCTTCCATGTGCAGTTTGCTGGCTATAGCAGTAGACAGATATATCACTATCTTCTATGCTCTACGTTATCACAACATCATGACAGTGAAAAGATCAGGGCTTATTATTGCATGCATCTGGACCTTTTGCACGGGCTGTGGCATTATCTTCATTCTTTATTATGAGTCAACTTATGTGGTCATTTGTCTCATCACTATGTTTTTTACCATGTTGTTCCTCATGGTCTCACTGTACATCCATATGTTCCTCCTGGCTCGTACTCATGTGAAGAAAATCGCTGCTTTGCCTGGGTACAACTCTGTCCGTCAGAGAACGAGCATGAAAGGAGCCATCACTCTGACTATGCTTCTCGGCATCTTCATTGTTTGCTGGGCTCCATTCTTCCTTCATCTCATCCTGATGATCTCCTGCCCTCAAAACCTCTACTGTGTTTGCTTCATGTCTCACTTCAACATGTACCTCATTCTCATTATGTGCAACTCGGTGATCGATCCCTTGATCTACGCCTTTCGTAGCCAGGAAATGAGGAAGACCTTCAAAGAGATAATTTGTTGCTATAGCCTGAGAATGGTCTGTGGCTTGTCAAACAAGTATTAAGAAAACAAAACCAAACCAAGGAAGAGAATGGAAAGGCAACATCTTCCTGCATCTTGTAATTCTGCTGAAATGGCTATGGAACATCTTCTGCATTCAGCTGTTATGATTCCTGCAGCAATTGGAAACCATTTTTTAACGTGATTTTACATTTCTTTCTCTCCACACACCTCATGCTGGTGGTAGGAGCTACTCAGTCCATCTTATTATGGGGATAAAGAATATTTGGAATTTCATTTACCTTATTGAAGATTGGATTTCATTAGAGGATTATACAGAGAAAACCTTATTTTTCTTTCTACTAAATGTAATGAGTGAGACCTGCCATGCAAATGAACCCATCAGCCTCTCAGTGTGTGCTTCTTTTGATGTTATTTGTCTCTCTAGATTAAAAAAAATTTCTCTCTCTAGATAAAACCAAGCATGGCTTATTTTGATGCCCAGAATTAGCAGCTTTTTTTGGTGTGGGTTTTGTTTTTTTTTTTGCTATTTACTTCTACAGACATAAAATCAGAAAAGAAGTTCTAATTATCAAGCTTCACACACCTTGGTCAAGAGTGATGAGCAATATACATGCACATCTCGGAAGTATTGTATCCCAATCATGACTGTTACTGTCATAAAATATGTATTATGTAAGAGGCCAATGTGACCATGAGATTTTCCAGGCTTTTCATGTACCTTGTCATGTAGGACTGTATGTGTTTTTACCACTGTGAAGCAAGATGTACCATAGGTGGATTTTAAGGCTGAATATGAAGATTGAGCTGATTCTAGTTTATCTGTTTTCTTTATTTGCCAGGGCTGGGGAAGCAAAGGGTACACGGCCTCTAGATACTCATGTAATGTTTTGTGGAGATATAAAGACTGACTGAGTGGCTGCCTTTGTACAGACATTAGAAAAGCCTTTTGTCTGTGAAGAGCTTTTTTTACTGGAGGAGGAGGTACTGTAGAATGCATCTTTCAAGCTGGGAGAGACAAAACAAGTTTGATAATCAAAAGGCATAGCAGGCAATGGCAAAACAGGGATTTCAAAACATCAGGGACATGTAGCTATACCAGAGTCCTGACTTTTGCTCCCCAAGCAAACAGTTTTCCTCTTTGTTGAGGGGATGCTAAGCTGAAACCCTCATGCCTTTTGTGTGAGTAATTTGCATCTAGTCATGCTTTCATAAACCTGCTGTTCTGCAACAGCTGTGTAATGTGCAAAATACTGGGCTTACAACAGAGGGAGGAAGTGCAACTGTGGCATTGATTTCTTGATGACTGTGGATGGTGCATATCTTGCACTGGTATTTAAGTTATGAAAAGGTTTCAAGTGGTGGTAACGTACTGACTAGATACCAGAAAATACCTTGGAAAAATGAACAATTCCTTCTCAAATCTGAAAGAATAGTGCTTGTTATATGTGGTTTACAGATGCTGTAAAACTCTTGTTATCAATAGAAAGATTATGATTTATTCCATGAGCGTTAGGCTCTACTTTCAAGGTGAAAGTCCTTATTGGGTTTTAGGAAATTTTTTCTACTCTAAGGGTGGTCAAACATGGGAATAGGTGCCCAGTGGTTGTGCAAACTCCACCCTTAGAGATATTCAGAACTTGACTGGACACAGCCCTGAACAATCTGCTCTAAATTGAAAGCTGACTGACTTTGAAATTGGCCCTGCTTTGAATCATTAGGAATAGATTCTCTCCACAGGTCCCTTTCAACCCAAATTATTCAGTGATTCTATGACACAGTTTGCATATTATGATAAAATTATAATTTTTTTCCCTCCTGATTTTGTCTCTTCTGTAAGAAAAATTGTAAAATATTCTCCTACGTGCACTTAGAAAGAGCATACTTTATGTCTTCATTTGCTTTGGAGGTTTCTGACAGGAGAAGGTGCATCTTTAGCACCAGTTATACATTTCGTCTGTAAATTTATTATTCCTCCAGCTCACATATATCTCCTTCTGACATGAGTGGGAATGTTATTCTCAGTGGAGATACCTTACTGTGCTGACTGATGTAATGGTTATATCATTGCACTAGCGACTGGAATCTTCCTTCAGCTATATCTGAAAATGGGATTTCAGAGGAATGTTTGTGGTCAGCAGTGAAAATCTTGCCTTGTTTCAGTCCATCTCTTAACCCTATCCATAAATAGCACCTAAATGTGGGCTCTTGCAACTATGAATGTAAATGGCAAAAGGACACAGTTCCATTGCATAGAGAAAGTCACCAGCTGATGTAAATAAATCATTAAATCTTCACTGGGTATTGCAAATAAGACAGTCTTGTACATAACTGTAAATCAACAAAGGGGAAGCCAAAACTGTAACAGCTTTGGGTATTTTCTTGAATTGTATATTGCTTTTTTGTTTGTTTGTTTTGTTTGAAGTTTTTTTGATGTATAAATACAGACATATGAAGAAACTATTAAACTGGATTGCTGGAAACTCTCACATTTCTGGTTATTCATTGTAACATTTCTGTCACTTTATAGATTATTCACAGAGGGAATATTGCATTACAGACTTTCATGTCTCATTTAAACAGATGCCTTCTTGAGAAACATTCTGAACAAGAATTACAGAACAATACAAAGTATTTACATTCATACCTATGTTCCTCTGGGTGTCAGCATCACATCTTCATTATAAGCTTTACATGTGGGGAGCTGAAAGACCTTAAGTATGAAATGAAAATATTTTCAAGAATAGGCTAGAACATTTCCTGCATGTCTAGGCTGTTTACACTGTAGTAGTGAATATAAAATACATATCCCTGGGAGACCTGATGACATGCTTTAATATGTTTCTTTCACCTGTTTAGCTGTGGAATAAAAGGAACATTTAGCATACTGTCACTTCTGTCAGAGCCTGGGAAACACTAAGTGTTGTGATAGACTGGGACAAGTCAGCATTGTGTAAGAAGGAAATTTGCTGTCAAAGGATAGTCATGAAAAAATTAGTTGCTAGACTGTCATTGCACCATGTCCCTGCACTTAATGACACTATTTTTGCTTATACAGCCAGTCATGTACAGTTTAGCTTTAGTCATTGGAAGAAAAAGCTCAAATCACACTATTTCTTCCCCAGAGCTCCAAAACTAATTTCTATTGCCCACCGGTGCTTTGATGACAGAACACTTCACTGCTTCTAAATCATGTGTCGCTATTTAAAAGTTCTCAACAAGCAATTATTCTGATCTCACTCCTGTTGCAGGTGGGATCAACTTCTATAAAGTCGTCTGCATTTTAAGCAGATTAGTATCAGGGAGAATATCAAAAGAAAAATCTGAATCTTTTCTCCGTGCCAAAGCCACAATAAGGTACTAGGAAGTACTAGTCTTACAAGAGCCTTAGCATCTCCTCCAAAACCAAACCATTATAACTTGATAGAGAAAAGAAGTGGTTTATGGTCCTGGGCTTTATGATCCTGCTTCCCAAATGGGCACAAATCTGTCACAAAGGGCTCTAATTACTGAGTACCAGTGCCTCTGAGTCTGGGCTGGGAGGGCTGATTGCTTTAATCTCTACAAACCCACAGGTCTGCACCCTCTGTGCAGCCAGTGTCCAGTAGTACAGCCTACTGCTGTGCAGAAGCCTTTAGAGAGTGGGTTGCACATTCATTCCCACTGCTTAAGCTTTTCCTCTTAGGAAACCTCCTCTGAATGTCTCTCTGGAGACTCAAGTTGCGTTTTTTGTGAATCCTGCACAAATAAGTGCAGAAACCACAGGAATTTCCTGCATACACAAACTTTAAGAAGGCAGAAAAAGTTGAAAATCTTTGGGAAAACAACTCCCTCACACAGTCTGATCTCTGAAATCTCCAAGGACTCTGTTTTACTCCAAGGTCTTGTTGGGGATTCTCCTGCTATCTTACAGTAAATCCTTCTTTTGTTGCTCATCAGCTTCTTGCATGGAAGACTAATTTATGGTCATCACTGCTGTGTTTAGGAATTCCAAAGGACGGTCCCAGTCTTCAGCTCTCTTGGTTTGCATGCACAGTGCCCTTGCTGTTAGGCAGGATGGATGAAGAAGATACAGGAACATGGATGTGGAAATGGGGATCCTCACATGAGGGACAGAAAGGCATGCAGGCTGTGGTGGAGGTGCCTGCGTAAGTCTCCATGCTAGGTTATCTCCAGGTGAGATGTTGTCCCTCCTTTTCTAATCTTATCATGTGTTACAACCTGAGCTGTGTGTATCTTGGATCCACTTGCTCTTCATACAGGACAGAAGAGGAGAGTCTGAGGTATCTGTGTGTGTGTCTATACTTACATACATGTCTACATGAGTTCTTACTCCCAAATGTAAAGTACAATCACAGACAACATCAACAGATGAAATGTATGTGAGAATGTATAGTTCCATTTTCCTCTAACCTTTCTGCTCTTTGTTGTTCAGTTATTTGTTACTCTACTTTCCAATCTGCAGCATGTTCCTCATGTATCTCCTCCACCTGTGAACAAACTAGCAACAGTCAAAATCTGAAGTAGAAGGAAAAACCCTCAAGTACTTTTTGTATCTTGAGCTTTTGAAAATTATAGTGGATCAGTGTGACAGAATAAAGAGTTCCCCTAGCACCTCTAACACTAAAGATCTAGTAAATTAGTTAAATTCTCATGGTCCCTAAGCATTATTCCCACAACAGTTTCTTCTTGAGCTGCTTGCCTAAAAAGCCCTAAGAATGCATGACTGGCTGTGCTGAACAGTTAGAGTGAAGGGTCTTCATCAAAATAAAGGGCAGCTCTTTAGAGACATTTTGCAAAGTCTGGACATGTGTCTGGTAATCCTCTGGAATACCAGTAGAGCTCCCACCAAGCTATGGTTTAGGGACTTCTTGGGCAGGAGGTTATATTTACAGATTTGTGGCTGATAGCTCTCAATGAATGTGACTTACACAAACTTATCTAATCACTTTTGGATGTCTTTATTTTAAACTGCAACATCTTGTTTTACAGATTAGATACGTTAAGTGGAAAAAATGATTTTTTTTCTCTTATAAAACATCTACTTGTAAGTTTTCTTCAATGCCCTACAGTCCTTATGTTGTAAAGAAAAGAAATAAGTAGTCCCCATTCATTTTCCCAGTGCCATTTATTATCCTACTCCCTTATATTCTTCTATAAACTTTCTCTTTTCCAGTTAGGAATCCTGGCCTATTTAATCTCTACAGGTATCTTCATGCCTTGTTATCATTATGTTGTTTTCCCAGACCTGTTATATTGTTTTAGGCTCAGAGGGGACCAGATAAGCAAGTGATAATCCAGATCTAGATGAAAACTACATTTCCGCAGTGCCAGATGATGCTGCGTCTTTTGTTCTCTAGTATGTAACAATATACTTTCATTTAGTACAACACACTCCATAATTTGGAAAATTTCAAGATCTCTAAAATGCTCTCCATTCTCTAAATAGGCTTTCATTTCTGATGGTAAAGACATGCAAAACTTACACCAAAAATTACAATGCTTAGGAGTGTTTCTGTCTATCCATGTCCAAGTATATGCCTTGGCTGTGTCCTAGCTCTGTAGCAGAACTCATCTGCTGGACACAGCTTTCACTTCCCTGTCTCTGATGGGATGGAAGCCTGGCCACACAGGCTGGAAGGGCCTTGCAGTGTGTCCCAGCCATGCTTGCATTGCTGAGGATCAGGGATCCCAAGTTCAAACACTAACCTCTACTGGAAGCCCATCATTTCCTTGAGAAGGGTGGTAAGAATGTCATTTGCACAGCTACCTCCACATAGTGATTCATCACTCCTCTTCTTTCAATTAGGCTAGTTTTACACCTGATTAAAGCAAGATGAGAAATGGAACGATGAGCTTTGTATGCTGGCTCCAGATGATTTTCAAAGGCATCAAATGAACATTTTTGATGCCCTGTTGCATAAATGCCTTAATTAACAGCAACAAAACAAAAACTCACAAAGAAAATGGGATTAATTTTTCTCTCTAGTTTGCCAGCTTTTAACAGTACACAATTGCTTTTGACAGGCAGTAAGCAGAGTTGCCCATGAATTAGCTTTTTCACAGCTTTTTTTTTTCACAGAAACTTTGGGCCTACTTCACCTATCCTGAAAATATGACCCTAGGAGTAACTGTCATCATTGTATTATACCTTTTCTTTGCTCTGGACTGCCTTCTGAAAAGCTTTGCGTGAGTTTTGAGTCAGGACCTAAGTCCCTGACCTTTTATATACCCACAATTCATAGTGCTGGGATAGCCTTACATAGACTGTACTATTATTTCTGCTTCAGAGGTTCCTTGTGCTTTTTAAAGTCAGGGGAATCTGTCCAGGATATTCTTCCATTCAAACAACAGTAGGAAATATTCCTATACTTTAACCTTGTTTTAAATATATAGCTACATCATGATTAGTAGTGCCAACATTGACCTAAGCTCAGAGAAACTTCACTGAAAATAAAAGCAGCTCTTTCCCAAAAGTTTTTCCCAGAGAACATAAAGAGCCCTGGCTATAACCAGGAGAGGAGATTCCTGTTCTCTGCTCGCAGTGGTAGATAAGTGGTGGGGCTTGGGCAAACAATCATTTTAAGTCTGTGTTAAGTTCACACCTGACTCCTACAGAGGATGAAGATGAATAGCCTTTTCCCACTGTGAGGACCAGGCTGTGTTAAAAAGTGTCCTGGTAGACAACCCCGGGCCAAATTCAGTTTTAGAGGAATAGAGTCAGTGAGTGCTGGAAACTTGGCAGAAACTCTGTGTGCAAGACCCTCCCCAGGTGTGACTGAATCCTGTTCCACTGAAGTGTCTTGTAAGACATCTTCTCCCCACAAAGCCATATGGTAGGAATTCAGGATGTGGTACCTCTCAAGCTGCTTCTCCTTCAGAAAGGAAAACAACAATATTTTAAGCATTAGTGGGAAGTCATCGTGTCAAGAAATACACTTATTTCTCGTGTTCCTCAGACTGAGAATACACCTCAGTGGGTCCCCAGGATCCAGAGCTGTGGCTGGGGGTCTCTACAAAGTCACATCATATGGAACCTGCTTAAGTCACTTGGGAAAGGTAAGTTAAACCTTTGACTACTTCTGGTCTAAAGTGCCCTGCTTGAAAAGCAGGAGCCTGAATAGTCCTCCTTTCAAATGGCAGAGAAAAGCGATGAAGCACTTGAATTTCAAGTGCAGTTCCAATGACAGTTCATGTCCCTGCATAAAGTGCATATAAAATTAAGAGGTAGGAGGTAAATCTTTGAATGAAATCCAGCTTTTTCATCTCACAGTGAAACTGCTAAATATTCAGGTTTTCACATTGAAAAGGGGCATTGGTGCAGCCACCCCTGAATCTGGAGGTGGATTTTTGAAGGAAAACCTTGTGAAGAAAAAAAAAGTTATTTGGTATGTAACCTGCTGGTTTAGTTACACTCTGGAAAGTCTAACTGTCCCTTTGGTGAAACAAGAGGAGAAATGTCTTTTTTACTAATTTTGACTGAAGTAATTTTCAAGATGGTATCTGTGGTCTGTGGATCCTCAGTGTTCCTGCTGTCCAAAGCAGAAGTGCTCAGCTTCCAGAAAACTGGAAGTTGCAAGGACTTTAGGTACAAGTGACAGGTGAATTTAGGCTCCCAGCTCCTCATGCAGCTCCTTGGTTTTGCCTGGTGCTCCAGTCATGTGCAGTTAATAACTGGACTTAGCCATGGCATTTTAAGCAATACACTAGACTCTTATTTAGAGTGGGGGATATTGAAAACATGTCCAGCTTAATTAGAAGGGAATGGAAAAGAGGAAAGCCACCCTAGAGCTACCTCATGGGAGACAGCCCTGGCACACAGACAAGCGGGGGATCAAAGGCCTGTTGCACAATGTAATGAGTAAATAGATGACAAACACAACATTAGCTCTGGTGGACCTTTAGAGGGGAAGGCAGGCAATACAAGGAACACTGTGTGTATTTCAGATGACCTTTTGTTGAAAATGTCAGTTAGAAGACTGTACTGAATTTTTAAAGAGGGTAATAAATAACTGGACTGAATAATGAAAGGTTTAATTCTCAGGGAAGAACCAGAGTGAAGATGCCGGGCAGCTGGGCACCGGGAATTACACATACTTTAAAACTTAGCTGAATTAATAATGGACAGTGAAGTGCCAGCATTTTTAGTGCTGTGAAAAAACAAAAGCATCTGATGACATGAAACAATAATGAATGAAATCTGTGGTGAACTACCCGAGCCACTACAAAACAGGCCCTGTCGAGGCTGCTCCCAAACCTTGTCCTAAGCCACACTGCCTGCAGCAGGTCCCCTCATCTGTACTCCAGTGATACCTAAAATAGGAGTACCTGAAACAGAGACTAAGCAAAGTTAGTGGATAAAAGGTAGGAATTTGTTGAAGATCTTCAACAGATACACCTTGGGCAGTACAGAGCCTGGCTGAAGCCGAAGCTCCAGCTAGGCTGGATCCAAGATGGACTCCTGGTCATGACTTTTCCCCACAGATATAAGTTTGGTACATTTGCATATCAGGGGTTAATTGTCCAACTATAGTTCCAGGTAATGAAGTAATATTCCCCCATTCACACCCCTCCCAATTCACTTTTGTTTATACTTAGGCCTAGGATGGTGACCTGGATTCCCAGGCCTAGAAGGGATTGTTTTGTCTGACCAGAATGTGAAGAGAGCTTGCTTAACACACAATATGGAGTTCAGAATTACACACTAGTACAATGCAGGATTAGAAAAATCTAAAAGCTAATACTTAAAGCATCACCAGCCCTGGATGAGGGTGTCGATAGGGTCCTGGTAGCCATGCACTTTGAAGATATATGCTAAGCCTTCTCCATAAAGAAAAAGGAAGGCATTCAACCATCTTCAAATTGATTTTTGTTTTGTTTTGTTCTCCAGATTATTTTTCAATTGTATTTTTGATCTTTCAGCTTGACCAGGTAAAATAACTTCTGACCAGAGCTAATTAAGCAGATATTTAGAATTCAGTAGCATCTCCTTTCTGAGAGTCTCAAAGTACTTTGCAGAGAAACTCTGGAGAATTTTGCAGAGAAAAGCTCTGAAGCAGCAGCTATGATCACTGCAGCTTGGATAAACAAATAAACACATTGCCAAAACATAGGTTAAGGATAGGGAGAAGGACACTGTGACATGCAGGAGGTGAAAGTGTCTGGAGGCTTTTCTGAAGTGTCTGAGAACACTTTGCACACTAGTAATCCCTCTTATTAATGCATCCTTAGCCCCCTGAAATGCTTGTGCTGATTAAGACTGTCCTTTGAAAACAGACAATATACAGCCCATTTTCTTTATTAATTAACTTAAACAGCCACGGTTCATAGGATTTCAAGGCTTAAGGGCGCCATATTCATTGCTATGACTTGGCTGTTAGCAGTTGTCTCAGCTGTTTGGTAAGGTCAGCTTTTGTTAGAATGGCATTCCTTTTCCAATAAGCCAGGCCACAGGGGAAGTGCACCTTAAAAGTTGTACTTGAGGGGTTTCTGCATTTTCCTATGGAGGTTTTAATTCAACTGTACTTTCAGCATAATATCTGCTCTCAGTTAAAATACATTCAGACAGGGAAACTTCATAAGGCAGACACAAGATAGTACAAAGACATAGCAAAGTACCTCTAGCCTGAAGTGACCAACGTAGTTCAACTTGATAAACTCTTGATTCTTAAATTTAATAATTCCTGCCAGATACTGTAATCTGAATGTTTACATCTGCCTTCTTTCAGTTTTGGCCTGTAGTGTGAGGCTGAGTAGTTTCAGGAGACATGCTCAGACTGTATTTCAAGGACTTAAAAAGGACGATGGTAGTCTCGAAACATTATTTGTAGTGCAAATGCCCTGGCAAAACCACAAACAAGGCAAACTTAGAAACTTGTGTTGAATTCTCTCTATTGTTTCCTGGGAGAAATTGAAAATTCTCTGTAAAAGAGGTGAGTTAGAATATGAAATGCTGTTTCTTACGTTTGGAATGGAAAATTATATGGAAATTAGACAGAGATTTGTTAATTACATCCACAATTTTAAGCTAATATTTTGCTACAACTTGAGGTATTTATAAAACCAATGGAAGTGATTTTTATTCTACAGAAATTATTTTTCTTGTATAGGGTAGGAATCACTTAAAAATCTTTTCTACTTCTTTACTAAGGCATATTTGACTCCCAATTTGTTGGGGCCATTAGAGCTATTGCTGGTTAGCTGTCAGCGAACCTCTACCAGTGTTGTTCTACTTGTGCTGCAGATCAGACAGTTGTAATTCAGAGGATATTCTGACTTGGGAGGGACACGCAAAGATCATTCAGTCCAGTTCTTAAGTAAAATGGGATTGAACCCACAACCTTGGTGTTATGAGCACCATGCTCTAACCAACTCAACTAATCTCAGGGTAACGTTGGAGTTTTTTTCAGTCTTACTCTTTCGCCAGCCTGCTGCTCCAGTCTAGTAGTATTATGGGTCAACTGAGAACCTCTTCTTTAAGTAATCATGGACTTTGATCCATGCAGCCTGTGATCAGCACTGCTTGTGCCTCCTGCAGCAACACATTCCTCTGCACTGCAGAAACAGGATAATCTGAAATGGATCATCCTGTGGGAAAAAGAAAATCAGTGATGAATGAAAACAAGCAAAGTTTTTTTGAATACCTTAGTTTTTCTAAGGCTCCCGTCTTTGATTACTCACCTCATATTCAGCCACTTGATCTAAAATCCCCTTAGTCTGTCTGCAGTCAGGTGGTTTGAGAGCATCTTTTTCAGTTTGCAGGTTTTCCTTTGAAAAGATCTGCAGTTCACCAGCACCCGCAGTTCACTGGCTTTATGACAACATTCTTGATTTAGTCTCCAGTTCCAGCAAATTCATAAGAACAGACTGCTCCATACAGCTGCAAACTGTCTTTCTGAAATCTGCAGGACAGCATACTTGATGACTTGGGAGCAAGGGAACCATGCTACTAGACCAAACATCCCTGCAGGACAAAGGAAAATATGACTTGAGGGTCCCAGGTAATTGAGACACCTAAATTTGGTGTTGTCTTTGGGCTAAGGGTAACAGCCAGCTGCTGACAGCAGTGCCAACAGTGTTATGCTTCCCACAGTCTTGGTGCCAGCTTGCTCAGAGCTGCTTTAAAGATCTCTGCACTGTGGCCCAATGCAAGAGGTGGATGAACCCTGAATAAATTGCTTAGCTGGATCATTGTCTTCATGTCCTGTGCTTGACAAATTCAAGTGCCTAAAGATACGAGATGACTCATCATGTAATTTGTTTTTGCAAAGGGTCATTAATCTCTGCCACTTCTCCATACAGTGTGCACACTACATTTTGGAGCTAGACTGAAGCAAGAAAACACAAGTAAAAGGACTCTGTATGCACTATCAATGGAGTAACTTTTTTACACAGATCTGTGGAAATGTGACTTTTCACGTCTGGTGCCATATTGTATTAAAATAATAAATTGAGAGGCTGTGAAAACAGTTGTGGGAAGAACTTGCTGAAACTGAGTTGTTAATAGTGAGGAATTAATACACCAATTACTTTGGTGCAGAAATCACAGGATGAGATTTTTACTTTATTATGAAAGTCAGGCTGGTGGATTGTTTTAATCCATTCTGGTCTTAAAATTTTGAAATAAGTTTAATGAAAAGTTAGCAAATGTTCAGGTCTCTTTCCCAAAAAAGCTAGTGAACAGTGATAACTCTGTTCTTCTTAAATGGTAAATAATTATGGTCCAAAAGAAATCTTCTTACATTTATAAATGTGAAGGTTCATGATAGCTTTCATGAGTTGTGGTTAAGACCAGAGCATCAGAAATGTATGAAATTTAGCACAAAGATTGAGTCAGAAATCACAGTGCAAATGAACAGCCTGAATAGTGAAGTAGCTTTGTATAAAATTCTGGTTGAACAGAGAAACATTGATGGAATAATTACTTGATTAAAAAAACCCCCAACTAACCAGAAAGAAGAATTAAGTTCACAGAATAATATATGTTAAAATTAATTTCTCCAGATCTAGCAGTGACATGACCCATTTAATTAATCATTTAATTTCCTGGAATTCTTTAACCTTATTTGAATCAACCATGATTAACCTTATTTAGTTTTGCATTGATTACAGTTACTGCATCTCTACTTATCCGTAGCTTTGGCTACTTGTGTATTTTCCTTCCAAAATATATAATATAAGTAGCAAAGAATTACAAAATTTGGAGATGGTAAAATGCAAGGGAATAATTAAAATCACCTTAAATTCCTGTCTGCCAGTGTTCATGTTTAAATTCCCACAAGTGAAGGGCTAAGCCATCATTTCAAGCAACTGTTCAACCATCAGAATGAAAACCAGTGTAAATAAAATTGCAAAAGATGAAAGAATAATTCCTGATTGGGATGGAAGAATTTCTTTGGGATAAATATACAAACAAGTATTTGATTATGGGTTCTAGAGCAGTTGTGAAGTTTTCAAGTGTACGTTAACATTTAACTTGGTTTGAGCAGAAATTCCTGTTTAATGCTAACATCTATGGTGTCTGGATGTCATTTTAGTAGCCCCATAATCTAGTGGTTTAAAAATTATTTTCAAATGGATGCCTTTGCTCGCTAGTGCTTGCATAGTGCAAGTTTCTGTTTACTTAGATCTTCTGTTTTACTGGGTCCTCTTAAAATTTTGGTTGAGGTCTACTTAAGATCTGTTTGAGTACTCCTGATGTTTTACCAGGTTCTCTGTCTGCAGAGCAGGGACTGCAGGGCCATTAGGAGTTACCAACTCCTTGACTTGTTTTGTCTTTGGCACAGGAACGAGCACTAAGGGGTGGCGTGATACAAAGACTGTGATTAAGAAGTTGATTGGAAAATGTATAAACAAGATTGTGAATACTGATACACTAGGCAGGATATTTGGAAGGAAGACACATGTTTCAGGTGTCCTGTGATGGCATATTTTTGTTTTCTTCTAGGCAAGATGAGACCCAGGGAGAACTTTAAAGGACCTGATTAATTGCCAGTTATATGAATGGTATTAGGGTGATCTTCGTTTTACATACATCTCTACGTAATCTATTTATTACCTATAATTAAATGACAAAATAAAAGGCAGTCATTACTGGGACTCTGGAGATATTCTTCCCTTGTAGGACTGTTTCATTAAAATTCTTACTATAGTGTTGAATGACTCAGATTTTGGTGGTTTTTTTAATCCTAATTGACTTAAAAGAGAATGAATGAATGAGAAAAACCATTATGCCTCAGCCCTTTTTTCCCAAACTAAAAGTGAGTGAAAATGCAGTAAACACAGGGTAGGAATTTCCCAAAGACAATCTCAGCAGCAGAATGCCATTAGACATAAAATATCTCAAAATACCCATTCTTAGTCCAACAACAGATTTCCTGGGCTTTTTAAAGGAATGGAGTGCTGAAGAGGCAGAGTATTTGAATCATACTGAGGGATACTTCACTTTGCACATTATTCTATTTATTTCAGTTCAACAGCTTGTGGGCCAGTAGTATATGGCGCAGGGTTTTTCTCCTTCTTTGTGACTTAGACTGAAAGTTGCAGCCTGGCCATAGGGGAAACAAAGGCATTTGCACAACTGCAAGAAGACAGAGGCAAAAAATAGGAGTGAATTTTAATTCATTGTTCCAGTTGTCTTGTAGTCATGCATTTCCCTCATGCAGGGGAGAAGGGAAATGGGAAGCGGCTGCCCTCTTAGTGTGAGACACTGTTGGAAGTAATTTTGTCCATGTACAACCAAGCAACAGCTAAAGAACACTGAGATGAACGTTTTATCCCATTGCTCCTCTTTATCCACCCAGTGCCAGCTGCCTAATTGGCCGGGAAAGTTGATTCACACTGTGCTAGAATTTTTTTTCACCTCTGGCAATGTACTTAAGCTGATCTGATTTTCCTAACCCAGGTTTGCTTCTGAAACCCTTAGAGTCAATTGCAGTTGTTTCAAAAACAGTGTAGACTGAACAGATTTGATAAAGGGGCAAAATTCCCCAGAAGTAGCTGCTGCTATTTCCTGATTGACTCTGAAGAGTTTTCCCCCCAGCTTGCAGCTTTTGTCTGCAGCTTGGATCATGGTGTATTCCTCATCAGAGCAGGATCATAGAATCACAGAATGGTAGAGATTGGAAGGGATCTTCAAGATCATCTAGTTCCAACTCCCCTGCCATGGGCAGGGACACCTTCCACCAGACCAGGCTGCTCAGAGCCCCATTCAACCTGGCCTTGAACACTTCCAGGAATGGGGCATCCACAGCTTCTCTGGACAACCTGTTCCAGTGCCTCATGACCCTCACAGTAAAGAATTTCTTTCTAATATCTAATTTAAACACACAGACTTTCGATTTGAAACCATTCCCCCTTGTTCTGTCACTACATACCGTTGTAAAAAATCCCTTTCCATATTTTTTGATAAACACTTTAATAACTAAAAAGCTCCATTTATCTCATAACAGTCACAGAAAGTATTGAACAATAGCTGCCTAAAGAAAAAGACACTGTGGATCTCTTCTTCTTACAAACTTGAACTCTGGATTTTTCATAACCAATTGGATTTTCAATAACCAATTGAATTGACACAAAATGTCAGAGACAGAGGCTCACATCTCCCATGTTGAGTTGTTCTCTTCTGTAATTATCAGGAAAAAAACATTTGCATCCAGTAACTATCCTATACCCTCAAAGTTATATATATGAACCTTCTCAAGATAGAGGGGGTTCTCTGTGTGTGCCTAAGACATCTCTTCTGTAGGAGCACAAATGGTACAAGTTCTGTTTCTTTCTGCAAATGCATTGAAAAGGATGTTACCACTGAAGGAGCATTGTCTTGTGTTATCTTTTTTTCTCAGAAAAAATCAATAATGACAAGCCAGTTAAGATTTAATTTTTAAATTACTCTGAAGCTTTTTGGCTCTAAAGGACTAGATTTAAAATATTTGTATGCATTCAGGCTTATAATTTTGCTATCTCCTTTTACATTACTTGAAAGATGGCATCACTTGATATTTCACTGCTTTGTTGCTACAAAGCAGGGAGCTGGGAGACTTTTCTGGCAAGGTGGATCATGCAATAAAGATCAATCTTTCTTAAAAGACTGGAAACAGGGTCAAAACTTGAAACATATCTGTTTCTTTTAAATAATTCTGCTTTGGTTAGTAGCTGATACCTGTTAAATAACTCTCAAGAGGATGTAATATAGATAATTTCCTACAAATGGCAACTTTGCAAAGGAATGTGGCTGCAGTGGAATATGCTAAGACTTTCGACAGCTGTAGAAATATCTGCTATGCAATTTTCCAGCTGCAGGCTTCTGCCAATGTGTCTTAACCTGAATTTGCAAAAATACACTTTGTTCCAATGTTGATCCTGTAGATTGCTTGAACTGTATTAGCTTCAATTCTCTTAATGATCATGGGAAAAAGATTATACCATTTGTTTCTCTTCTGTACAAGCATTTGAGTGTTTTGCCTCAGAAACTACAGCTTTTTCCATCTGACAAGTGAGGAAGTACACGTCCTTGACTGTTCCCAATGTCCCAGCTGAAAGCGAGATACAGTACTGGGAGTCAAAACAGGAATATACATCCTGCTTCTCCACTCTCACTAAGTGACGTTTTGTGCAAGTTCACTTCAGCTAAGTGTTGTCTCTGTAAAGCAGAAGTGAGCAAGCATATTCCATATAAACAATAAAACATTTTTGTTCTCTCCTGCCTATTGCATTCTTGAGAGGGCATCCATTTGTAACAATACATTTTTGTGCAAAGGAACAGTAAGCACAAAAATATAAACCTCCAAAAGTTTCAACCTCTCCTTTACCAAAAGGCGGGTGAACCAATCTTATTTATACTTCTTTCTGGGTCTGTTTTAACATGATTTACTGCTGTATTTGGTAACTAGTACAGTTGTACTCTATAGTAGTACAGTATATACTGAAAATATATGTGAAAAATCCATAGAAGACTTAGAATTTGAAGTTCCATCTTTAAAAGCAATGAGGAAGCCAAATTCTGGATGGAAAGTTAATGGCACATTTTCCCACACATTATCTTCCTTCAAGGTTGATTATGTATTTTGTGAGACTAAAGATCCTACTGATGCTACTCTCATTTTCTCCTTTAAACTTTACTGATAGTATTTACTAGTGGTTTGTTTGTTTGTTTGTTTGTTTGAATTGTTCGTACTTCCTACAGCAGAAGCAAATATAATGTCTTTACACACAGGTTTTGGATGGGTTAGTTTTCTTTGTAGTGGCTTGTATGGTGCTATGTTTTAGATTGGTGACCAAAGCAGTGTTGACAGCAAACTGATGTTTTAGTGATTGCTGATCAGCCTTTACACAACAGCAATGCCTTTTGAGCTCCTTATGCTGCCCTGTCAGTGAGGAGACGAAGCGTGCAAAAAAAGCTGGGAAGGGACACAGCTGGGACAGATGACCCCACCTGACCAAAGGGGCACTCCAGATCATATGGTGCCATGCTCAGTGATAAAATACTCAAGGAAAGAAGGACAAAGGGGCAACATTCAGAGTGATGGCATTTGTCTTCCCAAGCCACCATTATTCGTGATGGACCCCTGCTTTCCTGAGGATGGGAAGGCTGAACACCTGCCTGCCCATGGAGAGCGGTGATTGAATGCCTTGTTTTCCTTTGCTTGTGTGTTCAATATTTGCTTTATCTATTAAATTCTGTATCTCAATCCACAAGATGTCATACTTTTACCCTTTCATTCTGACCCCCATCCCACTGCAGGGGAGTGAGCAGTTGTGTGGGGCTGAGCTACCACCTGGGGTTCACCCACAACAACTGGCTACTTAGAACAGGACAGGACTGAACTCATACATAACCAGCAGAGACGTAAGAGTGTTTCACAGAAGCAAAAGCCTTGCCCTTCTTAGAAACCTGTGGAACATGAACTGCAGATGTCACTATGGTCCTCTGAAGGCTTTATTCAAAGCAAAACTCTGTGGAAGAATAATTTCCTAAGGCAAATTATGCTGCTGCAGGTCTAAATATTGCAGGGTGCTGAGAGCACATCTCTGCAAATGTCTGCCAAAATCTCTAGCTCTTTGTGGCACTCTGAGACAAAAGAAGAGTTTCTGTTCCTCTCAAAGCCTTTCTTGTGCAGTGGGAGGTAAGGGATTTTACAGGTGCAGAAATAAGTAGATAAAAAACTGAATACACCTTCACCACAATATGACTAAAACAGTGTCAGAGGCATTTCACAGCTCGCTAGTGACCCGTGATATTGTGAAGGCGTGACACTGGAGTTCATTCCGACTTTGCATTCTTGCAAAAGCTGAAAGAAAAGGAGGAAATTTCCTTCAAGCGGTTTTGATCTGCTTGAACAACCCAAGTGACAGAAAGCTCTGTGATGAAAGGTGAAGTTGTCAAAGATGATTCAAGAAGTTCAGGGACAAGTAGAGAAAGTAATGAGTTGACCAGGATGACAGCAGCCGTGGAAGGACAGCAAGGCCATCACAAATTAACTAGGTCCCTTTTCTGCTTCTCTCCTTTTCATTGCCCTGTTACGACAAGGCCAATGAAGATTATATACTTGCAACTTCAGAACTCTTCATATTTAAAAAACTAAGTTATCTCTTTATCAAGAAATCTATGTCTTACATAGCAGCTGGTAGCATCCCAGCACATGCAGACAGACTGACTTATTTTTCCACTTTCTTCCCTTTTGCAACCCGTGCTGTCCTTGCCAAGTTCTTTATCACATCTCTTTACAGTGGTTACTGTCACTGAAGTGTTTTTGTGAAACCTATTGACAATTGAGGGGGACTAGAGGAATTTAAAGGTTATTAGCTCACGAGTAAAAAGTAGTTTTGCTCTTTCCTGGCTACTGTACTGCTACAGCATGTTAGATCTTGGTGCTCTTTCAGTACGCAGTTCCCTGAATCATTCTTGTTTGCATCACTGCTGACTGCAGGGCAATGGCTGTTGCTACCAACCTTCCTTTGTCAGCTTCAGGTTCCTTTTGTGGCTCATTGTTTCTTCTATATGGAGCAAATGGGAGCTTTTTTCTAGATTCTCCTGGTTTTGTTTAACTCAGTGAGACATGTAGTTTCCTGAGTTTAGCCACAGTTGCTGTCAGACAGCATGGCCCTGACTCTACCCAATCTGAAACTGGACCATTGTGCTTATTCTCCACTTGTGAATGCCACAGTTTTAGATCTTTTCTTGAAAATGACACCAACCTTCCCAAGTATTTGCCCTTTCTCCCTCCCTTCCCTCCCTCCCTCCTGCTTCTGGGTTCCCCCTACCTATGGGTTTTCCCCTAGTTCTGTGTTTCTTCCTACTTCCAGGTTTCCTCAACTTCTGGGTGTGTCTCTACTTCTGGGCTCCCCCTACTTCAAGGTTTCTCCTACCTGCAGGTTTCTTCTTACTTCCGGGATTCCTCTGCCTCTGGGTTTCTGTCAGCTTCCGGGTCAGTATCTACTTCTGGGCTTGCTCAACTTCTGGCTCTCCCTCCAATTCCATGTTTGTCACTACTTCCGGGTTTATCGTTACTTCCGGTTCTTTTCTGCCATTGCCGTTTTTTCCTCGTTCCTTTCCTCCTTCGTTTCCTCCCTTGTCATTTCTTCCTCGTTCTTTTTTACCTTCTTTTCTTCCCTTGTCCTTCCTTCCTTGTTCCCTTCTTTCTTCTTTTCAAATTGTGCCTTTTCATGCATTTCCTGGTTTCTTTCATCTTCTGGATTTTATTCCACTCTCTTCTAATTTTTTCCAGGTTCAATCTTACTCCCAGGTCCTATCGTACGTCCGGTTTCATTTTACTTCTGGTTGTTTTGTCTTCCAGGTTAAACTGTATTTCTGGGGTTAGATAGAGTTCCGGGTTGAAATCTACCTCTGGGTTTGACTTTACTTCCAGTTTCCATTGTCCTTCTGGCTTGAACTCTACTTCCTGGTTCCATTTTACTTCCTGGTTCCTTTTTTACTTTGAGATTTCATTTTTTACTTCTGGGTTCCATTAACTTCCGGGTGAAAATTTTACTTTTGGCTTTTATTTTTGACATCTGGGTTCTATTTTTACTCCTGGGTTCCATTTTACTTCCGTGTTCCATTTTACTTCTGGGTGTAAACCCACCTGCTGGT
Organism: Ptilonorhynchus violaceus; assembly: GCA_013397565.1. Taxonomy (NCBI): domain Eukaryota; kingdom Metazoa; phylum Chordata; class Aves; order Passeriformes; family Ptilonorhynchidae; genus Ptilonorhynchus; species Ptilonorhynchus violaceus. Next base: position 953,728 of record VZRJ01011173.1, read on the forward strand.
CTTTCTCAACTTCCGGGTTTTTCGTTAACTCCCGGGTTTCAATTTTCTTTTCTTCCATGGTTGATTTATCCGTGTTCCCTTCTTCCTTCCTTTGCTCCCTTGTCCTTCCTTCCTCGTTCACTTCTTCCTTCTTTTTATCCCTCTGTGATTTTTCCTCATTCCCTTCTTCCTTTGTTTCCTCCCTCGTCCTTCCTTCCTTGTTCCCTCCTTCCTTCTTTTCCTCACTCTCTAATTTTTCCTCTTTCCCTTCTTCCTTCTTTTCCTCCCTTGTCGATTTTTCCTCATCCCCTTCTTCCTTCTTTTCCTCCCTCTCTGATTTTTCCTCGTTCCTTTCTTCCTTCTTTTCCTCCCTTGTTGATTTTTCCTTGTCTCCTTCTTCCTTCTTTTCCTCCCTCTCTGATTTTTCCTTGTTTCCTTCTTTTGTTTCCTCCCTTGTCCTTCCTTCCTTGTTCCCTTCTTCCTTCTTTTCCTCCCTCTCCAATTTTTCCTCGTTCCCTTCTTCCTTCTTTTCCTCCATTGTTGATTTTTCCTCATTCCCTTCTTCCTTCTTTTCCTCCGTCATCAATTTTTCCGTGTTCCCTCCTTCCTTGTTTTTTTCCCTCATCGATTTTTCCTCGTTCCCTTCTTCCTTCTTTTCCTCCCTCGTCGTTTTTGCCTTGTTCCCTTCTTCCTTCTTTTCCTCCCTTATCCATTTTTCCTTCCTCCTCCTTCCTTCTTATCTGTTTTTGATTTTTCCTCCTTCCTTCCTTCCTTCCTTCCTTCCTTCCTTCCTTCCTTCCTTCCTTCCTTCCTTCCTTCCTTCCTTCCTTCCTTTCTTCCT
>VZRJ01011173.1:954718-1019455 GCA_013397565.1 Ptilonorhynchus violaceus
CTGTTTTTGTTTTTCCCTCCTTCCTTCCTTCCTTCCTTCCTTCCTTTCTTCCTTCCTTCCTTAATTCCAAACAGGTCTCTGTCATCAGATTAGACACAGGAATCTGCCATGGAGGAAAATCATGGAGATCTCATCCCACATGTCAGAGAGGTCTGAGATAGCCACGTGTGGCAGAATCCAGCAGCAGGTAGTACTGCCATATATTAACTTGTTTGGGGGAAATGAAAATTTTGATTGGAGGAGTGAGGTGTTTGCTGCAGGTGAAAGAACGTTGAGTGTGTTCCCCTTTCCACCAGTCTTAGGAGAGCCAGTATTAGGATTCTTCTCCTGATTCCACACTAAGCCTGGACAGATGTTTTGGCTTCAAAATAGTGCAAAAGCAGTTTAAAAGAGCCCAGTATTAATGATGGACATCCCTTGGAAGCTTACGAGCTGTAAGTTGTGGAGGGAAGACATGATGGATCACTGAATCATACAACACTTGAAACGATATAGTCATGCACTGGTAGATGACATGCTTCTATTTCAACGTGCTCTTTTCTTCCCTACTGCTGTGGATGGGAGAGTGCTGCAACCTTTTCCACACAGTGGCCAGTTATTGTAAGCAAGGAATTCTGGTTTTATGTGCTGAGGTACTACCTAGAACTAGCTCTCCATTGGAGTACAGTAAAGCAGAGTGTGTGGACGTGCATCTATGGCCGATGTCATGCCACGTCTGAGAGCATGTGGGCAGCTCCTGCAGGGAGATGTGCTAGCCATGTGAGTTCCTTATGATCTAGAGGACACGACAAGATTATCTCCTGTAAGTCACTCATGTAGAAGATTCGGACCAGGAAGTACAAAGATCACAAAGAATTAGGATATGTGCATTACTGCTGCCCTGAGCTTGGCTCTGTATGAATACAAGAAAGAGCAGACTCCTGTGGAAACACTCTCGCTGTATTAGGGAGAGCCACTGCACTGACAACTCCATTCACATGGAAAGGAGCCGTCTCACTCAGCAGGGAACATTTCCCTGTCTCCTGTTGCACAGTTGTTTGGGAGGGGTGAGGAAGCTTGGTTTTACCCTCATGGCACCAGCTGGAGTAAGATCCCACCAGTAACACACAGTTAAGAGGCAGAGGAATAGGTGTTTCTTGGGAAGCAGTGTCTGCTTGGGTTGGAGTTGCCAGGTCCTTAAACGTAGTTTTCCAGTGACTCAAGACTGACTTCAAGCGTCAGAGCTGCAGTTATTGCTGAGTGGGAGCATTCAAATTGAATTTGAATTTGTACATTGAAATCCCACTTGTCCCAAAATAATGTGTCTCTTTAAGATCATTTAGAGTGGGAAGAAACGTGATGCAAACACAGACCTGAAAGCACAACACATTATGCTGTCGTGCTTGAACAAAACAAATCCATTGAGAAAGCTGGTCATCAGCCAGCGGCAAAATACCATGGCACACGTTCTTCCAGGGTGAGATACGCGATGCTCCCAGCTGCCTGCTTACTATTTTCCCTTCGCCATCATCTCTCTGAAGCTCACTGCCTGTATTTATTCTATTGCCTACAAACACAAGCCTCAATTACTCACTGTAATAATAATAATAATAATAATAATAATAATAATAATAATAATAATAATAACAATAGTAGTAATAATAATAAGAGAAGCTGAAGCACGTTTCCCTGAAATTTATCTCTGGCTGCATAAGGGACTAATTAGTAAATATTCACTTTCTGCAAATTTAGTAACTTTCTTTTTTTTGGCAGCACTATTAGGCTTGTTTTTTCTACTCTCTTTCAAAATCTTTAGTTATGCAACTACTAGAGATGAAGAGGACTGTGGTTACCAACCTTTGTCCCCAAGATATCTGCCTTCACATTATCAAAATGTCCTTGTTCCATTTATCATCTCAAGTAACATTTATAGCTTTCTACCTCCTGAAAAAAAGTACTGATTTTGAACTCTTTCTGTTTTAAATATTTTAGCGTTGCTGTAAGCTTTTGTAAATAAAATCACTAGAGGGGTTTTGCAAGAGAGGTAATTTCCTTGGAGAACACTATTTTAATTATCTGGGGAAAAGGTAAATTTATACACAAGAAAATTAATCTATGAAGGGCTTTTTGAGAAATTTAAATTTTTATTATACTACTTGTCAAAACAGCAGTTACAGTGGCTGGGAAGGCAATGAAGAACACTGTGAATGTAGCTGCCATGGTGATAATGATGGTGTAAGCACTTAGACTCAATCTGACATGACTAGGTAGAAAAATAGCTTTTTACTTTAATCAACATGGCAAAAAGGAAGTGAAGAACTTATTGTTTTCTGATAGCCTTTGATTTAAGTAGATGTAATAAGACTTCCAGTGAAAGATAAAGAAAAATACTTCATCTCCTGCCAATGTGACACATCTATTAATAAATCAGAATGGGTGATGTCATTCAGAAGGAAATACATTACCCTCTTTAACAGAGATTTCATTATTGTTTCTTGGTTAATTACTGTAATTGTTTGATTTTTCCTCTGTAAGAGATACAACATTTTGATCAGTGGAGCTTTCAGTGGCCAGGCAAAATAATGACTTGTCTGCAAAATATGCTAGGGATTCCTTTCTGTAATCATTTCATTGGCTTGAAAACAAGTGCTGTCATGGCTGAGTGCATAAAATTGCACTGTGCTTACCTTGAGCTGTGAAATACTCATGTTTTTAAAACCGATGGCTGCAGTAAGAGGCTGGGAAACTCCCGTCTGTAAAAGAGATGAACAGAAGTAGCAAGTCCCTTGCATTCTGGCAAATAAAATACTGTGCCAAAATGAGGCATAAGATATAAAACATAGCTTTATGATTTCATTTTGAGAAATTTTGGACCTTTCCTTGGACTTCAATTCTGTCTTTGGCACTAACATGAAAGCTGTCCTCATTAGTATAATAATTCATTATATGCACAAAGTCCCTGTAAATAAAAGCTGTAGCTATAGTTGTAAGAAGATTCTGACTCTAGAATTCCACTTCTCCCATTCCCCCCTCCCCCTCCCCCAAAGGGAAATTTGGAGATTTCCCTTCATCATTAAGGTTTTGAACCTCATCAGTGCGGTAGATGGCCATACTATTTCTGTTTTTTTTCTGCAAGGATGTGAAGTTTTTAATTCCCCTACAAATTCCCCACTGTCCCTTCATATCCACTTGTTAGTGGGAAACAGTCACTGACCTTTGTGCTTTGATCATATTGACATCATTATCTGGGTTGTTTCAGTTTGTCTTTCCCAGAAATGTATTTTTACTTACCTCTCAGCTTCTGTCTCTGAGGCTTTTGTACTGCTTTATTGAGTGGCTAGCTTTGCTTCTGAACGGGCAAAATAGCTCAGTAATGGTGAGACATTAGCTGTCTATCTATCCTTTTCTTTATTCATCTGACAAGCAATACATGTTGGTGGTCTAAATACTGACCATACACATCTGAACCTCATGATAAAATTTTTTAGGTGGCTATTCTTAATCTTCCTGTTTTGTCCACATGTAAAAACAGCTCTATCATCCCGCACCAGAGATATGCACAGAGTGCTGACAGCTATTTGGTTTAAAAACACAGTCAGTCTTGTGGAGACAAAATTGTGAGATGATTATTTAAAAGTCAAAGAGTCTCCTACTCTTTCTTTTTAGTTGTTTTCAGGGTAGGTAGAGCTTAGCCCCTTTAAATGGAGGCAAGAGGACTGCTCTCTCTAACACCATCCTTTGCGAGCCTCTGTTTAGACCAGATTCTGCATGGGCTTGTGTTCCTCTGGCTCTACAATTCCCCTTGTAACAGATTCTTGTGACCTTTCTAAGGGACCTAAAGCCATACTGGTGTACTAGCTCGATTCTTTTATAGGAAACTTATGCAATCAGCTGAGAACTATAGTTGGGAAAGACATTTTTCCTAGAACAAAAGGGTACTGAACAACAGGCATCTGTATACAGATCCAAAGGTCATACGCTGCAAAACTAAGGATAGATTTAAGCAACTTGTGCATCAGCATGAAAGACATGCAGTCCCTTGTCAGTTGTTTCTCTTGTCCTGATGGGTTGTCAGTTTATCATTTCCTCATGTCCTAAAAAAAAGGATCTACTTGCATTTCTTCTCCCTGTTGTTTGCTGCTGCCTGCTCAGCCTTGGGGGTGGGTACAGTTGTGTTTCAAGTATATGTAATTGTGGATTTGGTAACTTGTCAAATGGTCTGTAAAGCATGCCAAAGATAATACACATTTATTTTAAGACAGCTGAGGACACACTGAGTCTTGATCTGAATCTTGAGCACGTGCACATACATTTGAAATGTAGACAGCAAGACGTGGCCAGGGAGTGGAGAGGAAGCAATGCTGGCTGTGGTGTGGCTGCTGCCTTCCTTATATTATGGCTAATTTGCTCGCATGGAAGTATATATTTGAAAGTGTCTTTCAAGTGTCTGCTATTTACTCTCACCATTGTGCTTTACTACAGCAGTTGTCCCCTGAAGAGATGCTACTTTTCCTTAAGGAAGCAAGTGTAAGGGCTGTTAAATTCCACACATGAAATCCACTGCTCTTGTTGTGTATCCTCGGCAAAAAGATGAGTCAAAAACCAAGAGTTAGAACAATCTTGTTAGAAAGCCCCTGTGATTTAAACAGGGGCTAAAATCCAATAAAAACCTACGCAGAGGTCGGACTACACCACTAAGTACTAAAACTAATTAATTCACTCCTCTGTTTATTGTAGGGATGATTTTTCTACCTGTAACTTCTTTGTTGTAGGATGAACCACATTTGGGTTTATTCCTTCCCTCCCACAGTTGTTTCCTTCCCTCCCTGGAGTATCATCAGCCTGTTGCTTACCTCTTCTTTTCTTAACCTCCTCCTCAGAAATAGATGTTGCCTGCATTTTGGCCTCTATTTCCAGATACAGTATTTTTTTTTTTAACCAGCTAATAATATTTTGTCCTTTAATTTAATGTACTAATTCCTTTAAAGAAAAAATTTTTCAGCTGCAGAGACCTACTGGTGTGTGCATATGTGTGTGTCTGTGTGTGTCTGCATGCGTGTGTGTGTACTGACAGCAAAGAGTTCCTAGTTCTTGGCATCCCTCAGCTACAGTGCGAGGGTGGGATGAAATGTTTTGCAGCTTTTCCTGGAATGCAGCTCAGCTGTTAGCCTGGCCCACCTCAGCTTTTAGGGAGGGAAACATGAGGGAGGTCCTACCCCTGCTATGAGAATGTTTCCTCTACGCAGTCGCAAAATGCCCTCCTGACTTTTCAAAGTGTTTATTACTTAATCAGACGACCTTCCCTCCAGCTAATATTATTGTAATAAATATTATCATAATGAGTATTGTCATTCAAGGAAATACCCTGAGATAACTAGCCTAGGAGAGCAACATTAAAATTTGCAAACACTCCTGAGTGAAAAAAGTGGTGTGTGGGTCATGACAGGTGTAGAAGATTTAGAAACAAATAATAAGTCTTGAAAGTACATACTAGGATTTTTGAAAAAGTAATTTTTAAAATACAGCAAAATGTCTCTACTGTTGATGGATAAAAGGGATTCTAGTAAATACAGGCAACAACAGATATCAGAATATCCTTCAAAAGCCAAACATTTCAGAATCAGAGTGCACTTCAGGTTATTTTACAGATTGCTAGGCTTGAAGCAGGTATGTTAGAATTAAATTTCATTTTTACTAATTATATACTGTTTTAAATTTAGTTGTAATATTCTGTCTTTAGTCCTTTCTCATTTCTTATTTCTTGACTATTGTGCCAACTTCTTGCAACCCACAGTACCTGGGGTGCAGTGGTGGCCAACATTTTTCTCTTGATAACTATGACACTATTTCTACTGTTGTTAGAAAGCAGTGCTAAAATGGAGCAGTTAGTTTTCTTGCCTTTTCTTTCCCTTAAGGTTACATTTGCTGGCAACCCTTTTGCTCTGCGTCACCTGTCCTGTAACTCTGGCTACCAGGCTTTGCTGCAGAGGTCTGTGCACTTTGACTGTGGCTTCTCCTACCCATATCCACTCTCAGAACCTGAAGGGACTGTCACTCAGTGCACTGCAAGTGCATCAGATTTCTCTTTTATGGAAAGAGTTTCTTCTCCCCACTGCTGTCTTAATTAATGAAGCTGAGTCCTGGGTGCACAAACTCACAGACAAGGCAATCTGCATTGCAGTCAGTTGTGGAGAAGTTGGTAACGGGTCAAGTGCACAAACCAGTCCGAGTATGCCTTTCCAGGGCTTATTTAGCAGACCTGAGCAAATATATTTGTTGAAAGAGATTCACCAATGGACAAAAAGCGTGCCTCAGCTTGAAATTAGTGTGAGTAGAACTAGTCTGATGCAAAATCACTTTTATTTTCATATTGCTTCATCTGCGACCCAAAAATACTGATATGAAAGTATCATTAACAGAACAGATGCATTTTTGAGCTGCCAAATGTTATTTCTGATTCTTATCTTAGGTATTTGTGTCAAAACATTGCCAGTTGGTATGGCATATTCCTTAGAGGGGAGGCTTTCTCATTAATATAGCCAGAAGGGCTGGGAGAGCAGGCTTACTTAATTCAGAAGACCTTTTGCTTCCCCCTCATTTCCTATCATGTTCTCTCAGGAGAACATTTTCCAAACCCTTAAGCTGAAAGCCTGGGCTTCTACAAAGATAGCTGCAGGGAATACAAGATGATTTAATAAACTTATCTCCCTTCTTTAGGGGAGAAATTCTCCATTACAGGCTTAGTGTAATACAGAGTGTCATGTGAGCTTGTGTGCATTCACTTGCAAAGAAAACAGAAGCAGCTGTAGGTGTTCCCATTTTAGGCACCAAATCTCACCAAAGTCCTTCAGTTTATTCGGCCCTCCTTTTTCACAGTGCCGCCTTTTATTCACATTTTGTGTTTCAAATATGAGAAGACAAACATTTGAATAGACTACTGAATGTTAGTACAGATATTACATTAGGTAACTTCAGCCATGTAAACAAAATTTTGCGATCATGCCTCAGTTGCTGGGAGGACAATAAGCTGAGGAAAGTGTACTGTATGGTGCTTAGTTTTAGAGTGGATGTAAAGCATATAATGCATGAGATATTTTCAGAACCTCAACATCTGAAATTCAAATGACTGTGCAATATGTTTTAAATTTTAAATGACCAAGTTATTTTTGAAATACCAGAAGCGCCACGCTTAATCTGACTTTATTATGAGTGACCTCCAGACATGATACATTAACAGGGACCAGGATCATGACAGACAATTTTATGATGATGTTTCAAGGAAGAAACTGAACAAATTTGAAAGGAAATGGAAAATAAATGAATAATTAAGCTATAAAGCACAAACATCGCCCCCATCTACATTACAGATTCTTCAGGACCTGTTTTGAATTCCTTACATGGGTTATGGTATCACTTTATTTACACATATCTAAAGAAATAAGACTTCAAGGCTTCTTTGGTCTCTAAATCAAATGGATGCAGGACTGAGATGGAAAGCCTATGTGGCTGAGATGAAAGAATCTGTGTCTGTGAATATACATATGTTCCTTTGTGTATGGCATCGAATGAGATAGCTCCAGCTTTGCTGTTCCTTCCAGGCACCAGACACTCCTTCCAACTGCTGCCACCACTGATGTCCTTCCTCTTTGGCAGCAGTAATGGCTGATGGGGCTCAAGATAATTTTTCTCTATTAGTCACCTCTTCACTGGAATTTTTGAGGCAAGTGCTCTTTTTGTCGTGTGGTACTGTAGCTCTGGCACTAATATGTCAAACAGAAATAACTAGTTCACAAGCTATGTCACTTGTGCCTCCTTTCTGTATCTTGCTTGAGTATCGTCAGAAAACCTTGCCTTTGATGTGCTGAGACTGACACTGGTTGCAAAAAAGATTATAGGGTTCGAGCTTGAACAACAATTAAATATACAGGAAATATCTGGACCATTTTGCAAACACTCCTGAGTGGCTGTCATGAAATATCCTATTTAAAAAGCTACTGCTCTGAATTTTCAATATAAAATATTATTCTAAAGGTATTTTGGCACTATCAAGGCAATAGTGCTAAGCTCTGGACCATTGCATTATCACCTCTCTGTTTAATTCACTTTGCCTTCTAAGAGTCAGAGTTTTCATCCAGCCACCATCTGATGGCAGAAAGCTGGCAGATTGTACTCAGCACACAAAGCCATGTATACCTGAAAAGTTTACTCTCATCAGCTGGAATGAGAGGAGATTTTTTTAGTGTATCCCAGTGTTTTGAGGTAAAAAGATGTCCAAGGCTTATGTGTAGAACCCAGTTTATCATTATTATCTGTGGTTTACTTGTTGGTTGGTTGAAGTCAGCATTTTTCTGTCAGTGTAAGAGCACCTGGAGTTGCTTCAGGTTTGGATCTCTAAGAAAGCTGGTGCAAGTTCACTAAACTAGTCTACTGCAAGCCATTTCCTTCATCTGTGGTTTGCCCATCACTACAATTCTTCTGCATCTGATCTCTAGACTAGAAATTATTTCTTATTTGTAGGATTAATTGATTGTGGTGGGTTGACCATGGCTGGCTGCCAGGTGACCTCCCAGCTGCTCTCACTTCCCCTCCTCAAAGGGACAAGAGGATAAAATGTGGTGCCTTCAGGAAGTATCCACCTGCAACAGCATGGGGTCTTCCGTGGACTGTGAATAGCTGCTGTGACATAGTCATCTCCAGGGGCTGCAGAGAAATAGCTGCTTGACCGTGGTCATCTCCACAGGCTGCAGGAGAGTACTGCTCCAGCACCTGCAGCACCTTCTCACCCTCCTTTGTCTTTCACCTTGGTGTCTGTAGGGATGTTTCTCTTGCCTTTTTTCCCCACTCCCGTCTCTTGGCTGCACCGTCTTTACTCTTTCATAAGCACAGAGGTGCCACCATCCCGGCTGCAGGACTCAGCTGTGCCCTGCGGTGGGTCTCTGGAAGCTGGTGGAACCAGCTCTGTCCATCATGAGCGACTCCTGGCTTCTTCTCACAGAGGGCACCCTGCAGCCCCTGCTGGCAGTGCCTGGACACTTCCACCTGACACGTCAATATAGAATGGAAAAAGCAGTTGAGGAAATCCACCAATTGTTGGCTGTTATTGCAATCAGGAGCAAAAGCCGTGTTCCGGACATTTCTGCTCCTTTCACTTGTCTCTCAACATTTCTGTTCCTTTCACTTGTCTCTCAACATTTCTGTTGTTTGTCTGACCCTGAATATTACTTTCTTCATTTGTGCCCCTCTCTCAGCTCTACACACTTCGTTCCAGCAATGCAAGATGAATATGCTCTCTCTACCTGTTTCTTTCTCTGTTCTGCTTACTTCCATGCTGTCCTACCCAATCTTAGAAATTACTTTTTTTCTTCCTGCTTCTTGTCTCTCCTAACCTGACCCTGTCTTTGCTGGGAAAGTTTCCCACTTAGGGACACAGACACCCCTCTGTGCAGTGAGCTTTCTTGTGCCCCCATACTCCTGAGCCACCCAGACAAAACTGTCAGTAAAGACTCCTAAGTATAGAAAAAGGCTGAACAATTGATTTAGTTCATTTGACACCGTTATTTAAAAAAATTATTAGTCTTCATTGACCCTTTTCCCTGGGCCTGTTCTCAGGTTTCCAAGTGCCTGTAGTGCCAGCTCCTCTAATGGCAAATCTACCAGCCTCAGCCCTTATTAACTAGCCAGCTTTTACTTGCAAGGCTTGCTTCCTTCTGCTGCCTGCTCATCCAGGAGTGAGCAGCTGCCTTTTATCCAAATCCCCCCTCTTTCAAAGGCTCTGCTGTGATCTGAGAGGAAGCTAAGTGCAGATGAGGGCCCCGAGACCTCCATCAGTTCCTCTTGTCTTGCCCTCTGACATGGGCTGCTCTGTGCTGGGCTGAAGCACTTTTTTCCCCTCTTCCTTTTTTCCTCATTGCACAGACTGGTGGGTTAAGACAGGTTTAGCTGTCACACCAGATGATATGATTACCCAAATTGCTTGGCAGTGGTTTCATTTCTTAAGTAAATGAAAATGTAAGACTGATAAAATGTGGACTGTAAGACTGAAATGGTGCATCAATGAAGCAACTCTGTAGATCGCTCTTTAAAATTCAAGCAAAAGCTCAAATGCATATTTAGAATGATGGATAATATTAATTAATTTTGAAAGTGAGTAGCTGCAGGAGTCCCTGGACCGGGAAGCTAGTTCTGAATTGGAAGACATCTACCCTAGACTGTCAATGCCACCAAACTTTGAGACCAGATTTAAATTGTCAGGGACAATTAGCCAGAAAAACCTACGTGATAGGATTTTAAAAGGGCTGAAGACATTTCTTGCTGGCTTTAGAGGCTGTATGAAACCTCGTGGTGTTATGCTGACACCAAGACTCCCTGCAGAGCTGAACACTCTCATGCCATGATGACACAGAAAATGGCTCTTAACTGCCTGACCTTGTAACGACCAGGTCAGAGTCAGGGCACTGTGGGGGCCAGTGGCCATGGGGCTCCTCTGGCATCCATCAGGGAGGGTAACGTCTTTTTGTTCTGGAAATGCTTCTATACGTCTTACTACAGCTGAAATGTCAATACAAGTATACACCCAGGCCCTGTGCTCCATCTCCTCCATCCTTGGACAGGTTGTCAGAGGGTGTGAAGTTGCTGGTGGAGTAGTTCCTCTCATTCACAAATGTTTTTTGACTAACTCTACCTTTATCCAGATAGTTCATACAAAGTTTAGGTGTAACTGTCCAAGGACTGAAGGTGCCATAACTGGTAGTGTAATGGTGCTGATGAAGCAATGGAATGTGGAGTAACAAACCCACCTCATAGTCTCAATGTAAAAAAAAATGCATTATGGAAAGCAAGAAATAACTTTAGTTACTCATTAGGCATTTGTAGTCCAGATGGGTTATCCAGAATTACTTGATATTTGATGGTCACTCATTAGACGGACTATGTGTGGCAGCTCATAATCTGATCTTTTTCTTACAGAGGTGAGGGGATTGGAGGACATAAGAAAACTGCTTTCAAGTGGACATAAAGAGCTTTTCTTAAGTGATCACAGTTCTCCGGATTTGTACTTCAAGTCATCCTCTTCGAATCAGTAGCTTATAACAGCATTGTGTCTTCTGAAAAATGACAGTTCAAATATTAAAGTGCTGTTGAATGATAAAGATGCAATGGGTGGCCATCTGCTGAAATTGCCTTGAGAGATCTAACAACCAGACCCTACATGGGTATAATTCTGTTTCAATAAATGTGTCATTTGAAGAGTTTAGTTCTGTTTAAAAAGCTGAATTTTTTTTCAGCTAATAGGAGTCCCAGGCACCTATTTTTCTGGAAGTTTTGTCCAGAACCATAATTCATTGAAACAAGATTTTTCTCACATAAATAAACTCTAAACTATATTTTCTCGCAAATAAACTGCATTTGTCTTGCTAATTTGTGAATAAAATCAAACTGCAAGCTTGTCTCTAACTGACATACTGACTCTTTCAGTGCAATTAATTCCCCTGGGTGCCTTTATCAGATTTGTTCACTTTATTCCTGAACATGAAGTTCAGTTCGAAACAACAAGAAGGGCGGAGGAGCTTTTCTTCTTTGGTTTTGCAGTAAGTGACTGGGAAATGTTTTGCTGCCACAGGCATGTGAAGTTCTGTGGACCCTTGCAAATGAAATATTCATTGCAGCTTTGCCTGTGATTTTCAAGGAACTAGATGTTCTTTTCAGGCTTGTTAGCTTCTGGTAGGATCCAAAATGAACTTTTTTTCTCCCAAAGCTATGGTACAATTCCGCCTCCCAAACATTTGCAATTTAAAGCTGGCCAAATGAAGGGAAGTACCAAAACCTGAGAAAAGTGTTCACTCTTACACATTAATATATCAGAGGAGAATTTCAATAGTAACTTAGCACAATACAGTGAAAGCTTCACAAATCATGGCTTAAAGAATTTCTTCAAAGAGAAGCAGAGGTAAATGTATGGAGACATTAGTATGTGAGACAGAGAAACTTGCTCAGACACTGCACAACAACTAAAATGCAAGTCAAATTTACAACCAGTTAGGAGACAATGTATGGACACTTACCCATCTGCTGGCATGCAAAAAATGCAGGCAGACTTAAAAATTAAAATATTTCGAAAAATTTTTTTTTTCTAATATATTTTGTGTTCTTCCTGACTCTCCCCAGAAAGGAAATATTCTTAAAAGAATGCTCCATTTAATCATAACTAGTGCAAACTGAAAAAAAAGATTTATATGTGTCTTTTGGATTTTATATTGACTCTTTACATAACCCCTGGGCTCAGCTTGAGATCTATTATTGTAGACAGAAGAATTCAGCTGTATTGCAAATGCGGAGGATCTGCATTTCTTACAAATTTACACATTGAACACGGCAAATTCTGTCATCTCTAACATAAAAATGGAAAAAAATAAGCAGTTCTCATAATTTTCAACCTTTCTACCTTGTAGCTTTTTCCCAGCCTTGCTGGTTGTCTGTGGATTAGACTCAGAGTATAACAGTAACAGCCATCAAATTTAAAGACATAATCTCAAACCATAAGTTGGGGTGTTGCTCAGGCATCATGACAGGAACAAATGCCTTGGGATGTTGATCCACAGAGGAGCCCAGGCAGGCTGAAAAGAACAAGCAGTTCATTTCTGGTAAGATCAGGTGGGAACCAGTTCTAGACAGTGCTTGGGTCTCATGGGAATCTGAGATTCAACATCAGTAACTGCAGAAATACTTTAAAGCCAAAAAAAGCAACACAGGATAAAACCTGCCAAAATCTTGCTGCCAAAGGGTTCAGTCCTTGTTTTAAGAAGCTAGATAGGGAAAAAAGTCTCACTGGTGCATAACCTGCATAAGCAGAGCTGCTCTGTGTTTTGCAGATAAATGGTGGCTGGAGGCTTGGGGATGGTGCTGGGAAAGGCAGTAGGACAGTCTGGGAAGGAGTGGACAGATGTTGGGTCACTGTAGGACAGTTCGCTCTGCCCTTGAAAGAAGGCCTAGAGAGTGTGATCTAAGGTGTGCCTGTAGGATGGATTTTGTTTCTAGAACCCCAGGTCCTTGTTGCAAAGTAAAGTGCTGGCAGTGCAGGGCAGGGAGCTGCGCTCTGTCTCCTGGGGTCTGTGAGAGCCACTGCCCCTTTCCCCTGCACCTGGGGGTGCTGCAAAGGGAGGTTGCCACCAGCCTCTTCCTGAGACTTTTGTGTAGATGAGGGCAGTCCGATGAGGGCTGAAGGCAGCCAGGCCCGAGTACACTTGTCTCAGGACTACCCTGAGCTGCCACATGCTGGTGTGGTAGAAGAAAGTGGTAGCTGGTGGCACCACCTGGGGTCTGCTGTAGCCATGAGCTTGTCCCCCCCCAGCTTTCACATGGTGCCTTTCCAAGTGCTAAATGCCAGCATCTCCAAGAAAGGAGTCCTTATCAAAGGCCTTTGTACAGAGTTTCCATGATATATTTTACTGCTGAATTTTGATTTTGACAGGAGTCTCCCTCGAATGTTCCTCCTTGTGAGGCTAAATGTAGTGTTTTCTTTAATGATTATTTCTCCGTGTTTAGATGTTATGAGGTTAATCTTTCGTGGTACGAATTGCATGATCAATTACATTTGGAAAGCTTAGTCTGAACATGGAGACTTTGCATGTGTAGAGTTAGAGTAGACTTCCTTACAAGATGCGGTGGCTTCTAACATGGAGGCTACTTATCTCTCTTAACTATGTCTGTTTTAGGGAGGTGGATGGACAATGAAGTTTTGAGGAGAGTTACATTTGGTTGATAATTCATGTATTGCAGAGTTAATATAAGGGCTGCCTAAATCACAATTTTCTGCCCAATATTTTTTATCATTTTGAAGTTCATCGTTTGTGTGCACAGGGCATTACAGTAGATGTTTTGTTTTGCCTTTTCTTTAATATTGTATGTTTTTTTCTTTTTTCCCCCAAGTCTAGCTCTCATTTCTTGCTGTGCAGCTTTATATTTGTTCTGCTTTTGATGGAAAGGAAAAAAATCTTATTAAAATAAAATGTGTGAACTCCCTTCTGAACTTGCATGATATAGATGAACCTGTTTTTTGTAACAAATGCATAGGGTTGAAAAATTTTCATTGTAGTATCTCTTTTCTAATTTAAGATATTTTCTTTTCTTAGTTCTATAGAGGCTTTCAGGTTTATTGTCCCTTATAACTTTGTAATCTCAAGTCCACCTGAATGCATATGGTTCATCCATATTCCATACTCCTGAAATTCTCTTACTACTTCTCTCTGGCACAGCTGAATGTTTTCCTTGAATTATTGTGAGGTTAATTCCTCACCATACAGTCTGGACTGCTTCAGGATGTTTTGCTGCTGAAAACTATTCTGCCTTAAAGTTTTGTGAGTTCTGTATTATTTTGGCAAGAACAATTCAAAAGTTTCTTGCAAGGATTTGTAAATTATGACCTTATTTGTAGCGTCCTTCCAGACTGGCTAGCTGCTTCCTTACCCAGGTGACTGACTTCCTTGGAGGTGTTTGTATTTTGTCTCTGGTATTATGTTTTTTGAATTCTTTGTTGTGGCATGTCATGGTTGAATCAAAGTGTTTTTACTATCTGTGGAGCTTATTATTTTATTAAAGACGACTGGCACTGACAAGCTCAGCAATTCCCTTTGCCAGTCCAGACCTGGCTTAGGGGTTTTAAAATTCAAAATCTGTCTTTGTTGCCACAACAACTTTATATTGGAAATAATTTTTCAGTGACTAAAAATAGCTTTTTAACCAAAATATCATCTTCTTTTGGACTTGCACTCCAGAAAATTGTTTTTTTAAACTTAGAGATCACTAATTGCATGACTTTAAGGAGACCAGATGTTAAAGAAGAGTCTTGAGTTCACTTTTTCAGCAAAATTATATGTCCATATTTTTTACTTAATCATACACTTATATACAAATGCACATTTAGAAAACAATGTTCACTTCATTGTAATTTAAACAACAGAATTTTAAAGCAGTATACACCTTGAAATTACTGATACAAAATGAGTTGGCTCATCACTGGGGTATTGCAACACGATGCCGATTTAGTTTGAATTTTTCTGAAATGACAAGAGATGATTAAGAGAGGTTTTTTTTTTACTTGCATGAAAATTGTCAGCAGAATTAGCTTAGTAACGTCTCTGGAGGTCTGGTTGTCAAATATTTGTGTGCTCACCTGGTTTTTACTCATTCTTTGGTAGCTCTCTGAAAAATCACTGGCAGTATATTACAAGCACAGTATTGCTTGCGCATAATTGTTATTGTTTTTATCTCTGCAAGCTGATGTTGCACAGCACCCCATAGGTGCTTCTTTCATGAAGTGTTTACCAGTTCCAGTTTGGCCTGGAACAGTAGAACATCTTCTTAAATGTACTCCGCAGTTCTGGGCTTCGGAATGCAAAGATCATGGGGTCGATGATAGCGTTGCACATTATGAGCGTCCCATTCACGTGGAAAATGGACATGTAGCAGGCACAGTAAGGGTTATGTGGGCAAAACCTTGCTAAGAGAATGTGAAGGACAAAGGGGGCCCAACAGCAAAGGAAAACTCCAAGAAAAATAGTCAGCGTAATTGCTCCTTTCATGTTAGTTCTGTGCTGGACTGTGCTGGTGGGCAGTGAGGCGATCTTTTTAGCATGAGCTCGAGCTAGAAGGAACATGTGGACATAGAGGCACAGGATAAAAAACATCATTAAAGGGAACAGGATAGTAAAGGGAATGACTGTTGCTGCTTCATAGGAGAAGAGGGCAATGGCAATGCTGCTGCCAGCACAGAATGTCCAAATGACTGCCAAGATAACCAAGGCCCTTCTCAGTGTCATGATGTTATGGTACCGCAGAGCATAGAAGATGGTGATGTACCTGTCTGCTGCAATAGCTAACAAGCTGAAAATAGACCCCAGCAAAGACAGAATGAACATGGAATCCATGGCATCATCCAGTTTTTTCTCAAAGTCTCCATGACGTGTCAGGTATCCCATTTTGCACAAGATGATAAAGATGTTCTCCAGAGTTTTGTACAAGCTGCCTAACATGTCTGAAATGGCTAAACTGCAAATGAAGAAGTACATGGGCAAGTGCAAATTCTTGTTTCTAACAATAGCAATAAGGATGAGCAGATTTTCCAGTATCCCAGCAGCAGCAACGGTGAAAAAAACCTCCTCTGGCACCACAACCTGGATGCAGTCAGTGGTATTTAATGAAAAATCACTTATGTTTTCAAGGGAAGGAATGCTTGTCTGCCCTGGGTGCTTGATTAAGTTGGAAGGTCTCTCAGTGCTCATTCTTCTGGTTGTGGAAAGATTCTGAGTTGCTTCTTTTTCAGGTTTGGCTTTATTCTGAAGCTGACCTGTCAATCAGACCATTCTTCTTTTGACCAAGGCTTTCTGCTTCATCTGGAGCAATTTTAAGTCTTAACTGAAATGTTTGGAATTTCTCCTACGATGAAACATGTAGAAACATAAATATCAAGAAGAAATTTACCAGAACAGATAAAGGCAAAAATAGACATTTGAAGTATCACCTATTGCAATGGAAAGCACATGTATCATCACCAGAGAGAGGCAAAGTTGGGTTGGATGAAATAAGAGCTGTTCAAGGCTTCACTGAACCTTAGAGAAAATCAAAGTCTAAATTCTCCTTTAGCTGTAAAGTAATTTTTAAAAAGAAGTGTAGTTTTCTTTACCAATGGGCATCCCACATTTACTGAAACTGGTCTGACAGATTTCAAGAGTTTGGCAATCTTTACTGGCCCAGCTGTTTGCTTTGACAAAGCCTGGCATTTCTCACAAGATTTTCGGTATTATTAGACACAAATAAGACTAATGCCAGGATGAACTCTTGTCCAGAACAGTAGCATGTTTACCACCACACTGTTGATGGTGTAATGAAATGCCCTCAATTTAGATGTGAACATTTGTAAATATTGATGTTTTAGGGACATGTTAGATACTAGTGAGAGGCTTCCTTTTTGTTTAAACTGAAACATCCTGGTTAATGAATCTGGACAAAAATTCCCACTGTGGCAAACTGTTGCAAAGGAAGCAACTGCACATATACTCATATCACCCCAAGTTATGGGAAAAACATCTGGGACCACCCTGTGGATACCTGGGACTTAGACTGTATAAAGTGTCACTCCCACAAGAACGACTCCAGGACCCCCAGCAATGAGAAGTCCAAGGTGAAGAAGGACCAACAGGATGCCACTGGATCCACGCGTGGTGACTGTCTTCTGCTTCATCTCTCTCTCTCTTCCCTCCCTCCCCTTTTCTATTTCTTTCTATCTCTCTAACTCACATATACTGTTAAATAAAATCTGTACTATTAACTTCAGCATATGGTCTCGTTTTCATGTTCACTCGGGCAGAGGTATCTTTCAATAATCAGATCTTAACAGTGTCCTAAGAGCTAATGAAAAAAGAAGACACCTTGGAGCTTGGATGCATATTTCTACTGTTCACAGAAATTAGAGCCAAGGTCATTTCACACAAATATAAGGGGTGAAAACAAGTTTACCCTCCTGTGTTTGTACTGCCAAAGACAGTTTGGATGCAACAGATTTCCTCTCCACTGTCAATACCTTGCCAGTTTGCTTCATCATTGTACTGCCCAGATAAAGGGTCCATGCCACTCACCCTCTGAAATACCTCAGATTTATCTTTTGCAGGTGTCTGCAAAGTCATCCTTTGCCAGCTAGTGTTTATGTGTCAGAAATGTTAAAAATAGAACACAACAAGAATAAAAAAAATGCTGTGTAGGACAATACTGACTTTTCTGGCAATAGCTGAATTATTTGGATTTCACCTTTCTTGAAGTCATTCATGGTCTAAGTTTGCCTGACTGTAGCAAGAAATGTAAAACAGTCAAAAAGCAATAAATTTCAATGAAAGACTCTTTAAGTCTGAAACACATTTGCAAATGTGGGTGTATAACAAAAACTGCAAAGAATTCAAGTAATTCTTTTTTATGTTTATATTAGGTGCTGGAAGGAGAAATCAACACCTCCGTAACACTGGATATTCAGAAACATTTACCTAGCAAGAGGCAGTCTCCTGAGCTGGTATAAAGGGCAATGAGCTGATGGCAATAGTTAAGTTACTAAAAGTGCATATATTTGTAATACTACCATCAATTTCTATTCTATTGATAGTTATCTAAAGGAAGACAAAGCAGCAAACTGGTAGAATGGAAGGCAGGACAAGAAACTATACTGACAATATTGTACAAACTTAGGAAACAAATCAAAATCAGATTACCCGACAACTGTAATCACCATGATTGTGGTGTGGCTCCTTACAACACTCTTGTCATTTGGAAAGCACGTCTACAGTGGTTTATATTACACAGCCAGCCCCAATACTTCAGCTTGTGGCAAGGTTGAGAATGTCACTGTGGATACTTGGAAATCCCAGCACTCCAGAGGATTAGCCATGGGCACAAACCATAACCCTCTCCTCTGTGCTCTGTGCCTACTGATAACTAAAACACAAATTTCTCTACACTAGAAATGCAATGACTTAGTGGCTGAAAGGTCTGGGAGTAATAGGTCTTTACTTATTTTTTTTAATTAGACGAAAACTTATTCATTAAATAAATAAACAACACAATCCCAAAATGTTAAATAAACTGACCTGGTCATCTGCAATAGCAGTAAAAGGAATTTCAGCTGTGAACTATAATGATAAGATATGGTAAAGAAATTATATACCTCAAATACTGTATAATATCCCAATTTCCTAGGGGTTTTTTTCATCTATTATTGTTTTAGTAGCAAACCATACCTCCCTTTATTGGAGACACCCCAAGAGATATCTACTCTCTAAACAGTTGGCAGTAAACAAAACCTGAAAAGATACTGAGTAGTATTTTCAGCTTTTGGAATGCACAAAACAGCTGTGATAACTAGCCAGTTATGTAGATGCAATGACTTCTTTCCAGAACCATAAAATGTATGAATTCCCTGTTTTATGTACCTAATTTTTAAAAAAAATTGTAATTTATTAGGAATGGAACAGAATAAGTGGTTTGTGTATCAGACACAGCACATACCGCATATTTCACAATCCATTCAGTATATACAGAGGTATATACAGAGGTGCTTATTTGTCACTTGAAGTGCCATGACCTTTTCTCAATGCCCAAAAGTCTCCGATGTATTAGCACTTGGTTCTGATGTCATTATCTCTAGCTATCTCCAAAGCTATCCAGTGTATAAGCTCGCATTGGTTTAAATAAAAGTACCTCTATCATTGGGGCACCTGAGAATCCCTTCAATTTGGTTCCTCTTCTAAAACTTTGTCCTAGTGGAACAGGAATCCCTGTTGAGGTGGTTGGACAAGCTGTGTGTGACTGGTTATGCTGCCTGATGCTGTCTGGGATGACCTTCTCTGTCTGAAAATGCCAGCCATAGTCCCATGGATGGGAGTGATGTATTTTTTCAGTCACTTCAAGCTGTTAACAATTTTGTATCAAGATACATTTGACAAAAATAACTGGATAATTACCTTGTGTCTTGTTTCTAGCTTTTCCAGGTGCACCAGCCATTTAAGAAGGAAACAAGCCACTCAAAAACATCGATGTGGAGGCTTAGTTTTTAAAGCTGTAAAAAAAGCAAAATGACAACCTTTTTTTCCCCCCCCTCCCCTGCCTTCAGTAGGTATGCAATGGCTTTCATGGGCACGAAGGGGACTGGACCTGGTATAGGTGAGCTATGAGGACAGGGTGATCCCTACACTTTCTAACGGGCATTTTTTTTTTGTTTACCACCTTGGCTTAACCCTGAACAAGCAAGTGAAAAAACACACTGAGCCTGATTCTGTCTTGCCCTGCACGTTTTATGGTTCTTTACAGTTGTTAAAAGTAACTGTGCCAGAGGAATTACTCTGCAATAGACTGACAAGGGCCCTGTCAGCTTCTCTACCTCCTGCAGCTTTTCTAGCCATAGTTAAAGTATAATGAAGTGAAGATCACTGCCTGAGTACTTAAAATATCTCATTGACTTCTAGGTTGACCATGCTTAAGGTACCTTGATGTGGCCTGTATAAAAAAACCCAAACAGAAATCTGTCTGCCTGAGGAACAGGAGCAGATCATAAGTGAAACATCCTCAGCTGCAATTGTTAAAGTCTTGAAGGAAATCGCTTCCTCAGATGACCTTGATTTTAATTCCCTCACTGTTTATTAAACATGCCCAAATGGCGCAGGAAACATCCAAGAAAGTTGCTAAAATTTAGTGGCAGCACAGTTCTTCGATAATATGTAAGTGTTGTTCCTTCATTTGGAAATCCTTCTGAAAACATTGGTATTTCCCATCAGTATCTGAGACGGCAAAAAAGTGCGCATTTGATAACTTTCTTTCAAGCAAAACTAAAATAGTCTCTATTTTCAATAGGCATTTTGTGTTAAAAACGCTGTTCAGCAGACACTGCACACAACAGCGGCTGTGATGGCAAAAGAGTGACAACATTAATTTCCACCCTCTTTTGGATGTGAATGGTCTCAGTTGCTGGCATTTAGGCGGAACAGAAAGATCTCTTTCCAGGGAAGGTCTTTCAGAAACATGAGTTTCCCCTGCTTACTGCTGTAGGTACATGCTAGGAAAAAGTACCACGTGATTTGATTGTTCAGTTGCTACAACCTGTATCTTCTCATCGAAGTAAACATATTTCATATGAAAAACTAATTTAATACAGAACACAGTAATTGTGACTTTGATATAATCCTTTTCCTTCCAAGAATTTTTATCTTTCTTTTTAAATTACAGTCTAGTCAAAACAGTATCAAATAAGGACGTGTGAGAACTGTGAGGAATAATTAAGATACTATGACACCTGATGCTTCATCACATTGTCTTTTGAAATTTTATTAACAACTGCAATTAGTATCCATGACATATTAGATAATTTATTCTTTTGCTTTGATCTCCCTCTAGCGTTCAAGAAAATAGTGTTAGTCAGGTATCAATGACTGATTGCAGCTATTCTGATTCCTCACGTGTGTGGACATTATATAACATAGTGTTTCCTAATCTCAAGTTCATAAACTGCTGTCAGACCTAGATAAATGTTTTTTGTGTAAGGGTGTTCATTGCCATGGATCTTGGAGGTTTACTGCACCACAATAATGAATATATGGCCCATATGATTTCAATGTCTGCTACTTTCTTAGAAATAACTTTACACTGATAGAGTTGGCACTTTTTGAAGAGTAAGGAAACAAAAAGGGAAGTGTATATGTATACAAGTAAATACAGAAAAAAAATATTTTTTGTATCTAAAGCTGTACATATAGCAATTGGGCTAATTACTAGCAAAACATTACTCACATGATTACAACTGTGGCTTCCTTATAAACTGCATTTCTAGAGTGAAATTAAGATTCAAATCATACTTGCTGAAATTTTAAATGTAAGATATGTGTGTATATGTTGAAGAGAATTCTTTTTTCCTGACTTTGAAAACTGCATAAAAAGAATTTTCTGACTGAATCATTACCTGAACAGACTGGAAGTCTTGCAAAGATTACAGTTGAAGAAAATTTGAAAGTTTGGTTTATTTCTTATGGACACTTCTTTTTCTTCCTCCCTCAAGATCAGCACCAAAGTAACACAATTATTTGTTTGTTTTATGAATAAGGAAAAATGAGGAAAGATTTTCTTATTTATATTTAAGGTTAGGTATATTCAACATGCCATGATTTTGTTGTCAAAAAAAAAAAGCAATAAAGCATCTAAGCTATGCAGAAACTAATTGGCCAGGACTACATCTGTCTATATGATGTGAGTGCAGCTTTATTCAAAACATGCATAACCCTGGGTATTTAAGCAAAGATACTGAAAGTGAGAAAAGTCAAAAGGATTAAAGAAAGATGAACTGAATTCTCAATATCCTTAACAAAATTAATCCTTGCAGTAGCAGAGAGGAAAAGGAATTATTCATTATGTTTATGAATGAAATGACAAGCACCATTAAAATGGCAGAAAGAAAAAGAAATTAAGGCTAAAAAGTCAGGAAGCGTTTTCTAATTTCTTAACTCCTTGCAGCAGTATCACTTTTCACGTTCAGATTCTGAGAATGTAAGCTGTGACACTATCTGAAGTACCTGGAACTAAAAGAAGCTGCATTAAGTGTTGGAGGTTATACAAAGACACTTGTTTTGTCACAAGGCATAAGCACAGAATGCCCACAAAGTCTTTGGTGAAATAATCCTCTTCATATCAAGTGTATGGACAATTTATTGAAAGTGAACAATCTACAGAGGTTAAAACTAGGACCTGCAAACATTGAGGGCTGTAAATGCATTAATGCACTACTGATTGGTGTTCTGCTTCCTTATCCAGTACTTGCACTTGGGAGGAGGTTTCCCACTGGCGCAGACAGCACCCTGTGCCCTGGGGAGGGAGAACTTCTGCAAGTCATTTAATGCACGGCTATCAGGGAAGGGAACGAAATTTGGGAAGGTTTCCCCCGTCTTTGCTGCTGGGCAGCATATGTGATCACGAGAGTTTTTTTTTTTTTCTGAAACGTGGAGCCTCACTCTCCACAAAGCTTCTGTCTCTTTGTAATGTTGTGCTACATTAAAAAATATAGTTATTGTGATACCCTAAGAAATACAATTATTAGTTTATTGCAATTTTTAACAACATAACCTACCTAACGAAAAAAAACCAAACCAAGCTTGCTGTGCCTGATGCAGGTAATTGCTCTGGAAGTGATGTACTTATACCCTTTGGTCACATCCTTCACCCTCAGATCAGTCTCAAGCCATTGGAGTGACTTGGTGACGAGATACAGTGATCAATGCCTACTAAATATGTTTTTCTTTATTAATACTGTAATGGAGTGATTCATGTTCTTTTGAAACACTAGTTATTGTGCCCCAGACTTGGTAGTCTGCTTTTATTACACTATTCTTTCTTATTTGTTTCCAGAATAAATTCATTTTAAACCTATATATAGCTGTAACTTTCTACAAGGAATGAAAAATTATATTGAACACAGGACAAATAGTTCTTTGGGATCATCGTAAAATCAATCAAGAGGCCTTCAAGTGACATTTCTGGAGGCCACTGCTCTGTTCTTACACTTTCCAGTAAATCATTGTTTGCCAGTAATAATGCCATCTCTGAGATATTATCAACAAGCATCAAGGAAATCTCCTTTACAGAAAAGCATTAACCATTTCTGGAAAAAGAAGTCCTGTGTTTCTGCTCTAAAGAAAGAAGCACTCCTAGGTGTTCTTTTGGGAGCCATCCATCTTTTTCTCTGGCTGTGTTTGCTCCAGAAGTTGCAAACAAAATAATAGTCAAAGTAGATGGTACAATTAGAATAATATTTAATATTTTTAAATGACAGAAAACAAGAGTGTGGATTTATACAAAGTACCTTGTTTAAGTGCGTTATCTTATAGTATGTATTAGGTATGTCTTATTGAAAAAACATGCGTCAAAGATATAGCACCTTCTTTCCTGCGAGCTACTTAAAAGTGCCATTGTGCTTTTTATCTTGCCACTGAACAAATATATTTATGTCTCTTTATGCTAAAAAGTAAAAATAACGTAAAGACAATAATTAAAAAATGAATTCAATAGAAGGTTGTTTTCTCTGGGAAACCTGTAGAATGGGGCCAGGGTGAAGAAAATACCTCTTTTAGATTTGTCTTTTCAGAGCCATCTTCATTCCATATGTCTGAGAGGGAGAATGAATAGGAAAACATTTGGGAAGACTCAAATCTAAATTCTGCAAGTCCATAAAAATCTGCTTACATTTGGACAAGTGGCCACGTAAAGCTTTGGCCTGGTTACATGTTGGCATTCAGTGGTACCACGGCTTTTGCTATAGACAGAAGTAGACACAGTCTCGTTGTAAAAGGTGTGCTGTCACCCAAAGCCACCTCTGGAGGGGTGTGGGAGCTTTATGAAGATACCCCAAATTAGGTCATTCTAGCTTGTCTTTTCCATGCATTAGCATGTGGAGCCCCCGTGGCAATGATGCTGTGGCAGAAGAGGTATTTCCATGTCTGCGCAAGTATCACAGAATGACATGTATGTATAGCAGGGGGTGTGTGTGTATGTGGTGAAATTTGGCTTCTGCTTCTGGTCGGAAATAATTAACAGGGAAAGTTGAAGGATAAACATCAGTTGCAGTATCTACAACAACATGTTTTAAATAGAGGCATTTACTCTGCCCCAATCTGTGGTTATCTGCTTAAGGCAGAGACTGCTGCTGTCCTCTGCCTTCCTGCGCTGTGTGCTGCAGACTGACACAGGATTAACTACCTAAAAGTACTGGCAATTAGAGTGCGCCAAACCACACAGTCGCCTGAGAAATCTGTAACTGTCAGGTAGATCAGTGGAATTATTCAATATTTACACTTGAGCAAGTGAGAACAGAATTTGGTCTCCCTGAGCAGAGTGAATACAACAAAACTGTACCTGGCAGGAGTAGCCCTCCTTAGATAATTCCCGGTCCAGCTCCAAAAGAAGACTCATTGATGACCAGCTAGAAAGTCTCTGAGGGATGTGTGGCCTCTGGCTGATGCAGTGAAAAAAATAGATGAAGTAAGAAAAGCAGTACACAAAAGATAAGAAACATTTCAGTAGAAGCTTTCCTACTATTTAACTTCTTCAGTAGGTAAAGAGGAAAATCTTACTCAATCTTCATTCAAGAGGCATAAAACCCCTGCCAAAATTTTGCTTTAAAGAAGAGTGATTGTAAGATGAAAGATTTTAGGGAACATTAGAAATATGGCACTTCATTCCACAATAACATTGCATATTTCACTAATTTCTCCAAGGAGCCTTTCTGACATTAGGTATATTTAGTAAACTTCCACTTACCTGCTAGTGAAACCATTTATGAGTCAGTTTGCTGGTAGCTCTGGAAGCAAGATTATTTATAAAGGAAATGAAGCCAACATAGCCTTTGCGTAAGGGAAAGATCAGAACATCTAAATCAAAGAGAACGACAGTTGTTTCATTGGCATAACCTTGAATTAGGGACTCTTTAAAATAAATCATCCACTGCCTCTTGAAACATTTATAAGAAAAAAAGAGAAAAGATGCCCAGTCAAAGGGAAAATATTCTGTTTCAAATGAATTATCTTTTTATAAGTCCTCTTTATAACCTCCCCTCCTAATATTTGGCAGGAGGAGTGTGTAAATCAAGGAGTCTATTCACAAGAATACCATGGCCATATTAGAAATAGTATTTAAACACTCCCGTAGGTGGCTGAGATGTCACAGGATGTTTACTGCCCATCGACACGATTGTCACTGTTTGTTTTTCAATCTAACACCTCTACTAAAGACAGAACTGGTGGCTGAACTGAAAAGTTAACGAGGTAGAGACAACTTGGTAGCACCAAACTCCAACTGTACTAGTCCGAATAAGTTTAAGTGATCGTTATGGAGTGCTCTAATTCAGGTCATGAAGGTAAAAAAATGTACTGAGCTTTAACAATATTCCAGGAAGATGTGGTAGGCCCTATTAATGAAACAAATGGGAAGGAATAGCGTAAGTGAGTTACCTTAGGGAAAGACTTCACATTTGGATCTATTAAATAGCAATTAAATTGCAATGCGCAAAAGCAGAATTAGATTCTTAACAGTATAAGCTGAGAAAATTTGTTTGCTTCCCGGCTACAGAAGAAAAGCTCAAGTCTACTTCAGAAAGGGTGAATTCAGGCTCAGGAACTGAGGATATAATTCATCTATGTGCAGCAAGACTCGTAAAAACATAAACCCTCTGCAATTAGCAGTTTGACAGCTTCAGTGAGAGTCATTTGGTTCCCTGGAACATAAAGATTGGAGAAGAAAAAGCTTAGCAACACATTCGAAGGGATGGGACCTGAAAAAAGAAAAAAACCTTCATAAAGTAGAAGGTATATTCATCATCGTTAAGTGTCCTTCAAATTTTTAAGGAGGAAAAAAGTCTCACTCTTCATCCTCAGTTGTACACAGGTTTGCTTTTAACTTCCTTTTCTTTAGACCAATTGAACCTGCTGAGTGCCATTATGATACACAGAGATAATGAAATAGGGTAAAGTCAAGACAAGTGGTATCACAGGAGTGTAGAACATTTCTTTACTATTTACCTGCATTGTGCAACATTTGAATAACCTTCAAATATACCTGGTTATGGTCCTTGCAAGAGCAAGCTTCAGGGGTATTGTATGGTTTCAGGTGGAACTCATCTCCTTATGAATTCAGGTTCTTTGCACAACTTTGCACATGAAGACACTCATTAGGTGCCTCAAAAGTTAATTTTGGAAGGCCTTCACTCCTTGTGCTGTGAATTTCTGTTATACACTGAGAGTGCAATACCAGCCTATCGATATATTGTATGCACAAAAAATTCTGTACCATAAGCTGTAATAAATAGTTAATAAGGAAAAGTCTGTAGATTTGTGCTTGCATTTTATTTTGGTTACCGAGAAAATAAACACACTGAAGGCACAGAGAGATCTTCACTCAGCCTTAGGCAACAAGTGAGTTTGGATCAAGTCTGAATTGAGAATGAAGTAAAGAGTCAGAACCCACAATAACAATATTTAGTCAGAGAAGTTTTGGATGCCCCATCATTTGAAGTGTTCAAGGCCGGGCTGGATGAAGCTCTGAGCAACCTGGTCTAGTGGGAGATGTCCCTGTCCATGGCAGCGGGGCCAGGACTAGATGATCTTTAAGGTCCTTTCCAACCCAAACCACTCTATGATTCTATGTAAAATAAAAGCATCAGCCCAACACTCTAGTATGTCCCTACTAGTATTTCAAACATTTTTGTTCAGATGTTATGTGAATGTTACTCCACCCAGCACAACCAAGCCAGGAGGACTGTAGGTGTGTGAGGGACAACGTTGTGCCTGTTGTTCTAACTGTAGCTCACAAAACTCAGCCTCCAGGATCACAGTACGTGCAAAGATGGAGCAGTAAGAGAGCTTGAGATGCGTTTGCTGTACTTTTGACCTGGTTGTAGAGGCTTTCTGCTGCTCAGCAGAGATGTCTGATGCTACGGGTAAATGCACAGTGAATGTTTGAGGAAGCACAATCGTAAGAAATAGGATGGTTAGTTTTATTCTGATAGGTACTGTGAGCATTTAGAAAAGGGATCAGAGGTGAGAGATAAATTAAAATGCCCCTTGACACCTACCTAGGCATAAATCACTACTATTCTAGGCAGATCAGTTTTTCTAATGTTAGTTCTTGAATTTTCTGTTTTGTTTTGTGAAGGGAAGGTATGTAAATAGGAAAGGATATGTCAGAGAGAGGCCAAAAATCATTCAATTTTTTTTTAATATTACTATGTGATATTCAAAACAGATGTTCTATGATGAATTACAATGAAAAAGCAGCTAGAATTGCATGTCATAAATAAAAAATGAATCCCTGTTATCACACTGCATAAAATTTATTATTTGTATTTATTGAGCCATTAAATCAGTAGATTATTCAAGTTTGAAGGTTGAAAAATGCAAAGTAATTAAAGAATGACCTTATCACCTGAAAAGCTTAAAATGATTTTACCAGTTCTGTGCTTAGAAAACTATAGCCAATTCAACACTCATATTGCATGTGTTTTCATCCCACTGTGTTTCAATTCCAAGGAGCACAACAGGAAATAAAGCGTATTTTCACAACATGTGAAGAGAGTAAGAGATCTAGAAATTGTAGCAGTAAAGAGCTCTATAAATAGTCCAGGCTTTCAAGGAGGAGACGTGATCAGTAACGTTGACTAGAAGAGGGGTGAGTGAAAACTGTGACCTCAGATGGGTCAAGAAAAGCACAAATACTATTTCCACAGGATACAATTCTTTTCCGTCTAGGAGACAGGGAATATATCAACTGTAGTTTATTAGCTATATTAAATACTTTGCAAAGTCTCAGTTTCTGTAGCCATGACCTTTAGCAAAACAAGTAAGCATGGATTTAGCCTGCCATTTGTTTCTTGCTTAACAGTAGATCTCTTAGGTCAGATTTTTACTCCATGCCATTTTCAAAATGCTCTGCAAACTTAAAACTTTGCAGAAAAGGGGACTATTAGGCTACTCTATGATCAGAAAGCAAGCAATAATCTTTTGGGGACAGATGGCTAGAGAAAACATTAGTAGGAGAAAGATGTTTTTCTTAAGCAGAAGACAGCCTAATTGTGGTTGTCTGGTAAATCTAAAATATGTAAATATTTGCAGTTTTATTACTAATAATACAGTATTTGCACAAAGATGCTGCTCATTATTTTATCAGTGACTTGCAGCATGAAAGAAAAGTAAGTTTTAGAGAATTTCTGGTAATGATTTCATCCCTGAGGCAGTGCCAGATGGTCAAACTAAGTTCCAACAAGACAGGATTCAGCCAACTTTTTTTAGATGTTAGCATGTTTTAGCTTGCATACTGAAATATAGCAAATGTAAAAGATCATATTAGAATACCAGTAGAGATTCTTTTTTGGTGAATCTGGGCTTTTTTTAATAATTTCAATTTTTCTGAATGGAATTGTCTATGAAATTTAGTTAAAGACTGCAACATACTCAAGAAGTGTATTAGGCTCAGGACATGTGAGGGTTAACTGCAGTTGTGTGGTCTACTTAAATGCTGACATTTACTTATTTTTAAATGCTTGGATTTGGTATTTTTATATTGTGCTGTTGCAAGTGTTTTAGGTATAATGTTGCTGTTCAACATGAAAGACTGGAAAAGTTTTAAAAGGAAAAGCTGGCATTGTTTTTGCCCTGAGAGATGATTTTCAAGCACATGGTCAGGTCAGGTACTGCTCAAATACTGGTATTCAATGTGACCAAAATATTTTCCATGAATGTTCACTACAATCAGTCAATAGTATGTCAGGAGAATTTAGTCATCTTATGTAAAAACTACATTAATTTCTTCAAAAGTGCAAATGAGAACAACTGAAAGGAACATATTTTTTTTAAGAGTGATTGGCTTTCTAGTATCATTCTCCTTTTTTTGTGTCCCAATTATTGTTTGTTTTCCCTGTGTTTCCTCTTTATGGAGCTTTTGGAGGACATTCTAATCAAAGAGGGCACATTTGTTAATTTGATTATCCACTATCAAAACTAGTATTTCATTATTTTCACTTTCAAAAAGCAAATAATGTGATGCTTCTCAATTTATAAATGTATTTCTCTGAAGGACTTTATTTCCATGATTATCTCCCATTTATTTGAACTCCTGAAACTTGTTTTGCTTTTGCTTACTAATTTTGCTTTTGCAGCACTACCAACAAAATTTCTCTTGATGTAGTTTTCACTGAAAGCTGTTTTAATTAATACAATTGCCTTTAAAAAATAAACATATCCTTAATTTTTCATTACACTTAGATAAATGACAACATTTTCATGTAGATTGGGATCTAATAATCTACAAACATCTGTAAATATGGTAAAAACCTTAAAGATTCGTTATTATATGAACTTAAAACCAATACAGCCTTCAAGATAAATACAGTTTTATTTTTTTTTTGCGGGTCTAGCCTTTCAAAGTTCAGGAGGAGCCAATACCTTAGAAGGGAAGTGTGTAGGACTTGGCATTCCCCTCTTCCAGAACCTCCTACAAGGCAGGAGAACTTCCCTCTTCTCTTTCTAGCCTGGTTTATGATAAGCATTGCTAATGGCAGACTGTGGCACACGTCAGGTAACTTTGAATCTGAAATTTAGATTCCTTGGGATGGCTTGCTTCTCTCACCATTCACTGTCTGATGGGGAAAGATTTGTTTCATTGCTTAGTTGCAAAACATGCATCACATTAAGGACAGCAAAATGAAGTTTCATGTAAAGTGATAACCTGTTGACTGGGATTTCTAGTTAGCTATTAACAAGCAGAAATTTCATGTTTAGTTAGTGCAGTTTATTTTTTTTAAGAGCTCATAAACTTCAAAATAAATTCCATAATGAAATAAATAAAAGGTAACATGAGAAGTTTCTTGATTTGAAATTTAATATTAAATTTGAATTTTTATTTCTCTTTTTAAAAAAATCTCTGAAGAAATCTGAATTTCTAGATAAATTGTCATGTATTTTTTCTTTCTCTCTAGGTAAGAGAAGAGACATTAATGCATTTTACACTAATTAATGTTAACCAAAAAAATATGGAAAGGAGTAAGTGTAATGACAGGGATAAGTATTACTAAAAACTCTACACTTCCAGGACAGTAAAATAATTTTCCCATTTATTGAAATATCTAGCTGATGATTAAGATGTTGAGGAATTACTTAGGCTGTTTTTAGCTTTTCCTTCTTATCTTGCTCTCAGAAAAATCTTGAGCCCCAGGGCCCTCAGTGGGGCTGGAGGGCAAGAGCAGCAGTTTGTCTGTCGTTGGTTCTGAGCAGGAGGGTGGAAAAGTGCAGTCCTTTGATAAAGCAGGTTGAAGAACTCCTTTTATTTTCTTTGTTTCCATTTGAGCAGAGGGCTTCATGTCAGGCTGAGACAGCATCCCTGCCATCCTAGGTTTGTAGCTGCAGTTAACCTGACCACCTGCACTACTTCTATAAAATTCTGATTTATCTTTATGCTTGAAGCTTTGATAGTGGAGTTAAGATGAATGGGAGGAGAAACTTTGGAGAATGGAATAGTGCAATTTAAAATATGACCTCTAGTGTAGTGACTGGGTAGGTGGAGGAGGGTTCACTGGAGTGTCAAAGACAGCTCATGCAATTTTTATATCAATTAAACACCTAAAAGCAGACAGGTGAAAGTGCTATTAGTGCTGAAATGTGTTCATTTACTTTTTTGATGACCATTACGTATCACTACTTGATAAAAACAAAAACATTGTCCAAATGGATTTTTAAGAACCATTTATCTTGATAGTCTCTAAATGTATTGGTGCTGGGTGGGTCTCTTTTTTAGGTTTTTTTTTTGACATCTTATTTTTCTTACACTTCATTTCTAGCTGTATGAATCATGTAATTTTTTAAAAGGTTGTTTGTGTACTTTCATATTCTGTTTAGTGTGAAGTGATTACTGCCTGAAATAACGTACTTACAATTTTGGGCATGCAAAGAACAGAGATAATCAATACAACAGCTTTGTCTATTGCTTTTGCTCTTTTAAGACATTGATATTTAGCTTTTGTTTTATGTTTTTGGTAGAAACTGAAGAAAAACTCCCTTTTCTTCAGGCATGTGTAGTTTTTTCCTCTGACTATTAATTAGTCTATAGCATGCTTTTATTGAATGCTTAATTTGTTTAGTGTGACAGAAAATCAACAAAGGCTTGGATTTTGTTCTCAATCTAGTTTGCATCTACCTGCCTATTATTCCCACTAAACACGTTTCCCCTAAACAATGTTTGGGTGTCTGTTATGTATAATTGAAAAGCCTCTTATATTGTTCATTTGTCATTCTCAGCCATGCACAGGTACTGAGACTTGGAGCAAAAAATTGAACGTGTTTGCATCAGTAAATTGAATTTTTTGTTCTTGTACTAATCTTCACAAGTGGCATTTAGGCTCAGTAGAAAAAAAAGAAAAAGAACGAAAAAGTGAGAGGCTCTGTCTTTCCCCCCCATTTTTAAAATCTTAGATGTTTGGTCAAGCAATCCACCTTCCCATCTTGTAGTCCCATAAGTACCAGGCACTTTTCTCTGATGTGATTTGGTGATGTTGGTGTGTTTTGTTGCCCATGGGCTTGCTTCCATTTGAATGCAAGATTGTCAAGGTTGAATGAATATTGTTCTTTATGGTCTCTCGTCAGCCCTTGGAACTGCATTCTAAATGTAATTAAAAAAAACACAAAGAAAGCAAACATTAGAAATGTGGGGATTCTTGGCTTTTAATCTGGCTGTTAGATAGAATGAGTTTTCAATACTAAGCAACTTATAGGTGGCAAATGGAAAAATTTCCCAGATCATTACATGTGTTTAACCAGCTATAAAGTACAGCAAAGTGAAGATCCTGTCACAGGAAAGATTACAACTGGGGAGAAGGTCTCAAGGAATGCTTTTTGAACAAAGCCACAGCAGCCTGCACAATTCCTGCTAAGTTGCCCATTGGGGTCCAAGACACTCTTCAAGTAGAGCCAGAAAGAAAAACTTTACTCACAGACCCACCCTGAAATGTGGTCACAGTGTTTCCAGAAATGATGACTCTCCAGTTGCAATTTCTTTCTTCTCCCCCTCAATCTTCCCAAACTTTCACTGAATCAGGAAGCCAAGTTCTGAAGACACCTTGCTCCATGGAATGATCTCTCCTATCCATTCTCTAAGAGACAAGACCTAAAGACTTCCTGCACCCACGGATGGACAGTTCCTGATCATAGAGAGTTTGACTTTTTAATTTAAGAGTCTGACTTTCTGATTTATGCTACATTATGGTGGGCTTACCACTGATATGTAATAGAAGAAGAGGAGATGAAGTTTCTTACTGTGTTTCAAGCCACCAATTTGAGTAAATGGGCTAGAGGAGAGGTCAGGCTGTTCTCAGCATCTCTCTCTTTTCCACCAATGGGCAGTGCAATTGAATTGCCCTAAAAGAACACCAGCGGTTGGGATTTTCTCCACAGTTCATTCATTGTGATACAATTCGTAACGCAATGTGAGCACAGAATGTGTTTGTGAAATGGGTCTGCCATAGCCAGGGAAGTATTGGCACAGGTCGACTGTGATCTGAAAGTTGTTCAATCTAACACTTTTAAAAAAAATTCAGTTGAAACAAGATTTTTTTCCATCAGGCTTATTATGTGAATTAGCTAAAATTGAAACAGTTCTGAACACATTCAAGAAGCAGAAGAGTGAAAACATCTTAACAATCACATTGAATTAACACAGAATTCCTCCACTTTGACTTTGATCTTTGATGTTTTGTAATAAAGAAAGCTATCTCCTTCATCATTTCATTCAGAAAATGTTTTTTTTCAGCAAACTATGTGTGCTTTAACATTTCATCTTCTCCCATTATAGTTCAGGGCTGCTAAAGAGCTATATTGGCTCTCAGCAGAGCTTAAAATAGCTTGTTCTTTATTGAGAAAGAAGGTTCATAATTACACTTAGCCTGAACAATGGAACAGTTCAGAAATTAAAATAATGAACAATGACAACAAAAATTTATACAGTTTGACACATCCAGTGTACTGATTATGAAAGTTGTTCCCGTTTAGAGTTATTAATGATAAATCCACCATACTAATTTGCTTATGGAATACAAGACTAATGAGAGAAATGTCAAAATTTATCAATAAGGAACAGTGCATAATTAATCAAAATGTTATCTAAACCCGAACTTTGAAATAATTTTAATTGTCATCTTTTAGGATACTGATATGGCAAAAGGGAGACTGAATGCATTTTGCTATCCGTGAGAGATTCATGTTCCTGCAAATGCTTATGCAAAGCTATAAATACACCTGAGTGTCATTTTGGTACTGGAGTCTTGCTAACAACTGAGTTGAAGGAGCTATTTTATTTTTCCACTAGCAGGAGTCTGCACCAGATGAGGAAATACAGGATGTTCAGCAAGAAAGAGCTTGAAAAAAGTGGTGAAATAGGTGGTCATTATGCTTAGAAAATGAAGAGTGTATTAAAAAAAAGATTCCCGTAGATTATGCCCATTTCCTTTTCTATTTATAAACCTATCCACTTTGTAAAAGCAGCATTGCAAAGGGCGTGATTGTGCATGCAAAATATTGAATAAATGCAAAAGTTCTCGTAAGCTGTCTGTGCTTTAGGGTTTTCGTAACAAAAGCTGTTGCATGTAAACTCCAAGGCATCACTGCTACTGAACTGAAAAATGGGGAGATGAGGATTGTCATAAATGCACACTATCCACTAGGAACCATTAGGTTCTTGCACAAAAGCATGTTCAGAACATGAGCAGTGGTACAAGGATTGCTCAAGAAGCCTAGAAACCCATAGTTTGCAAATACAACTGTTTGACAATTTGGCACACGGTGCTACAAAGAGGCATCACTTTCCAAACTACCCTACAGGTCAAGTATTTGCCAAAACATGCAATTTCTAGAGATATTCTTTAACTTTAGACTACTTACAAAGAGTTGAGCAAACAGCACAATGCAACACCGGATTCTAGCTCATTTATCCAGGCTACAAGAGAGAGAGTTCGGGGTGATCTGAATACGTCTTACAGAAACACAAGTAGCAGCTTCAAAGTAAAGGGTTTTAAACATCTGACCAAAGCACAAAGACCCAAAGTGGAAGATGAAGGTATTCAGATTCTTATTTTGTTTTTTATAGTCAACAAGAGGGACAATGTGTGAAGGGTAAAGTAGTGATAATTTAAATCTATGCCAGTCTTGTGCAGCGTGCCAGAATGCATGGCCCTTGCAACATAGCTTAATTACTAGTTATTGTTCCAACTGGTGATATTAACCATAAACATCATATTCTCAGAGGTATGTAGCCACTGATTTTAATGTAATTGAGAGCCTAAGTGCATCCCACTCGACACGAAGTCCATTGTCAGAGTGCTCTCTGGGCATTTTGTAACGGGCGTTTCTCCAGCAGCAAATCCTTATGTGACACAGAGTACCAGCAAGGTCTTGCTCTGCAGTGGTAACGTCTCGGAACCACTTACCGTCTCACAGTATTTTAGGAACATGTTTTCCAAATTATCTGGCAACGTTTTAATATGATATAGCAAACCAGACGCTTCACAGATACAATTCATCGTGACCACATGCTGGGATAAATATTTTGGTTCTTCTCAGGGGACTTCTATTTGTACAGCAATTCTGAGTAGTTTTGTTTTTCTGTCTCCTCAAGTGCTGGAAAAAGGCCAGTTCACATGAACAATGTTTACAATGGGGCCTTTATGTGAAATAAACCTTTCAACTGATTACTTCTACCACTATATTCAGTTTCACACATTTCACTTTAATTATTAAGACTAATTATTTCCCTGCTTATTCCCTAAAACCCTGCTTTAGGTAAAGGTTGCCGAATTATGCTAACAGTCGCTTAAAAATATTCTCGACATTTCCAATCCAGTGCAATATGAATAGTTCTTTATAGACCTTTAAAAGTAGATTTCTGAGGGGTTTTTTTCCATGTTATGTTAGTGTGTCCTTTTACAAAAAATACAGTTCTCTAATACACTAATTTGAAACATGTAACCATTTTAGACTTTCGACATTGTAGCTTTGATGAACACTTGTACATCAATTTTGCGCTGAATGTCTTATTTTGATTTTGCTGGTCTCTAAACTATCTCTTGAGCAACATGGTAGCATTTGTGAACAGTGATGAGGCTGGATTGAAACTGATAGTGAAGTTCAATGACTTCATTCTGTTGTGAACTGACGTGCCTGTATAGAGCATTTGATCTGTGAAAGGCATTTTTTGAGCTTTCTGGTAGTTAAGTCAAACATTTCTACTGCAAGTAAATTGCCTCCAAGCCTTCCTGGGATTGATTATTAATTACTTTATGGGATAAAGTCACA
This sequence comes from Ptilonorhynchus violaceus, assembly GCA_013397565.1. Classification (NCBI taxonomy): domain Eukaryota; kingdom Metazoa; phylum Chordata; class Aves; order Passeriformes; family Ptilonorhynchidae; genus Ptilonorhynchus; species Ptilonorhynchus violaceus. The sequence continues at coordinate 990,091 of VZRJ01011173.1, forward strand.
GTATTATTAATGTGAAACTGCACAGAGTAACTCTGGAAGATTCAGCAAGAAAAGAGGATTGCACTTCATATATTAGTTTTTAGGCAGATATGGAGATCCGGGGAATTTTTCTGTGCTGCAGTAAGTGAGAACAGCTAAATTACTACACGGTTGCTGATAATACCAGTTTTCTTCCCATTCCACTAACTCTTGCTTCTTTGTCAACCAGATTTTTATTACAGATGTCAGAGTTTCCCTGTTAGGTTATATCTTTGAATTGCAGTATTTGTTTAATCAAGCCCTTGTGTCTAAATGGATTTATGTGCTCATTTAAGATACAACCCCTTTGATTACGTTGTGTTGCAGGGAGAGGCATACAAAAATATAATTATGTGACCTCCTGTATCAAGCGGTAGCTGGTACATAAGATATGATTGCAGGCAGAAACAGGCTCACCCTCTCTCTGCATTCATGTCCACTTCTTGATTAGAAGAAAAAAGGATAGATTAGCTGGATGCAAAATCTAAGTTAATAGCCAGAACTGGCCTGTGTCTGTCTGTAAGAGGCTGCACAGACATATTCACCATGATTCTTACATCAAGATTCTCTCCTCCTCGATAGGTTAAAGCCTATCTTATAGGATGCCCGGGCTTGATTAAAAAAAGAAACACAACAACCCACTCACATCTCAAATCTCTAAGTTGTGGAGAATTGCTGGCTGTTTTCTAGTTTTATACTTTTTATATATGCAATTATACACAGAGAAGGATCCCGCTGGACTCAAAGAATGCAGCTGTGGAGCACAAACAAAATCCGAGCAGAATGTGCAAACAGAAAACTGTTGCCTCCTCTGTGTTTTTCTCATTCTTGTTGAAATCTGTCATGCCCTCATTATCCTCTGGTGAATGAATTGCCTTTAATCAACATTATAGGCTATTCATATATAGAATATTTTTTTTTTTAGGACTATCATTATGGCAAGTCTGTTCAGAATAGCTGAGATATACAAGGAATGTGATGGAAAGCCACCCCTTTTCCTAACTTCTCTTGGATCTGATAATCAAGGTGTGATATTTCGTAAGTGCCATTAGGAACATCTATAAATAGTTCAAAAAAGAAGCAAAAATCTCTTTGAGGTAGTGTCAAAATAATGACATATGAAAAAGATCAAACCTCTAGCAAATTAATATCATTAGATAATTACTGACTTTTTGGTTTGTGTAAATCCTCAATCATTTGCTCTAACACTGCATTAATTCTGTATTCTATTATATGAGGATGACAGATTATAAATGTATTATTAAACACTTATAGCCTTAGACCTTTCACAGACATCTTTTGTGGACTCTGCTGTATTAATAGAATAATTACTACTTAGTTGCACTGGCAGTTGGTTGGGCTAGCTACAGTAAAATTACAAAAAATACTCAGAAAATAGGGCTAACTAGTATATTCCCTGGTCCCAAGGCAGAAAGACCTACAGCTATTCTTATTTACACAGGTTGCTTTTCTAACCTCTTAAGACCTTTATTTCTGTGTATGTCACAACCTCCTTAAGTGTTTCCTCATATGTAAATTAAATTTCCTTCGTTGCAATCAAAGTCAGAGTGATATGGAAACAGCATGATTTGAAAACTGAAATTGTGTTTTGACAGATTTTTTCTAACAGAACAATTACTTTTTCAGACTAAGTTCCTAATTTTCCCTTTCATAAAAGAAAACTGAAAAAGAAAGTAAAGGCAAACAATGAACTGTGAATTATTTTGATTTGGAGAGACTCACAACATCCTGTGAGAGTTTTAGGTCAGGCTTTCCCTGATCCTATTTCTTGTATGGGACAGGCTCTCCTGACATATAATATTCTTCTAATTGTGGTTAGCTAATTGAGTACCACATAGTGTTTCTAGCCACTTTGCTTCTGCAAACCCATTAATTTAATTATTCAAGGATATTAGAAGCAGTCTAGAAACACAAGACCAAAAAAAAGACTACATAGTCTTGTAGAAGGGAATCAAGAAGGAAAGTACATCAGGAAGCCATGTATCAATGAATTCTTTTGTCTCAGATCACAAAATATTTGACATTTCTCTGACAGAGAGGATTTGACTGCTATGACTGAAAACATGACCACTGGAAAACTCTACTGTGGAAGAGAGCAGAGAACTCAAGGGACAGTCAGTGTGTTAGCACTGGCACACAGTCAGAAAAATAACAGTCCCAGAAAGTGTTTTTTGGGCTGCCAAAAAACAGGCGGTAACACAAACCATCCAAACCAGCAGACAGCCTCCATCCAACCTGGAGAAGTTGGATGTCTTATCTGACATTTGATGTTATCTGTGTGTGTAAGGGCAAGCTGGGATGATGGATGCATCATGACAGATCCTCAGACAGTTGCTGAGAGCATGCTAAATTAATACTTTATTCCTTTAAAACATTCCTTGAGCTATGAACCACTGCCCAGCTCCAAGACTAAGATTGGACCTAGCCACACCTAAGCTCCCTGAGGAGTTTAGAAAGCAGGGGGCTCACCTCTGAACCTTGTGACTCAACAAGAGAGTCTCCCACTCCCTTTTGCATCTTCAGTGTCTGTGTAAATAATTTCAAATTGATTTTAACTTGATTTTCCTATGTGTATTTGATTCATGTGGTAAGGAAAAAGAGTTTGTAAGAATGGCCTTCATCCATGTAGTAGGAAGCAGAACGGTTATGAAACAAATCAGGGAAAAAAATAGATTCTGGCATGGAGCAAAGAATGAAAAAACAAAGGAATTAAGCTTCAAAGGAGTTAGAGGGAGACAGAGTATTCCTGAAGCCTTACAAGGAGCTGGTGGATGTTCCTTGGTAATGCTCTGTCAGGGGACACATCACGCATGAAGAGCTGTAAATAGATAACAGTGGCAAGGACGACCTGGGCTTGGTGTGGCTGGAAGAGGAGTTAAAGAGGTGAAACATCTTGAGGGAAGAAGAGCTGCACCTGGTGTACTTGATATATATCTGTGCTAGGGTTTGCCTCTTTTCATGGAAAGGCTAGGAACAACAGGATTCCTTCATGAAAACGGCTATGAGTTCGTAGGATTCTGCTCTGTGAAGTCTCTCAGATCACCCTTCTACAGACAATTTTCCAGTTCTTGTGTGGGGTGGTACCTTGGGGTGCCAGAAAACCTGTACTTGCTCCTTATTATGTTCTGAGTTGAGAGGCACCAGGATTTTGTGCATTTGCAGTGGCATGGATGTGGGACTTGGGCATGAGCACATGAGGGTAGGAGAAGGGAACAAGCACAACATTAGCATGTTGAGATTTCCAAATCAGGGGTCTGAGACTGATGTTGCACCCTAGAGTTGTCTCTTATGTGGTGCTATATTGGGTTTAAGTGGCAAAGTTTAGGTCTCAGAAAAAATCAGGAGCTGTCTGCCCCCAGGTTGGACATGGCCAGCTCCAGATGGCTCCAAAATGGGTCCATGGTTGGCCAAAGCTGAGCCCATCAGTAACGCTGGTGACATTGCTGTGAAAACATATTTAAGAAAGGACAAAGAATGCTGTGCAGCAGCTGTGAGAGAGACGAGTGAGAAAAATGTGAGAGAAACAGGTTTTTCCCCTTGTGAAGTGGTGTTGATTCACGTTGCTCAAATAACCTAGAAGGAGCTCCAAAGATTCCAGGATTAAGCAATAAGTGATCACAGATTCTGAGAATATTGGTGCTGCCTGAACCATGACACTCTCAGAAGGAACTTTGATGGAGCAACAGATGGCATATAATTTATCTGTCCCTTGGTATTGCAAAGGATTAAATTGAGCCTATTAATTTCAGTCTGTGAATGGATTTGTATCTGTCATAAGTTTATAGAAGGGTAATAAGAAAATAAATATTGTTTCTTCTCCTACCTGTTAAGCAGTATGATGATAAAATATTTCTTCAAATATTACTAAATGTATCAGAGTAAGTTATATCCTATTTTGTATGAGCCGTACTGCACTTAACTTTTTTTTTGGATGTCTTTTTTTTTTTTCTCCTTTTTTCCCCTGGATTGCTTAGACAGTGTAAAATCATTATTTCCATATTTACAAAGGTTCCCGTGGCTTTGGCACCAGAAAACATCCATTATCCATTTTAAAACTGTGTTTCAAGGCAAAATAATTAATGACTCAAAGATCATAAGAGAGCATCAAACCCCACGAAGCACTTGAAAAATCATAATTTATGTAATAAGGTTAGAAAATAAGAAGGTTTTCTAACTAACAACATAATCATAGGGATGAGATGCTTGCCCACAATTTTCATCACTAATACCAGAATGCATTATCTCTGATTATGACTCAAGTAAGCAGAAGAAGAGAGGTTTTAATGTTAAACTGCAATGGGTAAAAACTAGGTTAAGCATTAGAATCAGGGTTTATGAAGTCCTGAACAATGCAGTGATCTATTGGGACAATTTTTACTGCCTCTATTTCTCTGAGGTTTTTCCCCCCCTCTTTTTTTTTCTTAACTTCAGGTAAGTTCCAGAACTGCTTCCTGCAGGTTGTGCAAATCGAAACAACTATGACTTGATCACTCAGTCAGATTCATAATTCAAAGTCGTAAGTAATAAGAATAGCAACTGCTTGGAGCATCATTATCAGTTACTATGAGACTTGACACAGTACTATTCCTTGGAAAGGAACCTGTGTGCTGGCACAGAGGAAGAGGCCTGATCTTTGTTCCAAAGAGCAAATGTATGTTTAGAAGAGAAATAAAAAAAAAAAAAAGAACAAATACAAACACGAAGAAAAAAATGATTAAGCCAAAGAAAAGTGGAAGAGAGATCAACAACCCTATCTTTTTTTCCCAGAAATATAATGACTTTGCCTGGCAGACAACAGTGGAGGTCATCTGAACTGACCCCTTGCTCAAAGCAGTGTCAATGTAAACCTGGTTCCACATTGCAACCTGCAGTGCTCAAGGCTGTGTCCAGCAGAGTTTTGAATAGGTCTGAGAGTGGAAACTTTACAGCTTCTCTGGTTCACCTGTAGCAGTGTTAGGCTGCTCCAATTTAGACATATTTATAATGTATGGTATCAAAAGTTCATGCAAGGGATTCAGTGGTGCTTAACTGTCTTGAGAACTAGTCTCAGAAAGGGTTTTGATCCTGTCTATGAGGTGATGAAATACAGTATGGTAAGCAAATAATTGTGTTTTGATGGTAATATGATGTTTTGGGGTTTTTTTGGGTTTATTCAGTTTTGTGACTGGTAACTGAGTTGAAACCAAGTATATGAGGAAAAGGAAGCACCCAAAAATTTTTAAATAAATGCTTTTCTGATCTTTAAAAATTCTTTTTTGTTAACTTAATTAACTACAGAATGCTAATGACAAGTGTTCAGGCACTTGACACCTAGTTGTATAGATTTTGGTTCCAGCCACTTTGCTTATTACAACTAAATCATAGTAAAAAATATAGATACATGGACTTCCTTCATAACGTTATTTTCCCATTCAAATAGATGCTGACATGTGTTAGGGTTAATACTTCATCATGAGTGGATAAAGAAGAATTTTTAGGCACATACGCATGCTTATTCCTTTAGGATAAGATATAATCTTTACCATGAAACATTCTGAGATTTCCAATTACAATTAATTTTTAATGTCACAGAAAAGCAACTAAAATGATTATTTTTATATATGTAATCCTGCAGAAAACTAGTTCTCTAAAAGCAGAAACAGCAGCAGAGTTCAAAAATTACAAAATTCTATTTACCTCAGTAATCTACTAGCTTTGAAGTTAATTCCATTTAAACGTTAACATTTTAAAAAATAATAAATTGAGCAGAGAAAAATATTGCAAGATTCTTTATTGCATTTAATCATACTTCTAACCTAAAAGTGGTTTCAAATTAGGCATTGAAGCACAGATTGCAATGCTAAGTGTTTTGTAATGAAGCCATAAACCTTTGGCTCATCAGTGGGAGACATGAGAGGCAGCAAGTGATCTGATGGCATCCACTGTCATTGAGTGATGATGAGCTGCCAGGGGGATACAGCACTGTGCAAACAAGACTGAGATATCTCCTCCTCACAGATGGATGGTCATCCGCTTGGCTATGTGACTTTCTCTGGATGTGTGTGGTTTACTCCTATGAAGTGGAATGAAGATGCTGGCAGGAGAGGCTTAGAGAAAATATGACATAGAATATAAAAAAGTCTAACAGTTGCCAAATCGTTGTTCATATGTGCAAGATGGTCTCTTGTATCCCACCTGAAAAAAGCCTGGCTTTGTTGTATCAGTTAATCCCTGGACTTTGCTCCTGGTCAGCCGAACTGCTAACAACTGCTCCACAGGTTGCTGGAGATCCCTGCTATAAGCAGTTATCACTGCACTGAAGGCTGGGTGAGGCAGCTGAATCTGTAGAATACAACAGAACAGAACAGAATATTTCAGTTGGAAGGGACCTACAGCAATCATCTCATCTGACCACTTCAGGGCTGACCGAAAGTTTAAGCATGTTGTTAAAGGCATTGTCCAAATGCCTCTTGATCACTGACAGGCTTGGAGCATCACCCACCTCTCTATGAAGCCTGTTTGATGATGCTCCAGTGTTTGACCGCCCTCTCATAAAGAAATGCTTCCTAATCTCCAGTCTAAGGCTTCTCTGGCACAGCTTTGAACCATTCCCACATGTCCTATCACTGGGTACCAAGGAGAAGATCTCATTACCTCTCTCTCCATTTCTCCTCAGGAAGCTGGAAAGAGCAATGAGGTCTCCCCTGAGCCTTCTTTTCTCCAAACTAGACAAACCTAAAGTCCCTAGTCACGCCTCACAGGACCTGCCTTCCAGGCTTTTCACCAGCTTTGTTGCCTTCCTCTGGATGCATTCAACTACCTGAACATCCTTCTTAAATTGTGGGGCCCAGAACTGTACACAGTGTTAATCTAATTGTATTGGGTAGTGTCCTTGAAAGATTTACAATAATTTCTAAATTTTTAACTCCACAAATTGCTGATTACATACTACAGGGAATTAATGCAATGATGTCAAATGCCTGGCTAGAAATGAAAAACTAAACAAGACCTTTTGATATGTTTTAAAATTCACATTTTTGCTTATTGTTTCAAGTCACAGTCTTATCTACTCAGCCCATCAGGTGCAAAAAAATGAAAAGATGGTTAATATGTTAGCCAAAGTTTATAGATACTGTTTTCCTTCCCTTAGGAATAAACTTGAGCTTTAGTATCACTGCTTTTATTACAAGGTCTAGCTGGTTGTCATTTTCCAGCTGTTCCCAGCTTGAGGAGTCAGAAGCTGTCAATTGACTTGGAAGAATTTTTCTTTGAGACATCTTACTCTGCTTCAAGTCTGAAATTTTCAATATTCTCCTACCAGGCAGAGGTAGCTGTAAGAGAAGGTAAAAACCATGTCTGTTAGAGAGTGGCTGTTGTGCATTAATTTTTTAAAGATATTCCTTAAGAGTAATCTTTAGAGATGAACAAGTAGCATGTATTTTAACTTATAAACTGGCATCTCTGTTGAGAATAGCCCTTAATATATAAGATAGCTCAAGTCTGGCAAGAGTAATTCTCAATCTCAAGCTGGGGAAGAGTAAAAGGTGAACCAGTTGCCTAAACAGAGATGTCTAGCATTATTCTAGGTAATTGTGTAAGATATCCCTTCAGGTCCCCAGTTGGAACTCCAAAAGGAAGCAGGTTGTGCTAGGTCTTGTGTCATATCTATCATATCCACCAGCCCACCCATCACAGATGTTGTGTGTAGGTGCTGGGGTCTCAGACGACAGCAAGCACTCATGTTTAAGCAGTTGATCCATGCACTAAGATGCAAAAGTTCACACAGTGGAATCTGATGAGCTGTTTGAGTCATCCCAACAAACACACCCAGCTTTTGCCAGCTGATTGTCTAGGATACACTAGACCAGCCACCGACTGCAGTGGAAGTGCAGACACATTGCCTATACCTGGATACCCATCTTCCAAATGGCTACCTTGAAATACCTGACTCCAGAGCTAAAGTCTGCCTTTCTGAGCTGAAGCTCACCTATACCGAGGCTTATACATGCAGAGTGTCTCCCTGGCAGTTGCAATCACTTTGGCTGTGTTGCCTGTTCCTCGTCTCTTGGATAGGCTTGCACGCATTCCTGCTTTCACTGCTGGCTGTAAGAACTCAGTAAAGTAGTTTTCCTTTTAATGTTTTTGTACTCATCTCTTTTATTTCTATGTAAGTGAAAATGTAATTTAATTGTTTATTTAAATGTGAACTAAAATTGTAGGACTTTTCCATTAGTCTTTTCGTCTCCTTTTTGTTTTCTGGTTTTTTATTTTAAATATTACCTTTTAAGAACCCAGTTCAAAGCTTACCTATTTTATAAAATCTCTGATTTTATAGTTACACTGAACTTATTTTACATCTAATAAAGGAGAGGCTGGCACCTGTTAAAGCAGTTATTAAATTACCTGCTAGACTGACTTAAATTGTCAGGTACAGATTGTGTCTACAAAGGATGGTCCCCGCTGATTTATATTCATACAGCTTTAACAGCAAAACTTTGTAGTTTCGATTGGTGTTATTCAAATGAATAGTGACTTATTCAATCAGAGATCTTGTGGAGTGTTGTATAATTTTTCACAGTGTACAGTACAGCAATGAAAGCAGTTTCTTCCTCTTAAGAGACATAGTTAAAGGCTGCTCTTATTAATATTGAATCAAATGTTCATCAAACACTTGTTTTCTCCTCATCAACACTAAATTCACACATCCATTTCATGCAGAGATTCTGTGATTTAAACAGAGCAATCTACGTTACATTAACACTTCCTGCACAATTTCTCCTAAAATTTCATCTGAACTGATTTCACACATAGAAAATGAAATATATATCTATTATTTTAAAAAAAACCCAAACCCAACCCAACAAAAAAAAATTTCCTAGAGACAAAATTCTATTCTGTGCTTCAGTTGTGACAGAAATAGAAATCAGCATCCTCCATGGGATTAATTTTTGGGTATATTCTCTTTAGCTGGGACTAGCAGAAAAATCTATTAATCTTCTACGTGCATGTTATTCAGAGATACCTAGAAATACTTGACAAGTGGGATACGAAACCAGAGTATGGATCTGGGCTTTTTATTCTACTAGCAAGTTTAAATGAAACAAGTGTTAAGCATAGTGAAGCAGTAGTTTACAAAGATGTCTTAGATTTTCTGGGAAACTGCTTTCCTTCTCATATGTGTTGCAAATGTCCAGCAGTAGCATCAATACCAATAATAGACGAAGAGTTGCTGAAAAAATAAAAGTGCAAGCATGTTGCACAGCAATAAAGAAAAAGAAAAGGAATCTGCTGGGGTGCTTTTTTGGGGGTGGGGAGCTGTGATTTTTTTTTTTAAATTTATTTTATTTTCTTCTAATTAATATAAAGGAATTGTGAAACCATTGTTTGGTCCAGTGGAATAGCAACATACAAACACTTCAGAAAATAGGAGAACAAAACTTTACAGGCTGACCAAGTTGTATCTGTGCCCGCAGCAGGACCAGCTGATGTCACCACTGTGGTGATGTGGTGCCCATTCTGGTATCCCCAGCTTGTTCTTGGAGTGCTGGTGAAGGTGTTTGGCACTTCTGCTCTGGGCAAGCGTGGGCTTAACAACTCTTCAGAAACCAGCATGTTCTGTGAAACGTGATCCTACAGGTAGTCTCAAATCCTATTTTCACTTGGATCTAGTCAAATCCCCTGCATCAAAACTAAATGGAAACATTCTGTTTTGTGTTTTTGTTTCTGTGTTTTTGTTTGTTTGTTTTCCTGAAACACACCCCCCTGACAGGGCAGCACTGAAGGCTTCAGCCTTGAGGAATTTTTGTCACTTCATTTAAATCAAATTTATGTAAAATTGCTACTGAAATTTTCTGTGCTACTACCTCACAACATGTGGTTTGGAGGCAGTTCACAGAATCAAACAAAAGCTCCTAGAAATGTGATGAGGCACCTTTTTCTGTGAAACAAAATGGTTGAATCTCACAGGACTGTTTCAGGAAAGACAATTTCCATATGATATTATTTCATCGGTTCTAAATGATGCTTCCCACTTTTACTGTGATTAACTACAGAATAAATTTTAAAAGTTTATCTGTTCAAAGAAAGATCTTGTGATCTATTTGACATGTAATGAGACTGTTCAGATGTCTATGTTTGTTTTCAGAACCATTGTAAGCATGTTTGGAGAACTGGCAAAGCCAAGTACTTCTTCCTCTTGGGAATTTACTTTAGAAATCTTTTCCAAACAACTTACTGCTTTTAAATTATATGACACGTTTCATAAAAGTACATATCCAATTGTATTATTTTCTATGTTTTACTTGATGCATATTTTGATTTCATTAATAGATGCAATAGGTAACCTGAAGGTCCCAAGAAGATCATATTTCATTTAAAAAAATATTATCTATGGAAATATTGTAGTAGCCAATAAATCTAAATCTAAATCATAGAACAGAAAAAATGTGGGAAGTAAACTAATTTTTACTATGATGCCAAGGACTAAATCCGAGAGATACAGTTTCTTTTTGGTTGTTTATTCAGTTTTCATTGCCTTGGCCCACTTCTTTCCCAGAGCTTCGGATGCTGATTACCAACACCGAATGAATCTACTTGGGATGATCAAGCTTAGCTTTCCTCCAATGAATTCACCATTCCAGCACTCTGTTTAGCTCCAAGCATTTTCCTAATTATTTTTTGCCCTTCATTTGCTCAAGGGTCCCTATGCCAATGCCTTCTCCTCTCTGTCCATGAGAAGTGAAAGTTTTTATACCTATTTGCTGCACCCAGTGCATAAATAAACAAAGCAAATTTTGCATGACAGTAGCTCTGTGATACTTGGAACATTATTAGTGCTGCAGATGTCCGTGAAGATTAAGACTCCTCAGCTCCTTTGCTGCAGCCAATACTCTGTAGTATTTCTGACTATACCATTTGCTTCTTGCATTTTGTTTGCTTGAGCTGAAAGACAGAGAAGAAGCTGTAAATTAAAGGACTGAAGATAAGATGGAGAATCTCATCACTGCATTGTTTTTATTGTCTAGGTTAATTTGTAGGGCAATTTATGTTCAACTTATGTTTTCTGAAGAACCTTATATTATCTGAAGTAAAACTCAATGTTAGCTCTGATTTCAGTGGAGACAAAGCATCAAGGAAGATGACAAAAAAAATCGCTTTATAGTAAGTCTGTTTTGTTACAAGTCTGCTCAGTGGTTACTGTGAATGCATGGTTTGTCTGAATCAATACAGAAGTTGTCTGTGTTTAAACATCGCCATATACAGATATACTAGAACAGATATATATATATACAAATAAAAATAGGGGAAACAGAGACATATCAAAGAGATAGAATGAGAGGATAATGTTAGAGAAATAACAAAGATCAGAACCGGGAAGTTTTGGATTACTCTGCTGTGCAGTGTGGCAGATTTAATGCCTCGGTGCAGGACAATTGTGGATGAATAATCTGCAGAAGAAAAGTGGTCTGGAGATAATTGTTGTGGTTCCTGTTCGTGAGAGAGCAGAACTTTGCATATCCTTACACAAGGTGCCTGGCTGGTCTCTTCTGGTGGAAGTACTAAAGCCCATTTACTTCGCCTCACTTGAATCTTTAGTATTTTTAGGTGATACAGACATCACTCAGACTTGTTCTTCTGGGCTCAAGTATTCAATCTAATAGCACCAAACTTTTAACATGCAGTTTTTTCCACCTCTGTCAAGCTCTCCCTCAAAATATTTATGTGTTGCTTTACAAAACTTTATATACTTGCCTGCAAATTAAGTCTCAGTAAAGAGGGTATGAATGAAGAGGCTGGTGTTTTTAGGCTAACTATGACTTTGCTGTGTGATGTGTTATCTGTAGGTATCAGAGATTGTTTGAAAAGTGTTTCATTATCAACTCTGTGTGAATTCCTGCTAATAGAGCAACTGGATTAAAACCCACCTCAGTAGACAGAAGATGATTGGTAGTGTTTTTCTCTGTGGCTCCATGGAATTGCCCTGGGCAGAAGCTCTTCTCTTACAGTATCTAGAAACATAGCACATTCTTGATTTCTGTCTCAGAGTTAAAATAAGGAAGACAAATCTGTCTCTGTCTCAGGGCTTTTATAGATTATTCATGACTACGAGTCACTTAATTCTGGTTCTGCTTGGAAGCTGGACAGACGCAAGGTAATTGCAAAAATAATGGGAAAGGTTTAAGGCTTCACTTTATGAGATTTCCCTTTCAGGATATATCGAAACAGCAGAAAAATAAATGTAAGATCTGCAACTTGAAGAAATTTTACCTTCTCTTATCAGCAAAAGTGTGATAGATGCATCACATAATGTAAATCCATAAATTAGATTAAAAATTGCAAACTGAGGGAAAAAAGATGTCCAAATAGACAATGCCCAGTTTAACGGAGTGGCAGATTTAGAACATGGTTATTAGATACTCCCACAATGCAAATGAGAGAAAACACAAAAATATCGTGGGAGATAAGATGGGTTTTAAATAAAATCTCAATTATGTTCCATCAGGTATTAGCATTTGTGTGCTCTGCAGTGTGCTTGGTACTTTACAAATATTAAAAAATGAAAACTCCACTTTCATCTGCCTAGTAGCTGTGAGTATCATTTCGAAAACTTCATTTCTGTGAATAGGCTCAAATGTACAATTACTGAGTAATGCAACCATGAGGGGAAAGTTAATCATGAAAGCACTTCTTAAAAACCCCTCACTAAATCCCAGCCAATATAGCTATCAAATAGCTAGTATTTGCTCATGTCAGTTTGAATCCCTTTTTTCTTTTGACATAACAGCCAGCATAAGCGAAGGCAAAGTCTATATACCTATCCATCCATACAAGAGTTACATCTAGCTAATTGAAACTCTGGGCTGCTCTGTTCAGTGCTATAACTGTCAATATTATCTTTCTCAGTGTTATAATCCATAGCTCCACAATCTGATTTGAACTTCAGTGCTTTATTGACACGAATATTTTTTTACTCTTTTGTTTGGTACATTCATGTGAGATAAAGGTGCAGCTATTTGCCAATGGGATGATGCCTCAGGTGTGAAGGACAGTGGAACAGAAGCACAGAATCACAGAATCAGTGTGATCAAAGTTGGAAGGGACCTCTGCATGTCATCTGCTCCAACCTCCCTATTCAAGCAGAGTCACTTACATCTACTGCCCAGGGCCACATCCAAAGGGTTTTTGAACATCTCCAAGAATGGAGACTCCACAACCCTCCTGGGCAACCTGTACTAGTGCTCAGTCACCCTTACAGTAGAAAAGCGTTCCCTGATTTTCAGAATGAACCTCCTGTCTTTCAGTTTCTGCTCATTGTCTCTTGATATGTGCACCAGCATCAACCACTCCAGCATTTTTCTGGCATCTAAGCCCTGTGAGTTGGAGATATGAGTTGCCATATCTGGTTTGGCGACACATCCCAAGGCATCTGAATTCGCTAAGAAATCATGTTCCAACATGGAACTTGTGTGCTGAACTGAAGAGCAATCTGATACTGTTGAACCAGATTTCAATACAATGAAAATGTATTGAATGTACCTTTTTCCCTGCTTGTAAAAAGACTGGCAGGAGGCTTAGAGCTACTGCGGAAACAAGAACAGCTAATAATTTCTGTTATGTTCTATCTTTATTGAAAAATTCTAGTTTAAGAGAGAATTCAAGGAATATATCTCTTGCAAAAAAAGCCTGAGATATTATGAGCTGACATGAAAGCTTAACCCTACGAGTAGAACTGCTTTTTCTCTAAATGAGCAAATGGGACAATAGGACAAAACAACATGTTATGCCATCAAAACACTCTGATTTATAGTGCATTGTGAATCATCATAGCAATTTTGTCCATTCGTTTATGCAGAATTGCTCAGCTGAGTCCCCTAATTTCCAAATCTAAACACACACTCACACCCCAGAGTAATATATCATTACTAAATCCCTTTTCTGTAGTCTCACTAAAAGTTCATGCCTATACCCTTAAAATCCAAAGAAATTTTCCAAACATCGCTCACAACCATATGTGCTCCAAACCAGTAACCCTTGCTAAAACAGGTAAAGTTTTACCTGCTGAATAGCAATAGTAAAAATAAAATTAAAGAAAATAAAAAAGTGTGTTTATATCCAGTCAATACTTCTTGAAAAGAAATACTTTAAAAGGTGCGGATCACCGGTAGGTAGCTAGTGAGCATCTGTGCCTGTGGAACAAAAAATAACATATTCAACTTTGTGCTTTGAAAGAAGAAACTTCGGAAACTAAAACTGAAGGAGGAAATAAAATGGTCGTATACTTTAGCTGTATGCAGGGGAACATTGCTGCTGGCTACCGGTGCATGAATTATGTAGAGCACCCTCCAACGAAAACTCATTCGCTCTCTCGGCGTCTGGTAGTTGGTATCAGGGGAAAGGCAAAGACAGAATCCTGATTAACAGAACTGCAGATAAAAAGATGCTCTGATTGGATTATTTACTTTTTTTTTTCTGTGTGACACACTGATGCTGGGTAGCTGGGAGATGCAGAAGGAAAGTAGTGTGCCAGCCATATGTGGGTGTTTGATTATTTGCAGTGATGACAGTAATTGCATTTCATTCGGGCTGAGTGATGTTCTTTTTCTTCACAGTGCTGAGCTGGAAGGGCAGTGTCTTCCTTGCATAGTAAGATATTTTTAATCTGACTCTAAGAATAAAGGAACCATTACTCATGTCTATGATTGCCTGTTTAATTCTTCCTCTGTGACTCAGGCTGATAGTTCCATACAAATATAGCCCTTTAATCCTGAATGACTTGGAAAATGACCAGAATTTGGGATTCATCTCAGGGAGTCAGCAGTTTATTCCTTGATGAAAGAGAAATTTTGCCATCCAAAGTAAAGAACTCCATATGAAAGTAAATTAATGATGTCTCTAACACTCTTCAAACTTCCTTCGTTAAAGATTTTATTTTTATACAGCACTTGTGTGCTGGCAATTATTGTATGAATTCTACTTAAAACAGATTAAGACATATAAGACACATTAGAATTTTGCAAAAATTGCTCTGGTTCCCTGGAATGAGAGGTCTCCTAGCACAAATACCCCATTTTCTTCAGTGACACAAGTTGTGTAGCACATCGTTTAGAACTTAAGAGAGCTGTGGCTTTCACTGAAGGTATGAAATATAGAAACCCCTCTCAGTACCTTTATTCTCTTGTCATTGTTTTATTTGTTTATTGTGATTTCGTATTATTATTATTATTGCTATAGTTATTGCTGTTGTTATTATAAATACATTGATTATTCTGCCTAGTTAGTTTAAATCTAAATTATTGATCTCAAAGCTTGCATGTTAATTATTGCTAACACTGTCAAGAAGGAACCACCAGCAAACTGGTGATTCAGCTACAATTACTTCATGCAGGATGAGACACTCTTTTTGAACTACAGGCCATGAAATGGAGTAAAAAATGACTTGTCTTATTCCACTTTTCAGTGACATGAGAAATGCTGTTTTCAGAGATTTATTCTTCAAGAATCACTGTGTTTGAATGAACATCCTAATTCCTCTTTTCCACAGGGCTTACCTTCTGTAACATATTTTCTTTGGTAACCAAGAGAGATTTTTTTGAGGAGAAGGATTTTTTTTATTATATGTTTTAGTCAGAAGACTTTGAATAAAGATTGGTTTGAATGAGAATATTAAATATCTTCCTCACTTCTCTGGAACTGGCAGCTGTTGCTATAAAGAGGCATGATAGCTTGCACGGTTGAAAAGATGCATGTTGATGTAACTCTTCCAAAACCACTTATTTAAGGGTGGGTAAATATTTGTCCGGGGAAATTGCCCTCTTTCTGTTTAGAGAAGAACTAGATTAATTGCTTGAACTAGACCTCTAACTTAACCCCTACCCCAAGTGATCACAAGATGTATAGTTGAATTGATAGACATATTAATGTTTCGGGTTTTGAATAATTTAAATTATCGAATATCGAAGGTTAGATTCAAATTTAAAATGGGAATGAAAGCTGAAACGTTAGCAGTTTACTCTCTGGTTTAATACAAAATCAGATTATTTTAATTTAGTGACACACAATGTTTCTATCCTAAGTTGACAGAGTAATGAATACAATTTCAGAAAATATACCTTTCAATAATTGCCAAGATTATATAGGTGGGTTAAAGTAACAGCTACTGCGAAAAATAACTTGTATCCTGGTAGCATGATATGAATTGTGTGTTCTGTTTGTATGGAGTGTATGAGTGGATCATGTCTATCTTATTTCTAGTTTGAAATGATACTTTTTATGCTCCAGGATCTTCACTCACTAGCTTCTTGCCATTGTCAGCAGTGCTTTTCTTGTTACTGGACCTGAACAAGAGGTGATGGTTGTTCTCATATGTATTCTTTCGTGTATTGAGCTGAAGCTGCATTTCTGTTCCCCATTACTTTATAATTTACTTTCTGTGCAGTCATCCATATACTCTACCTCTTAATTATCAGGTCTCAAGACCTTATTATTTTCATTAACTTTCTGACTCTAAGCTTTTACAAACAACAAGCACAACTTTTTTTTTTTTTTGGCATTATTTCTACCAGCTTGTTTATGTCACTGCTAGTCCACTGTGATCCTCCAGTGGTTTAATTTTCTTTCAATAAACCAAAGACAAGTGAATATTCAAGACTTTTCTTTACTCTGTTCCTGCTTGAACACCTCCTTTTCCAATGTCTATTTTGGCCCCGAGATCCCTTGTTTACCTATCTCCTGTCAAATGAAAATCTCTGCATCTTCTTCTAGGCTGTCACTGATTGAGAATATAGCATTCCATAAGGAAGAGCCATGATGCCAAATGTTAGATCTAACAACTACATATATATGTATATACATATATATACTTGAATTATCTGAACTGTTGAAGTTAGAGGTTTCATAAAGGCAGCTGAGCAACTGGAGCTGTGAAGTTCTCAAAAAGTTTATTTCTTATCTGTTTGCTTGACTGATAAGTCTCTGGCAAACCAGGAATATTTGTGGCTGCTGAATACCCTTGCATGCTACACTGACGTCAGGGACTAGGTGTCTTTGACTCTGAACTTGCCACAGCCTGGGGTCAAGTTCAGACTTCAACTGTTTTAGCTTAAATTTTAATCCTCATCCAAATTTTATATTCATTTAAAATCTCAGAACTTTTTTCCCAGATTTAATTTAATTTGTTTGCTTTAACAAAGTCTATGCTTTTGGTCTCCTATGGGTGAAAGTTGTCTGTCTTGTGGTCAATCCAGTGTAACACAAAGTAAGGAATGACATCCACCTGGAATGGGCTGGATGGGAAGCAGAGCACTGCAGCAGAGAACAGTGTCTCTCAGCAGATCTGTGGCAAAGCTGGGAACAGGACCCACTCTTGCAACTCCCAGTGTTGGGACAAAAATGACCCTTCTGAAGTTGCTGGTCTGAGATTTTCTACAAAAATTGTCTAACATAAAATATTTTAAATTACTGCAAAATTTCCCAATCTTTTTAGCAGGAATACTGCAGTGCAAAGTTAGCTCAAAAGGAGTTCTGATCCTAAAATGAAGGAAATCTACTGAAAAACTAGAAATCATGAAAGGTAGAACAAGGGCAATGCTTTTGTTCATGAACTTGAATTAGAGTGTTTTATAGTATACCCTAAAATACTGCAGAGGTTCGAGTGAAGACTGAAAAGTATTCACTTAAAATGCAAACATATATAGCACTTTAATCCAGGCGTGCAGCAACAGTCTTGAGTGACATTATAATGATTTTTCTATTAATTCAGAAATGGCTATGGGCAAATAATAGTTACTTGAGCTTGAACTAAAATTCAGAATAACTATGGCCTGCTACATTCTCTTGTGAAGCACAACAATTAAGAGATTCATAGCATGCTTTCTGATTAAATACAGCCTTTGAGAGAGACATATATTTACTGGAAAAATAAAACATTTTCAATATTATAAGTCCCTTCCTTCCTTCCTTCCTTCCTTCCTTCCTTCCTTCCTTCCTTCCTTCCTTCCTTCCTTCCTTCCTTCCTTCCTTCCTTCTTCCATCCCTCTCTCCTTCCATCCCTCCCTCCCTTCCTTTCCCTCTACTCTTTTTTGTTGTTTTGCCATTGAAAATGGCTGGAATGGCTTCCTCCTTTTGTTGTACTGTTTTCCTCTTTTTGGTCATTGGTTAGCTAAAACTCAATTCATTCTTAGTCCCTGAGGCCTATCCATTTAAATGATTCATTGATTCACTGAAGAATCAGTATGTATTTGCAGTTTCAAATTGGTATTTAGTCCATTTGGCAGATTTCAAAGAAGAGCCGTTTAAAAATAATTTTTCTAGATAGATAGAATGAGTTGATGTATTCCATAGTTTATTGGTTTTGAGATACTGTCAGCATTCATAACACTGCTGATAAAATGGGGAAAACATAGTAGCTGTTGTGTTTGGTGAATTTTTCACTGTTTATGCTTTTTCATATGAGAACACCTGGTCCTGTCAATTGTATAACCTCCAGCCTTTGTTTCTAGCCAACAGTGCTAAAGATTTTCTGTTGTTTCTTTTTAATGAGCACGATCTGGTTATCACTTTGATGTTGATGCCTGTTTTCCTGTTACACCTCCTAGCACTTCACCAAAAAATAGTGGAAGTTATGTTTGCCATATCTAAGCTATCTCTTTTTGAGCTCTTTTTAGTATAGATTTTCCACAGTTTTCTTTGTCAATTGCACAGCTTCTGTAATTTTCCAAAACCCAACAATACTATATACAACTCATCAAAGTCCACCTTGATACCATTGCTTTCAAAATCATGGTATGGACAAAAGAGACCAAACCTTGTTTATGGAATTGAGACATTATTGCTGGTTTAAATGTCTAATAAAAATAGAACAAGGAGTTGTCATGACTCCAGCTGCAATGATAGTCCGAATTAAACCTAGAAAGGTCTCATTAGTAATACAGTGCAAAATGCTACTCCAGAACTTCTGAGCATTAACACCTTTTCTTCAGCTGAAGGCAAAATTGACCTTCTAGTGTTGCTCTGATGATGTCTGAAAGGTGAAGTCTGATTTCTGACTTCCTAGGAAGACCAGGAGGGATGCTTTACAAAGAGCTGACGGTGTACTGGCATCTTTACAGGGTGTGATGTTCATGTCTTGTTTGCCTTTCTACTCAGTATCTAATCTACTTGTTTGATTTTGTTTGCTTTTTTTTGTTCTTGTTTTGTTTTCCTTGAGAGTGGTACCTCACATGCTCTTTGCTCACTGCTTCCCACGTAATGTGCTTTCTTCCATTCTCCTCATTGTCTCTGAAACCAGCTGTAGCTAATTCACAAGGCTGCCCTCCTGTAGTGACTGTGATGTGACCACTGTGATTTATGTTTGCTGTCTGAGCCCTCCTGCCACCAGGTGTGTCTGCACTCTGCCCCTGCACACTGTGTTCTGGAGTCATGGGACCAGTCACCAATTCTCATTCCTGTCAATTAAACCAAAACCCATGCAAATTACTTATAAGCAAGTTACTTGACTGATAGAATAATTGCTATTGCAGCCAAACAAACTTAATTTTCTCAGGCCAAGACCAGCCCAAACAAGTGCTGAGACCCTGAGGCATCAGGTAATTACAGAGCACATGGACTCTTATTAGAAATGGCAAAGTTGTATTTGACAGGTTGTAGAGTTAAGTCTGATGATCAGTGTGTGCTATATACTGCTGTTTTAAGACAACTTTTTAAAAACAGATGTTTGGGTAGAAAAAGGAAGTTTCCCAATTTTTCTTGTTCACATTTTCCTGTTTCATGAATCAATTTAAAACAGTGCAATTGAAGACCCTGAAGTATCATTCTAATTTCTTTTTCCTCTTAACGAAGTATTTTTAAATTCTGTATTCATTTGTATGTACAGATAGTTCTAAACTCTTTTCCCATTTCCCTGAAAACATTTGTCAAATATTAACTAGTTTTTCCCCTCCACAACTTCAGTTCTACTACCAGCTTTTTTAATTTTAAAACTAAAATAAAGCTTAGGCTTCACTTCAGCTTAAGTTTTTATGTCTGTACAGTTTTGGAATATTTTATAAAAGAAGTCTGAAATGCAGTGCTTTTTCATTGCATTTAAAGCAAACATGCATTCTGCTTTTTCATTTAGTCTTAACAACACACCATGTTTTCCTCTTTTATCTCATTAAGATTGTTACAAGTGCCTGCTATCGTACCACGAGATTTTTGCAAGGATTAAAGGTGACCTTTTAGACTGACTCGAACTTTGCATTTTCTGTGAAAAGCTTGCGGTTGCTCAGGCTGATTGTCCATCCTGAAAACACACAATAGAACACGCTAATGTTTATTCAGTGCTTGCTCAAACAGTGGCAGCTAGCCTGGGAGATTCCTGTGAATAATGCTATTATTATTGATAATTCAGTGTCTCAGGAAGGATTTGCTGTTCTATGAGAAAGTGATAGGAAAATTAGGCTTTTAAATCAAACACTGAGTATGAATGCATTGTGCTGGTATAGGAGACCTGTTATATCTGATGCTGCCACTGAAAAGTCTGAGTAGAAGACAGTGAGAAGGAGTTACTCTTGCCCTGAGTAGCATCTCCTGGAATGACAGAAACTTCTTAAGTGGGTGTACAACTGCTCTTGGTTTGAATGTCTACTGGCATTGAATGACCTGCAATCAACTAATGCTACTAGTTAATCTTAACCCTGCAAACTGGGACGATTGACTGGCAGTTCTTTGTGACCCCTCACAAACCTTGCCTGGGAACGATTTGAGAGAGAGTGAATTTGCGCAGTCCCAACTGTATCAGACGCTGTAAAAATAATTAAGACAGAAATGTCTCTGTTGTAGCATCTGAAGAGGTTTCTTGCTCTCCTTTACTTATGCACGTAGAAGTAATTTTATACTTCATAATTTTATGACTTCTGTTTTATAGAAGTAATTTAAAGGCAATTACTGCATTGACAGTCCTGTTTAATCCCTTTCCTCCATCACTGTGCATTTGCTTGTCTGCTTTTGGTAAAGAGTCCATGAAAATCTGCCAGGTCTTTCAAATCTGAGTGTCAGGTTTCATGACCTCTCTCTCAGTTTTGAGCCCTGCAACTGTGGCACTCTTGATTCTTCATGTCCTCTCATCTGAGCAGCAGTGTAGGTTTTTTGTATGTAGAATATCAGTCTCAAGGTAGCAGCACACAGAAAGGTGCATTTTAGTTGACAGACTTCATATGGGTTTTTCTTGATGGGGTTAATCTTGCACCTCACATAGTTGTCCCATATAAATTGCACATTACTGACATTTTGGGGTGTCTCAGGAAATGCCTACTTATGTTGTTAAAAGCACTTGTATTGACAATCCCTTGTCTGTGCTAATTGCAATCAAATAAAGAAAGCTGATAGAAATTGTCATTATATGGGAGGTATTTAAGTTGCAGCATGGAATGGAATTCAGTTCTGCCTAAAAAAATAGAAATGTAAAAAGGTGAAATATTTTTTAATAATAATGGTTATACTCAGTATGCATCTTAGCTAAAAGCAAAGAGTCTTTGTTTTTCTTTCCCTCTCACGGCTTTCCTTTCAGTGAGAGCTGAATCCATCCCTGCTACATGGATAGCAATAGTTCTGCAACTGCATTCAATGGAACACAGTGTTTTAAAGTTTTTGTAATTCCTTGAAGACAGAGATTGCGTCAATCTCTATGGTAAAAATATGCCTAGAAAACCAGTGGGAACTGGGTATTTTCTTGGCTACCTTTAAAGTGGTACCCAACTGTCATTCCTGTTGTAATCTCCAATATAAGGGCAAGCATTGTATACTTAGTCCCCCATTAGTGAATAACATTTTATATTCTGTTGTAACTGTTTGGTAAATTCCACGTGGAATGTTTTATATTGAAGTGTTGTAAAATGTAGTTGAAGTAAATGTAGATGTTGAAGTAAAAATGTAGATAAAAGACATCTACTTAGGCTTATGCCTGAATTCTTTTTAAATCAGCCCAATCTGTTTTGTTCTGTCTGTGGCAGAGGCCAATGCTAGAAGTGTCAGCATAAGACACAAAAGTCTTCTCCAAATGTCCAGTTGTGTGAAAAGACAGTTTGTCACTAGCTTTGAAAAGGTAGCAATGTTTACTTGCTTTCTGATATAGAAGAATTAAGAAGAGGTTAAGGCAGGATTTAAAAACTTGAGCAGTAACTCCTAAACTCAGAGATTTGTAATCACTTTTGGTGCAAAGTTGAATCAAACCCACAAACTCCATTCAATTTCACAGACTTATTTTGCCTGTACATGTCTCACTTTTTCATGTTTAACTAAACTGCATAGGGAAGAAAATTATATGCAGCTATGTACTTTAAGTTTTTTCCTGTTTCTCTACTATGTGAAGGAACCTCTGACTTGCCTTAATGGTTCTACTGCTTATCTTGTGCAACCTTATCATTGCCGCTTTGATGTCTCCTCTGTAGTCTAAACAATACAAACTTTTTATTTTATACAACACAGAAATCCCGCCAGATTCTTTTTCTCTGTTTGAAATGGGTTGAATATTAGAAGAACTATTTATCTCTTTGAAAGACGGACTTTATACTTCATAATAACTTCAAAGGTCAGACACTCTCCTGACATTGCAAAATGCCATTAGGTAAAAAAGACCAAGATATATACCATCACCTTTTTAGATAACACATGTATTGTGCCACTTCTTGAATCTGTACCAGACAACCCCAAATTTCACAGTTTTAACAGAAAAATCAAGATATGCAGTCAGATGGCTAGAGAAGCAAAATAAGCTGTGTACAGCACAGTAACAGGAAACTTATATAGGTGAAACCTAAACTATTTTAAAATAGTGAACTCTTTTTGTTTTAGCCTTAAAAACTTGTTGATAAAAAACGTGCCAAAGATGACAGAAACCCTTTACAGCTAAAATTTTTAGCAGCTTAGTTTCCAAGGACACACGGTGGGCCAAATCCTTTAATTATGTTAAGGAAAGCATTAAATAAATCAGTTAGCTGGTGGAAATGGAATTTAAGAACACATGTTCAGAAAAACAATGCAAGAAAATACCTGACTGGTGCTTGCAAAGTCATCAGTGCCTCAAGCTTTGTGCAGAGTTTCCAGGATAACTAGACTTGAGTTATTGAACTTGTCGAACCTGTAGAGCCTCCTGAGTAGAGTTTCTTCAAACTGAGCTTACTGGTTTGGCACCTTTCTTTTCTGGATTCTTTACTAACCTGACAAGCAAGGTCACTTGGCTGAGGGCAAAGAGTCTCTGGATTATTTCTGCTTTCTCACTGATATTGTCCAAGGGAAAAGATATGCATTATCTCTGCCGGAATATGGCAGCTCAACTTGCTGATGCATACTCTAGCTTTAGGGTTTAGCTCTGCAAGTGCCCACGTGAACAATGAGGTGGGCAGACCATGCAAGAAACTTTAGTAGAAACTGTCTTTTGACATTTCCTATGGGCATGGCTTGTTGTTATAGAGCACTGGCATCCTGAATCCCTAACTGCCTCTCACACAGTACAAGGGGAACATCAGGATCTGTCCTGCCTAGTGGCTGGGCATGACACTTCTGGGTGCTGCCTATGTGTTGCCTTCATTGAACACTGCCCTTGATGTGAACACAGAAAGTCAGAAGAGTACTGGTCTTTACCAGTCTCCCTTTGTAGACTTGAATCACTGTGGTAAAATGTGCTGAAAAAAGGCAGCAGAGTGATCAAATAGGTAGAACACTGTTGTGGCTGACAGCTGGTCTGGAAGCTTCACAGAGACTAGCACGAACAACTTTGACCTTGACCAGATTGTACTGTACCCCCGAGAGAGTTTCAATGTAAACAAATTGAAGAAAGCAGAACATCAAGAACGGGAAGAACGGGAAGAGATGACTGCAACAAGAGAATGTTAGCTAAATGTATGAAGTATTGTTATTAGCTAGGCATTGCTGATATGTATGAAATATTGTTATACCCAATGAGGTTAGGTCTAATGTTTATTGTAACCAATAAAACAGAAACATGAAAAAGCATTAAGGATATAAAAACTAACCCTAGAAAATAAAGTGGAGCTTTATGTGCTTTTGCAAGCTTGATTCTGTGTCTGTCTCTACTGCCACAGAACATTGGATAAAGAGATGACAATATGTTTCCTTGCTTACTGAAACCCTTCCTGTCTCTGTTGTCAGGCTGTTTGAACAATTCTTTACTCTCTTCAGGAGAATATTTATTTGAATGCACAACTCTTCCTTTAAGAGGCTTCTCATCCTGTTCGCATTGCTCTATAGTCCTTTTTATTGCCTTCCTCATATATTTAATTGCTACAAGATATTTCAGACATTAATTAATTTGCAAACCCTTTTCTAATTCTATCATGTTACAACACTTTTGACTAAGAGAGAGTGTAATGTAGGAACATGAGAATTTGAGGATATTATTTCAGAAGAACGAGAAATTCTTCATCCAACAAAAGAATTGTTTCAATGTAAGGGAAAATGTGTATTGACTTTGATGCTTTCTTTTTCTTTTGCCATTCTTTTCCTGTGTTGCTCTCTCATTGCTTTCATGGCTGCTGTTATCAGTTCATCCACTTGCACGCCCACTGACTTAACCCCTAATAGGAAGCCCATCTATCTACCTTAATTAATTCACCTATGGAATAATATAAATGATGCCTCCATTTGCACTTCTGATCTTCTCTCACATAATGCTGCAGGATATTGAGAAACTGGCAGCATGGAGTTCATAATGTGGTCCTTTTTCTAGCATACCTGTCCTGTTACTTGGCAGGTGTGTGAGGCAGATTTATTATTATACTCACCAACAAGCAGCACCAGTAAAGTTCATCCTTCAGAAGTATAATTCATTAAGTGTAGTTGCTGTTTGCGAGTTCTGATCTTGTTGCCTGTTGCCTCATGCCAAAACATTATGCCTTTGCAGTTTTGAATCACAAATGCCTTGCAGCTCTGTAGGCTGGATAGACTATTAGAAGTGACCATCCTAATTTGCATGCGGGGATGGCAAGGTACGAGGAAAGGGAGTCAGTTCCTTGCAGATACAGCTTGCTTTTAACAGCAGAGCATGCTTTCCTGTCACTCCTCCACTTCACAGGTCAAAAGCTGCATTAATGTGCACCACCACAAGCCATTTGGAGCTAAATGGATTCATTCAGGTGTAGAGCAGAATTTGACTCGGTGCTCCTGTATGAATTCTCCTACTCTATCTAAAACAGACCCAGGCAGACATTGAGATTTACTGCCATTAATTTTAGGACTAATTTTGAATGTTTGGCCCATATATTACATTTATAAATGTCAAATCACAAAAATGAAAAGTATTATCTTTTTCTTATGAATATTTTAAAGAAATTAACTAGTCACACTATTTTGTGCTGTTCCTAATGCTACCTTAATTAAGTCTTAAAAGAATTTAACGAGCTTAACCAGTCTCTCTGGAGGCTGAAAACCAGATTGTTTAAGCATATAAATATTCCTGAAAATAGAGCTGGCAGAATATTTGAGGCTTCACTTAGAGAAAAATTACAGAGGGACATCTAAAGCTGGGATGAACATGACATCCCTTTTCTCTCACTGAAGATGTCAGATGCTAAAAGACTTATTTTTCTTTTTTTTGTTGTTGTTAAGTGATTTTCTCCCTTTTTTTTTTTTTTTGTGCAAGCATTATTGAACTTTGAGTGGCTGATGGCTCAGTAGCACTGTAAGCAAAGTAAACAGTCTCTATTTCCCCTAGGAAGTAAGCATTAAAGTAGACAGTCATAATAACGTTGGTGGCCCAGCATGCAAACAAATTATGAGTCCTTAATTTTGCTCTCTTAGTTCCACGAAGTACACAAAAGTTATTCCAACTTGTTGAACCTCATGAAGTTTGCATGGGCCCACCTCTTAAGCCTGTCCAAGTCCCTGTGAATGGCATCCCTTCTCTCCAGCATGTCAACTGCACCACGCAGTTTTTCTTGTTTGTTTTTATTTTTCCAGTCAGAGTGAGACAACCCTACCCCAAAGCTTTTTGGCTTTGCTTTTGAAAGTAAGAAGAAAATCCTCCCTCCTCTCATCTCCAAAATTAGATTTGCCTCATTCTTCAAGTGCATAATGAAGAATATTTATGCATAGCAAATATTCAGTGTTCAAGAACAAGCTAATTGGGTTCTTTTCATAATTGTTAGTTTATTGCACATTTGTATTCAAAACTGTTCCCACTGAGCTCCCTGAGTTGTGGAAAAGAGATCCAGTGCTTTTATATTACATGCTTTTCTTAGCTGTCAAGCCTGATTAAAGAACCCCTTCTTTTTATTTAGAAAAGACCTTCTCAATATCTTCAGCAACCAGGCACAGGCTTTTACAGGTTAATGCCTGAACTGGTGCTCTGTCAATATTACTGTCCATTCAGAGAGAGTACAAGAGCCTCCCAGGCTTTAGGTTCATCCCTCCCACCTAAGCATCCCATTGCAGAAGTATTACCTGGAGCTAAGCCTTTTTTTGGGCAGCAGCCTACACCTCATTGTGCATCTCTTTTCACATTTCTTAGGCTTTGTTTCAGGGAGCAGGGACAGAGCAGGGACAGAGCAATTTCTTGCACCTGCTTTCAAGAATTATGTGTGTATCAGAATGCTATAAAAATATTGTTCTGGTTCTGCTTATAGATTAGGCACACTTTGATCTTCAGTAAAATTCCCTGTCAATGGTGCTGAAGAGGAAGAGAGACAACCATCAGCAACTCATGTAGTTATTCTGTTTGATATATTAATTTCTACAAACAGTCAGATACAAACTACTTCTGCCACAACAGCTAATCCGTGTTGCTGGGTAATTTGGCCTTGGATATTTCCCAAGTATAGTAAATGTAGTAGTTAAATAAAAAAAATCTATGTTGTTCACAAATGTAGTTTTTCTTTATGAAGCTGACAATGAAAACTGCTGAAACTTGGTTCTTAACTCTTGCCATTTGATGTATTCCATGTGTCTAGCAGAATTCCATAGATCTCTAGACACAAAAAGAATTCAAGATTAAAACTAAGAAATTGCCACATGCAAAGGGTGTTTTCCCTCCCAGGTGCTCATCTCTGCACTTGAAATATCTTGGTGTTATGTTGCTTTTTTTGAATTAATCTTCACAAGCTGATAATATTTTCATAAATTCCAATTAGCCACTGCATGGACAGACCTTGTTGTTTTGCAAAATACACTGGTTTTTGGCATCTTTGTTAGATGTCGCTGGGTGACAAGAGGAATGATCCAGACTGCAGTTTACTTACTGGGAGAAAACATATGGACAGGTTTTAATTACAGATCATGTGGAAAACACGTTATTAAATAGAAAATTCGTGTTAACAGCCTTTGTTGCAGACAGAATTAAACCAAGGTGAACTTAACCAAAGAGGTACTTATGCTTGCTGTATAAAGTCAAAATCTTGAGCAGCTAAAATACATTTTTCAGATTCATTGGCTTTTAATGGAGAGAGAATTGCTTTTCAGATGTGTTATATAAATAAATCAAGCACTTCAGAGACCAGGAGCTGTGTTTTCATCCATGATGAAAAAAAGACAAAGTTGGTTCCATTCAGTTATGGTTACTTGATAAGTTCGAGATTGGCAAGTTTACATCAATATTATCCACCAGTCCCGGCTCTTCTTCAACACATTAACTCTGTGCATCTTTGTATCAATCTCTGTCAGCTTGTTATTCCTTATTCCCTTCCACAGAAATATCTATTTGAATTGTTTATGCATGTCACAAATTCAGCTTATGTTGACCATCTCCAGATATCACAAGGCCATTATTTGGTGAAGATGTGGAGAAGCAGAGGGGTAGAGGATGCTGTGAATCTGATCTCTGCTGTATAGCAGTTTATAGGAAAATCTTTGTGTGCGACTGTGGTTCTTTTGGAAATGGTCTTAATTTCATTTTTCACAGAATCTTTATTCTGTTGCAAGTTTTGGTTTAGTTTGATGAGCACTTGTGGGTCTGATTTCTGGCCTCAGTATCTCAAGTCCTAAAACTGACAAAACCCCTAGTGATTATGAAGGATGTTTTCCTGATCAAAGCATAATCTTTCTGCCTCTGGGTATTGCATTCGCTAGAAAGAGCCATGTATTCATCTTTTCTTTATGGACTCATTAGTTCTACCTTGTTGCTAAGATCACAAGAACACAAAGACAGCAGCCATTTGTTACTCTCTCCAGCAGCAACTTATGAAAGAGATTTTATATGTTATCACGCATAATACCAGGGAATTTGACTTGATGTTAGAAATTTTCTAGTCCTATAATTTACTCAAGAACCAAACTCAGCTTCAGGAATAAAGTGAGGATGAAAGGATACTGCAAAGCCTTGGCTCTTTGGCAAGAAGACACAGACTGCGCAAGTTTTTCAGAATATCACTTCAAACAACTTTGCCCGAAGAGCAAAACTAGCAATGCTACAGATGACACGGATGAAACTGGGGACTGCACACAGGATCAGATGCAATCCTGTGGTCTCTTCTTTATTGATGGAGTTCAGTTAGCATTCACCTGAAAGGGCCGAAATAAGGATCTAAAAATTTGACCTCAACAGAGTTGGTGAAAAAGAGAAAGAAACTAATGCATCTTGCTGCTAAATCTTATAGTGGGAAGAATATATGCAGTTTAATGAAATGAGGTTTTGAACTGAAACCAGAAGAAGGTCAAAAGACTGCCATGCTATGGTGATGAATAAGTATTTGTGCAAAGCAGAAGAACTATGTAAATTGCTTGGAAATACAGCAGTATGCATGCTTGGTGAGAAGAAAAAAACGTAGAAATAGGGTAAAAAAAAGTTGAAATAAATATAAAGGCACACCTCTACACTCTGAAGTAAGACCGGGCCTTGAGCTTATTTTCACACTCAGCCATCTCTGAACCACATAATTTAACCTCAGGTGGTTCAGAGGAGCTTTAGACCTCTTTTGTAAGAGTTTCTAATAAACAGATGTAAGTTTCTTATAACCCAGGTAACAAGCTGTTGGCCTAGCTTGGATCTTTCTGATCAAAATGTTCATACCCCGGGCAGCAGCCAGGTTAGCAGTCAGCAAGGTGACTGGAAAACCTGTAGGACCCTTGATCATTATGTAGGTTTTCAGCAAGGTCCTGACTTTGCAGTCTCAGTCTGGCTGGAATATCACAGAGGTGAAGTGAAAGCATCAGTAAAGCAGCACTGCTCCAGCATCTGAACACAGCTTCCCTGTAATTGTATGTCCTCGGTTAGTTATGTATTCTATTACCACCCACAAAAAGCTGGATAAATTACACACCTGGGACTCCTTATCTCAACTGAGATAAGTACTCCAGCTGACAGCAAGCACCACCCACCCTGGTTATCTGATCTCAGGTGATGGCCCATTAGCACCACCCAGCC
>VZRJ01011173.1:1019573-1357096 GCA_013397565.1 Ptilonorhynchus violaceus
CTCCTCGGAATTGGACTCAGCTAATCCACTCCACTGCCGGGACTGGGCTACCAGGCCTTCCTGCAGGGCCAGTGCCTCACTGGACTGCACAGCTACCACCCTGCTCAACAGGGTGTCAGGTTGTACCGTAACTCTGTCAGTTTGTTTAAGCCGTGTTTCTGTATTACTGCATTTATCTTAACCTTTTTATTAAAATTGTAATTTTGACCTAAAATCTCTCAAGGTATTTGGTGTGGGGTTAATTTCCCCTGCTGGTTTACAGCCAAAACCAGCACATTGTAGTAGAGGCAGAAAGACTGAATGAAGAACCCTGAAGTGTCCATGCTGTTGTCCATGAATGACTAAAAAATTATGGGTGCTGAACCTTTTCCAAAGAGGTGTTTGCAACGCATGACAATAGCTCTCTTAATGATCACTGATAGTTTTGATCTTTCTAACAAAATTTCCACACATGCAATAATGAGAATTGAACTCAATTGTTGATTGCAACAAGAACATGATTTAGACCTTGACAGTATAATAGTTAAATTACACTTCAGAAATTAAGAAATATAGCAACCTTCTTTAAAATGTGAAAGGTAGCCTCAAGCTGGGTTTAACAAAGTATTCAAGTATAGAAAAAACAGCACATCCCTGCACCACAAAGTGTGTGGAATGCCTGCCAATGCTGTGCTGTTTGGCGGAAGGATGTGAGAACTGACTGTGCTATGACGTGTCAGGAGTTATCAACATTGATTTAAACTGTTCAGGACACACAAGAGAACTTCCAATTATTGCTAATGGGATGTGTAACTCTTTCATTGTTCTCAGTCTTTATGTGCCTTTCCTACATTGCTTCAATATAAAAATGACAAATGACAATTTGAACATTTTCTAGTATAAAGACCTCAGTGAAAGTCATCTGTTTCTCAAGATTTTCTGAGTCATGGGCAGGAAGCATGTTTTTATACCAGACTGACTTTTCTGTTCAAATTTTGTCCTTTTCTCTACTTTGTCTGTCAGTGTTTATTCTGTCTGCTGCAATCACTGTTTTCTGCTATGGACCATCAGGCTGCTGCATGTGTGTGTGCAAAAGCCCTTACTTCCAAAGAGAAGCCAGGCTGTGTTTTACTTTGCTAAGAAATGAGAAATTTAATTGCTACAGGCAATGTCTTGACAAAGGCTGTACTGGTGTGAAGGTGAAGTATTCTGCATTTACACCCCTTCTCAACAGGTGTCTTGGTCAAGCTGTCTTGGTCAAGACTGCTGAGTCTGGAGCAATCAGATGTTGCTCTCTCTAGTGTTGTTGCTGCAGCCTCTCTTGAGTGCCCTTTCTCTCTTGTTCATCCACACCTTTGGTAAACATTAGCCTAAGTTTTAATTTTCAGATATGCTGTCTCTCCTTTAACATACTGCCATTCTTTCTCTGCAACTATATAGGCTGTTGTCATTGAAAGAATGATCAACTAGACAGTTTCCAAACAGTACTACAGGTGTCTTTTATGAATAATTATAAAAAGTAGGTATCTCTCAGTGTGACAGGAACAGAGAATTGCTGAATCTAAATCTAGGGAATAAACATTTTGAAATTTGACTCTGATAGCCAGTTACAAATTAAATTTAAAAAATGTTTAGGATTTTTACTTTTGTTCTTGAGATTCAGCAGTGCGGGAGCACATTGGACTCACAGAAACACACTAACCTAGACCCGGATTTTCAGTTCATGCCTTTGAAATGCGCAAATGAAAACTTGCAGAACAGAGTACTCACACTGCAACATGACATATCAATTACCTCCCATTACAGGACAGGCAAACAGCTGGCATGGTGCTGTTTGCTATGTGCGAACAGCGTGCTTGGGACCCTGTGGAGCACAGATGTAAATTATCCCTGTCCCCAAGAGCTTATAGTGAAACAAAACAAAATGAGAAAACCATATGTAAACACATTTATAATATGAGAGTTATTTAAAATGTCATTGTGAGGGAGGGAACAAGGAAAGCCTCGCATGCTAGATTTACACTAAATTTTATAAATGTACTTTTAAAAAATTTATTTTGGAAGATAGTGTGCTGTGTCTCTGTCTCATTCAGAAGTCCTACTGAGATATAATTGAAACAGTGATAAGTCACAATCACCTACTGTCTTGCTGCTTGGAAAAATCTGCACACACATTAGCAACAGAAGAGTATTCTTTGAGAGCTACTCTTTACATTTGAATGTGCAGTATGTAATGAAAGAGTTGCCAACAGAAACCTCCTGTCCTTTGGCAAAATGAAAAATAAAGTTAATTGATGATGGTACACAGTCACCAACTTAGCATATTATATGGCATAACATTCTGTGGATAATAAGTATCTATCAAGAGAGAGATTTTTTCAGAAACAACACAGAATGGGTATTAAATACAGACTATTAAATATCATTCAGTAGTCATGGCTTTCATTTAAATATATTTGAATGAGTAAGATACTTGTAATTGTCCTACCTAAAGGGCTTGATTCCAACTCTAAAATGTAATTCAGCCCCAGAGGAAGATGGGTATTATTTCTTCTTGTGAAAGTGAAAAAACATTGAAATTTGATAGCATTACAATGTAAAAAGCTGCCTTAATTGAAGTTTCTAAAAGGATATTTTGACTTAGCATTGCCTTGACATGGTCATTCTTTGGGTACAGTGTCTCTTGTCCAATGCTAGCCAGTCAGGTCCATGGTGACCTTTGGTGAATCCTGCACAACTCCTGCTTTAAGAAGCTTTGTTCAGGTCAGGGATGATTTGCTGTCTGTTAGGGAGACTCAGGTCTACATTTTCAGTCTATGTGGAACAAATATCTTCTCTAAATGTTTAGCCCACACTTTATGAAAAAAAAGTGAAGTTAGGATCAAGACTAAAGACTTCAGGGGGAGGCAAGAGCTAGTAAAAGCCAGCAGAAAAATCATACATGACTAATCAGTGACTGAAAGTGTGGTGCTAAGATTGAATCCCTAGATTTCCTTCCTACTAGTCTGAGTCTTCATGCACTTTTGGGAAAAAATCATGTCTGTCTCCCCCACATCAATTTATGATACCCTACAAATTGTGTTAAAAGTAATGCTAGATAGGATGGCATACTAACAAGCAAACATATAACACATCTTCAAGAATTAATGCTTAATTAAAAAAAAGAAAAATATAATAATTCTATGCAATTTTTCAAAGAGTTAAAATTAGGCTGCAAAACTCTATTTTGGATAATTTTTTTTTTTTTTGAGATTGTAATACATTTGCTAAAAGCAAACTGCTAAGGAAATAATTGAGACATTGCAGTGCCAGATGGCGGGATTTGCAATGGTCACTGACTTTTCATACTCAGAAAGATTTGGTTTGCTTTGTGAAACCTCTATGAAACACCTGTTTCTGTTTTGTCAGAAGGTCAAATTGTGCCCATATGAATGGTGTCGTCCATAAAGAAATCAGCCAGCGAGTTTCCCTGCATGCTGTAATTTCTGAATTGCTTACTTGAAATAGCCCAATGTGAGTGCTTTTAATTAGAATTCTCTACAAGTACTCTGTAAGAGAAAATAAAATGGAAAAAGTATTAAACAAAACAGCTTATGCCTAAGATAGTTAATGGATGCTAACGAATCTTTTTTCAGCTAGAAATAATCACACATGAAATGAATGGAAGCAAAAAGTGATCTTTCAGACTTAACAGGAGGAGCAATTAAGCTTCTTGATTTAGTAATGACAATGGGAAAGATGCGTGGAGGAAAAGGCCTGAGGCATTCGGTGATATGACAAATAAGACCTAAATAATGCAGTGTTTTCTCAGCTGTAAATGCAGGTGTTTGCAGAAGTGGTGCAGTTGTTCATCCTTTTGGAAGTACAATTCCCTTTAGTGACATATCTGAATAAAGATACTTTTACCACCTGTTTATCTCTAGTGGGCCCAGAGTTTCTATATGTTTCCAAATCTGCCCCACTCCCCCTATATAAAAGGTTATTTAAGACTAGAACAAATCTTTATCAGCTGTCTACAATCTAATAAAGAAAGTCTTCCAAAAGCAAGAAGGTTTTATTTCAATTACAATCATCATGTCAGTGGCTACCTCTCTATCACCTTGTTCAGCCTATGTACACTGGCATACTATAAAAAGTAAAACTCACTTCTCTGCAGACGTGAATGAGATTTTAATGCATGTCTGCATACACTAGGGAAGATTTGACAATGTTCATGCAAATATCACTGGGGAAGTGTTTATTCCTGTCTTCATTCCTGCTTTCAAACACTGTTCTCTTTTTCGTCTCGGCTAGAGACATACAGTATTGCTTACTGGCTACTTTCCCAGCTCTTAATTGTCACCTGCTATTAAGAAAAAAATTAAAATTAAAAAAATCCCAAACCAAATGAAACCAACCCCACAAGAGACTGACGAAACGTTGTATTGTCACCATTGTAAAGAAAACCTTGAAAACTGGACTAATGGCAACTGGATGTTACCATTCATTTGGCAGTGCTGCCTGATGTCTGAAAATAACTGGTTTGAGTCATATAAATTGACTTATGTAGTTTGTTATGCACCAGCTTTGACACCAGCAATTCAGCATTGCTGTTCCTGTTTTCTGAGTCACCACATGTACCAAACATTTGGTACAACATGTACGAAAACAGGAGCAGCATTTTATTTTGACTAACTTTTTTTAGGTTAGTTTCTCCAGCACCTTGGTTTGCAAGACTGTGAAAGGCCCCCTTCCGCAGTTTAAGGAATCCAGGCAAAAAGAGCCGGATGATGCACCAGGGCTGCAAAGCCCGGGAGGACATGCATGCGAACACCCTGCGCGGTGGTTTTCCAGAGATGATGTAGGACTTCAGAATCACTGAAAGAGAAACAGCTGAATTAATTCCTCACATAAATATTTCAAACATGCTGAAAGCATTACAGGTGGTTGAGTCTTTAAGTTGCAAGTAGAGTAGCACACAAAAATTTGGTAGCGTATTTTCAGCGAAAGAGAGTGTAATTGAAACACACTGTTCCAAAACAAGAACAGTTTTCAGGTCAGTTGTTTTGGAGTAAACTCTTTGCCAGGACTGAAGAGGAGATTTGTATTCTGTGGTGTGGGAGTTAGATGACTTTAGGACATTTGGATTGTCTTTTTTTACCCATCATAATGGCAGAATAACAGAACAAATAAGGCTGAAGAGTTGCAGACATTTGCCTTG
This sequence comes from Ptilonorhynchus violaceus, assembly GCA_013397565.1. Classification (NCBI taxonomy): domain Eukaryota; kingdom Metazoa; phylum Chordata; class Aves; order Passeriformes; family Ptilonorhynchidae; genus Ptilonorhynchus; species Ptilonorhynchus violaceus. Next base: position 1,024,753 of record VZRJ01011173.1, read on the forward strand.
GGGACTATGGGTCCCCAGAAAGCGGAGGTGCTTACTAACAGCTCTCCACCATTACTGCAGGCACCTTCGGAAACATGCTCATTGTCATAATTTCCTAATAGCTTGCTCTGGATCCTGAAAGCTGAATATATCATTTTCAAGGGAACTTAACTTCTGTACAGGCTCACTATTTTTCATCTTTTATTTTTTTTGAGAGAGCCTTTAACTTTCTCTTTCAAAAAATGATGCTCCATACATCTTCTGGATTCTGTGGAGGCATCGGCCAAGAAGGACTAGATTGCAGTGGGAATTACATTTTGTAAGTATGGATGCAATGTGTTCTTTATAACTATTTAGCATGAATACTATTTGTTTGGATGGCAAGAAGAAAGGTCCAAAAGGTGGGACAAGGACAAGATAAACTTCTAGAAAATGGCTAAGTCATCTTCAAGCCACTGGAAAAAGCGGTCCTGCTCTGAGCTCTTCTATTGCATTAGATTTCTCACACATGAACTGAGCAGTCGGGTCGGAAGAGTCAAACACTATTCAAAACATTTTGTATGCATCTAGTTAACTGTGAGTGCTCAGCTGGTGCAAGGAATGTAGTTGGATTAGACAGCAGACTCTGAGGCAGAAATTGAATTTTTGGAGTATGATCTGCCCCCTTCACCCCCATGCCCAACGGTGAACTGAAAGATCTTTTCATCCCTTTTCGGAAGCACTGAAGTCACACCTTGCACCCATGTGCCTTTTGCAGTGTCAGCTGCATCCAGCAAGGCAGATTTAAGACTGTTTAGGGGACGTTGCAATTCAGCATTACAAGAAGGTGGTGTTCCACCTGCCTATCATCTATACCACTTTTGTCTGGCTTCTTTCCTTCTTCTGGCACAGGTGAAGCACTAGAATTTCCCTTACAAAAAAATCTGGATCAGTTTTAATCCAGATGTTTCACTACATGTTTAGACCTGCATCTGCTATGGCACAAGGGAAGTTTGATGGATGAGTAGGGTAAGGGGTGTGTGTAAGAGTGGGGTCTATGTGTTAGAGGCTGACTGAGCATCTCAAATGAAGGTTTTCTCTTTCAGTGGGATTTCAATTGTTTCAGTGGGGTTCAACACCTACAAATGTCACTGCTGGGAGTTTCCATATCTCAACCACTTGGAAACTCATGTATTAATACTCTCAATTTTTAGTGATGCGACATTTTTGTCCTTGACACCTTCCAGGGACCACTGTCCTCTTTGTTGTCTATACCCTACAGTTGGGCTCCAAGCAAACTATCCCTGCTGCAGATGTGAATATGGAGAAAATTTCAGACTACTATCTACTGTGTTTCATGGAATGAAATCTTACTCACTTCTTTTATTTCTTCAAAGTTTCTTTCTAACTAAGGGTCTTCGTATTTGATGATATAATTTCATCACTTCTTTTGCTTCTGTTTCATGACTTTGATGTGCTAGTGGTATTTTCTAGAATAATTTTTTTTCTTATCTAAATAGTTTAAATCTCCCATGTGGGTCTTTTTTCCCCTTTCGTTCTTTTTAATTCATCTTCTTTTTCTTTTTTTTTTAATTATATTTTGACCTGCTGTTCCATCCCATATTTTCTTTGTGAATTTCTTTCCTTTTGTCTCTCTTGATGTTCTCTCGTTGTCTGGTCCCTTAACAGACTTTTATTCTTTTCAACATTTACATGCAGAACAGAAGTATTCTGTAGTGTTCACAGCTGTATGATAAGCTCTGATTTTAATATTCTTGTCCTGGTACAAAGACTTGCTTACACAAGGGAATGACTCATTCTCCACTGCATTCTAATCTAGCAAGTTTAAATTATACTGATGGCTTAGCTGGAAATCAGCTACTTGTAAAGGAGTCAGAACTGGCTCCCTAGCAGCTTTTCAAAATTACTTTCTAAGATACTGTGCATACTACTTGAGATCAGATAGAATCTTCACAGAAAGGTGGTATATCTAGTCCTGTACTGTAATTGATGCCTAAATCTCTGAAGTTAAATTATGCTTATCATACTGCCTTGCAAACTGCAAATGTTAATAAAACGAGCTTTATCGGTTCCAGAGCTGCCAGCCATTGAGTGAAGCACAGCTTATTCCCTAGCTTCCTTGTTCCCTACCACTCCTTCCCCTCACCTCCAATTGTGTATATACATACTGACAAGATGCCCCTGAGACTTCTCTTCTGCAAACTAAGCAGATCTAGCTGCCTCAGCTTCTCCTCACATGAGGGATACTCACCTTTGTGGTCCTTCACTGGACTCTCTCCAGTGAACTGGACTCTTTTGTCCTGCGGAGCCCAGAACTACGTCCAGCACTACAGATCTGTCTTACCAGTTGTCCTGGTTCCAGCCGGGGCAGGGTTAATTTTTTGCAGTAGTTGTAAGTAGGCATGGCTAGTACACAGAGGTTATTCTACACCACCTCACATCATTGCTGGGGGTCAGGGACAGGGAAAGGGAGTCTCTTCCTTGAAGACGGAAAACGCGGTAAAGGGAGCCCTCTGGTATTGTTTATTAACATGCATTTTTTCCATGTGAACAATTTAATTTTTTTATACCTTTTGTTATTACTGATGTTGCTCTTACTCTTCATTTTCTTATCTCATTGCTCTTTCCAGCAAATTGTTCTTATCTCAACCTGTGATCTCTGCCCTTTGTGCCTCCAGTTGGAGGAGGAGAAAAGCAGTGTGTGTTTTTTAGTGTACTAAATTGGAGAATACCATTCCTAAACCACCTCCCTTGACCTGTTGGCAATGCCCTTCCTGTTCCAGTCCAGGAGGCTGTTTTCCCTCATTGCCATGAAGGTGCATTGCTGGTTCATAGGCAGCTTGTTGTCCCCCAGTGTAGTGTTGAACGAGAAGGATTTTGGGGTCCCGCAGTCTTCCCGAAAGCGTGGCGCGTGTCTGGTGGTGCCTTGATGCATTAGGCGGTGCACACACACACACACACACACAAAGGCATACTTAGTCAGAGGCAAAAAGTCGGAGGGGTTCTCCTTATGTGTTCCACAAAATAGGCTTATTCCATGAATCGTCAGGGAAGGAGAACTCAGAACAATGGAGGGTTCAGGGTTTTATCCCAGGGGTAGTGGGGGCAGAGAGAACAACAGGAACCAATGGATTGAGAGTCAGGGGGCGGAGAGAAGGCGGGGTAATACAACTTCAACCAATAGGGGCAAGCAAGGGGAGGAGCAAGGGATAGGGATAAATCGAGTGCCGAGTCAGGGAGAACAATCTAGAACAGAACCTTATAAGGGAACAAGGAGTAACAGGCTGCTCGGTCACTCCTGTGGCTGGCCCAAACACCCGCAGCATCCCCTGCTGCAGGGTCAGCCACCGCTGCATCCCAGCCCTCTCTGGTCTGTCTGCAAAGGTGCTTTCTATAAGGTCACACTTATCTTAATGCAGTGGTCCAGCTTATCCAATGGGATCTTATTGGACATGGACACAGCTCAGATGTTGCCCAAACAAGGTAAGAGTAGTTTGCTAGAATGTATTTATGATTCTTTTCTAGGATAGGGATTCCAGGCCAAAACCTTCCACAAAACAGTTTAAATAATCTTTAGACATGTCTGGACTCTCATAGCTGCAGCAAAGCATTGTTACATCGAATGATCTAATCTCTATAATGTTGCCTGTAAAGTAAATCTTTTTCATGAGGGAAATAAATTTGATCCATTGGAGATTTGATAATTTTTTTTATTAATGCTTTAAAATAATTAATTATTTTCAACAAATGAGCCTAGGTATTTTATTTCTGAAAAAATTTCATTATTAAGTTGTTAATTTTTCCTTATTTAATTAAATGAGTATCATGCTGCAAGCAGTCTATTGCATTATGGAACACATCTAATTGCTCTTTTTTCCAGTTCCAAGTTGAGGTTAAGAAAATGCTTTTAAAATTTGAATGGATAATTTTTCACCTGGAGGCTACCATTGTAATCTTACATCTTTGTTTTTAAGACTATGACATGGTAGTTGCATTTTTCTTTCTAAAACATACTTTTATGCACATTACATTTTAGTATCCACACTTACCCTACACAATTCTTGAAAAGTGGATACAGGAACCTCAGGAAGAAGTTATAAAGTAGAACATTCTTATAAAATATTTGTCATCAGGAGTTGGTGGGTACACTGACTAACCATTTTGAAATGCAAATTGAAATGGACTCTCTCAAAAATGTGTTCAAAGGGAAACCAAGTTATGCAAGATATGCCAAGCATGAAATGTCATGCAGCCCTCTCTCTTCATTTGCCAGAGATGTCTTTCTTTTGGTTCTGCTCTGGACAGAGACTCATGAGCCTGGAAGGCCTGATCTGTCTGCCCATGCAAATGGGTAAAGGAATGCTGGAGAAGCCCAGGTGTCCCTCGGATGGTGAAGAATTGCTTGAGGCTCTGCTGCATTTTTGTGAGGAGGCAGCTGGCATCAGCTCAGCTGTCTTTCACACAACTGACTTTGATCCCACTTGTGTTGTCATGGTAACGTGAGTCTCTGATCAAATGAGCCTTAATCACTGAGTTAGAAGTCAACCTCTCTTCCTCATAGGAAATAACATGGGAGAAGACAAGGAATATTTTTTTCTAAACAGAAAAGCTCAGACAATCCTCTTGACCATGCCATGTCAGTTTTCAAACCTCCACTAGATAGCTTGGACTTGTAATATTGCAAATATGTGTGTGTGTGTAGGCAGGGGGAAAATATCAGAAGAGTTTTTGCTATCGTTGTGGTTTAACCCCAGCCAGCAACCAAGTCCCACACAGCCCCTTGCTAACTCCCCCACCAACAGGACTGGGGAGAAGTAGAAAACTCCTGGGTTGAGATAAAGACCGTTTAACAGGGAAAGCAGAAGCCGTGTGTGCAATGAAAGCAAAGCACGGAATGAATTCACTGGTTCCCATGGGCAGGCAGGTGTTCAGCCATCTCCAGGAGAGTGGGGCCTCATCTGTGTAATGGTTACTTGGGAAGACAAACTCCATCACTCCAAATGTTCCTCTCTGCTTCCTTCTTCTTCCACCTCACTTCATATACAGACCGTGATGTCACATGGTCTGGAATATCCCTTCAGTCAGTCTGGGTCACCTGTCCTGGCTGTGTCTTCTCCCAGTGTCCCAGGCACCCCCAAATTCCTCGCCAACGTGGCTGTACAACAAGCAGAAAAGGCCTTGGCTCTGTGTAAGCCCTGCTCAGCAGATAACAAATCATCTCTCTATTATCAACCCTGTGTTCAGCACAAATCCAAAGCATGGCCCCATACCAGCCACTGTGAAGAAAATTAACTCTACCCCAGCTGAAACCAGCACTGCTATACAGGAAAAAGTACAGCACTAAGCACATATAATGCTCTAATTCAAGTGTGTGATTAGTACTATTGCATTTGGGTGGATGTTCTTTGGAGTGCAACACTTAGCAGATTTGCAATGGGTTTAAAATATTAAATAATTGTATAGCAATTATGAGCATACTTTATTCTTTTGGATGCAAAGAGGTTACAGGAGTATTTATCATTAAGCACCACTATAGCACAAAGGGCTAACAGGTTTTGTCAAGGTGATTCCACATCAGCGTTTTTGTTCACATAACTGCATTACTTGGAAAAGGGGACCTTTTATAGTCTGAAGCAACCTTGTCAGAGCGGATTGGAGTACCATAATGTATTTTGACATTAGAAATTAACTGATGCTGGTGTCAGTTCTGGTGTGGCAAAATTACTTCTGATTTCTAAGCCATTACATTTAAAGATAGCTCTTATATTCATAACAGCCCTGCAGGGTGCATGTAAATATGCCTTCAAGGAGGAATTTCATGAACAAGACAATATTTAGTAACCACTGTGAAGAACTCAAAAGATAAGTATTCAGGAATACTTTTGGGTTATCATCAATTTTTTTTTTAAAGATAGCTTGGTGAAACAAATATGAGAGTAGAACAACTTGATGTAAATCTAGTTAATGAGCAAAATTTGGGCATCACAGTGCTGAATTAGCTGATGTCAGTCAAATCTGTGTCTGAAGTAAATATATGGGTAGGCACAAGACTGAGAAAGAGAGAAAATACCTCATATTAAAAATGATGACCCCCTTATCGAAGACACTAAAGCAACAGGAAAAAATCAGAGTTTAGAGATCCTCCAAAAGACAATGAGCCTGTGTAGAAGAGACATGACGGATCACAGAGTCAGGGAGAAAAGTTTCTGCTTTTTAAGGTAGAAATAAAGGAGAAATCAAAGAAGATGCCAATTTAAAAAATAAAATAAAAATTTTAAAAAAAATCAATAGAATCTATCTATCTTTCTGTCCAAGACAAGCAATTTTGTACATTGAAACAAGGTGGGGGTTTGCATGTTTTCTTGGTGGAAAATGTCACACAGTGGGGGAGCAGAGGTATTTTGCAGTTGCTTGTTGAAAACTAGAATTCCTCTTTGACAATTACAATATCTCCTTTAATATATTTGAACTGCCATATAACATCAAAGGCACTTCAGTCTCCTGCTGAGTATGTCTGAATGGTGCATCACTGCAAGACCCTTTTCTTTTTGGAAATAATCCAATGGCTTTTTCTGTCTATTACTTGTTGCCTACAGAAAAAAGGAGGGAAAGAGGCAAAATATGATAAATAAAATATTTAGGAAACTAGTGTGACAGTTATGAGATCAGTTTTCCTTGCTGTGGCTGCAGTTGCTGTCAATAAAATGGAATTAATTTAATTTGTGTGTTTAATTAAAACCATGGATACTTAAAATGTTAATGAACTCTTTTTAGGGAGAACATCTTTGCAAGTTTGTAGAGCTATAATGTGAAACCTATGTGTGAAAAGCTTGGTGATAACACGATATTGCTCTGGATTCTTTCTTTTGATGTTTTTATCATTACAATGTGAGGAGGAAGATTCTCACAAGAAAGCTGCCAGAAATGGTTACAACACTCTTACTTCTTTATTTCTCAATCTAAATCAGAAGACGGAAAGTTTACATTTCCTTCTTATTTTTTCTTAATTTTTTAAGTTGGGGGTTGTCTAAATATAAGTAAACTATCAATGCTTCTTCCTTGTAAAATTTATTATTTTTAAGTTTAAGTAGTCGGTCAAGGATGGAGAAATTTTCTCAGTCTTAAACAATTTTCTATCAAATGGCAATACCCAAATGTCCAAAGAGCAAGAGCACAACTGTAAATTTCCTGACAATTATTGATTACTTATTGTATTTATCATTTAATATTTTTGACAAAGATGAGGAAACATCACAACGGTCAACAATTTTTCTTTGAATTCACAGGCTCAGTATTTTCCCTTGAAGTTCTCGTCATATTTCTGTAGATTTTGAAGACATTATTTTCTTAGCAAACTTTCTCTTGGGTGGGAAGCTATGTAAAATTTAAGATAATTTTGCTTTCTACTAAGCATTTACAAAGTTGAAATTGAGCCATTCTGTGTTGTAAACATTTGCAACTATATTGCCTCTTTGGCTCAAGGTTCTAACACTGCAATTATTTTCTGCAGACTGATAGTACATGGTGATTTTCATTTGAAAAAACACTGAAAGTTATGTCATTTCTTTATTTTCTGGGGACTACATTTAGCATATTCTTAAATGAAACAAACATACAAATGGAATAAAAGAAGGACAGGAAGGAAAAATTATTAAGTAAAGAACAATAGAGAAAGAACAATTTAGACCTGATGGTAGTCTGACTCAAAAAAAAGGGAACAACAAAAACTTTGTCTGCGCTGGGAAAAAAAGGTAGCTTAGCACTGCTGGCATTGCTTCTGACAGTGAGACTCAAGGTCCCCGTGGCTGCAGAGCGTGCTTCAAAGAGCTGCTGAACGTCACAGTTAATTCAGCTCCAGCTCTCTGAAATACTGTATTCATCTAAAAGTGTTCATTGTCAGGACTATTTTGTTGAAAAATAAGACACCTGTTCTGTTTAAATGCACCTGCTGCAAGCCGGCTGGAGCCAGCACCAGTGCACAGAAAGTGTCGTGCTGTCGGGGTTGTTGGCTTGAGCTTTGGGTGCTGAGAGATGGAGCTTTGGACACATCCTTCACTGGCAGTGGTGGCTGAAGTTGGGAATGAACAGCCTTTGCCTTAGCAGAGCCCCAGTATTTAATTGCAGTAGAAACAAAGCCCCCAAGAACTCAGTGTGGCTACAGTTCCAAGTCAAATATAACTCTTTGGTCACTGAAAATATGAAACGTGGAATCCACAAAATATAACTCTTCTAGGAACTTAGTGTGACCACGACAAAGAATGATAGAAGAGCAGTGAGACTTTTTCTGTGTCCTCCAAACTGTGGGAAACAGATGTAATATACTCTTTTGGTAATGAATCTTATTAATATCTATGGTAACTGATATAATCATAGGGTTTAAGAAAAAAAGTTCAATTCTAACAATCTTCTTTGCAAGCAGTTTGTCATTTGTTTTGATATATAACTTCAGAAGTGAAAACACCCTGTAGGGCAAAAAACCACTGTTATAACGAGGTGAAGGAAAATAAAGATCCTGACAGTTTGTATGATAGCTTTCATCATAAAATTATATTTAATTCCATAACTACACACATGCAATTATTATGGTTATGAATATGAGTTGTTTATTTCACACTATTACAATATGATTGCAGTCATGAATGAACTTCCAGGGTGGGCTCTGTTGCTCCCATCTGAAGTGGTGGTTTGCTGAGGCACAGAGCCAGCCTAGCTGCTAGCTGGCCCAGCAAGATGAGGTTGCAGCCTTCCTCCTCTTCAGCTGGCACTACTGGGACTCAGCTTTCTGCCCAAAACAAGCTGATTCACGATCAGTTTTTCCACTGGGTGAGTTGCTAAGAGGCTGAGAAAAAAGGCAAATTGTATTGAATTTATATCATATTATATACTTTACATTTTATCTTATTTTTTAATAGATACGTGTATACTCTATGAATCAATTCACATTATATTATTTATATAATTTAATTTAGGCTATAAAATTGCATTAAAATTATAAGAGTTTGGCACAATGGCAGCTCTCCAGAGCTCAGGATATGCTTCATTATCAGCAGAATTTTAGCTTTAATTAATATTTATAAAGGTGTTTGGGCACAACGAACTGCAATGCAGTTGCAAGTGCACTCAAGTGCATCGATTTTAAGGTCATTTTATTATGAGTTAAATCCTGCTGTGTCTAGGAACTTTTAATAGAACCTTGCTCAGTGACTAGCATGTTTATGATTTAGCCTACAGGTATTTCCAAAAGTTTCCAGCAATTGTGCTGAAAGTGGGCAAGAATTCCTTTCACTCACAGAAGCACTGAAAATTGTTCAATTCTAATTATTATTCATAGCACCTGGTCCCTTAATGGAGGCAGGAATATTTCTGGGAATATCATGAGAGTCATTGGAATTGTAAACTCAAATTTAATTACAAAATGATGCTATGTAGAAATGTTTCTACTTTAGATCTGAAAAGTTCTTCTGGTCTATTGTTTCCTATCAGGTTCGAGTACAGTATCTCTGATAATATTACTTTGAATAAACCTTGTAAGCGTGACAATTTCATTGTTAATAATATTACAAACTTGAGTGCAAAGGCTCAATGGTAAGTAAAAATAATTGAATTGAAAGGAAATAAACAATTACAATTCATTAATTGTTTCTAAATTTGTAAGAGGATTATATTTCAGCGAATATATATTTTTCAACTGGAAACATCATTCAATCGTGGGTAGAACACAGAACACTTCCTAGTGTGCTATGATAGGGAATCTCTACAAATGAGCACTCCTGAGATTTGAATCTACTTTGACCATTTTTGTCATTTATCACTAATTCATGAAATCTGTATATGACATCATGCAAGCTGTACTGTTAAGGATGGGAGGTAGGAAGGATTTCACTGGCACTTTTTAAAAACACTTATTGTCTGATGGATGGGAACATTATAAAATATGATTTTGTGCCTTTAGAGCACCTAAGGGAAATATCATTTAAGCAGCCGATAACCACCAAAATGTGCAGTCTAGTAGTCAGTCAGACAAAAATATGTGCCTCTCCCTCCCCCATCCTGCTGCAGCTTTCAGGAAGATGGTAAGTATTGCTGTAACTGGACTTTATTCTTTTGGATAATGAGAACATGAATAAAAACAGGTCACAGTGAAAAAAAATTAGGACTTTGCAGGTGTTAAAACAGTGATAATTACATGACTTAAAATAGCGGTAAATTTTTAGCTGCACAAAAGAGTTTCCATTTTTCTCTGCCAAATATTGTACCTTACATAAGAATAAAATAGTGAATTTTTTTTGCTATAAGAGCCTGACTATGCCCTCTCCCTTGGTAGCTCTGGGCCTAATTGAGCATAACAATTACACATGACAACCAGCAGGAAATCTGTCAACTCTTCGGGAGCCTGGTGCCAGACGGGGAGGACGATGGGTCACTTTGCTGTTGAGAAGGCAACAAAAATAACGACCTCTTCCTTCAAGTCTAGTCTAAAACTGTTTTGCTGCTTGCTTTCTTGTCTGATTGAAAGAAATCTGAGGGGCAATTGAGTTACAAAGTCTAGTTCGTGGCTAGAAAAGTCAGAGCTTTTCTGAGGCAGCCTTTAGGAACAAAGTGTGTTGCTCAAAATAAACTTTTTCATCCATTTTTAGTGAATTCCCCTCCTGTCTGATTCAGGAGTCTGAAATACATCATCACCAATACTAAAGAATTTAAGTCTCTGTACACGGTAAGCCCATCTCTATCTTAAAAAAGCCTTGTAGTGCCTTCCCCCGAGATGAACCACCTTGCCCTCACCAGTCATCAGTCTTCATCACAGCTGCAGTCCCCTGAACTATGGAAAATACCAGTCCTGCCAGAGGAAATTGTTAGAAATAAAGATCAGCTGGATGGTATACTGAAAACTGATCCCAAAGGATTGGTAGCAACATTATTTTGAGACTGGTGCCCTTAAAACAAGATGTACTTCAGACAACCCCTCAGGAACAGGTCCAAAACTTGATTTTGCTCAAAAATTTTATCTTCATCAGGTGAAGGCTAGAAGAAAAGGAAGGAAATGTTTGTGTCTGTTTGGAGGGAAGGAGGAAAATTGAGACTTAGATATTACTGAATGTTACTGTTATGAGCTGAAGAAAATTCAATAAAAGTTTTCTTTGAGGACTTGAATTGCTTTTTTCATCTTTATAAAAGTAAACATTGTTATTACTTCCTCAAAAAAAACCATTTTTCTAGGTTGACAAAAATGATTGCAGATACTGGTGCTTTATTTTACGTAATAGTGCTAGGAAAGTGTTTCTGTAATATGGTAAAAGTTTTTTCCACCGGTTTCTCAATGTCATTAAGCTTGTTCCATAAAGCATATGGAAATGTAGAAAAATCAATGCAACAGAATTTGGGTGGCTTTGAGACACAGATTATTGATAGTGATCATAACTATCATAACTAAGTTACTTCAGCAGGAGTTAGTGAGGACATGGTCTTGTTAGTGTTGGATCCACTTTAGCAGGAGGTCTGCAGCTGACAGAACAGAATCAAACATACTGAGCTCCCTTCATGCCTCAGCCTTATCCTCATTATATCAACGACCTAAAGAGCAATGTATGACTGAGTCCAGCCCCAAAGCTGCTCTACTTCCAGAGATGCACATTTCTCCAGGCATACTGTGTCTTCAAAATAATAATAAAAAAAAGGTGGGACCTGAAAAGACCACTTTCTTTCCCCTTTTTCTATTCTGATGTCAATGCAGGTTTCTAAAGAAATTTCTCTGCCAGGGAATAGTACCACAGGGAATAGCAAAACCAAGTGAGATTGACAGGATTAGAAATGAAGAGTTCTTTTATATTGTCCACTGCAAAATGATAACACTTCTATGACAGCCTTCATCAGAATTCATGCTATAAAAACTGATAAAAGACATTTCCACCATATCCTTTTTTTTTTTGTTTGTTTTGGTAAAGACTGTTTCCTGAAAGAATATGAATTATTTCCATGGAATATTTCTAAATTAAATAAAATGTTTGATTTCTTTTACTCTTGCAGGTAAACCTTGAAAAAAAGTCACCACCTTGTTTACTCCAAATGCAAGAGGGAAGAATTTAGAAGCTTTAACAGAAAATCTGAAGTTGTAAATAGACAACAGAGAGGGTGTCAGTTTCCAAAGATGGAAAAGTCTCAAGTAGAAACATCATGGGCTGACATTTTAAAAATAAAGATTTTTTTCATGTAGAGTCCATCAAGTGAAAAAAAAAAGGAGTCTGTTTCCTGAAGAGTATTAGCCATGCTGACGAAAAGAAAAAAATTCCAAATTATTATTTTTGATCCGCTTTCAGTCAAAACTGGAGGGAAAGGAAGTTTTCCTGCATTACACAAACATGGCACAAATTGCAGAAGGAAAATCTATCAGTAATGGAGAATCATTTCACATTTCTGTTTTCAGGCAGATTTACAGATGATAAAAGGAAAAAAATATTAGTGTAGCAGACTAGTTATTTAGGAAATATTCTGTTCCCCAGAAATTAGTTGCAGTAATATCAATTCAAGTATGTTTACCCCTTATTCTGCATTTTTTCTGCCTCTAATAAAATTGTTGTTTATAGAAATAAACAGCTACTTCTTAAAAAAAAAAGGAAATGTATGGCACATTACAGGTTTTTGTTTTGATTTAACTGGTGGGAAAAAAAAAGATAATTTCATATTTATGTCCTTAATAAATATATCATAACATTCCTCACCAACTGAAAGAGTTGTCAATTTGTAATTCCTATGGGTTTAATGATTTTGGCACACCTGCCAATGCATTTAGTTCATATTTTTGATAACTGTAATCATCTCTCTTACATTTGTATAGTCAAAGGTCTTGGTGCCTCTATCAGCTGAAATATCTACACACAGAAACTACCAGATGATATTGGTAGTTGGCTTGTGGGGTCCTTATTTCTCTTCTAGTGCCTCAGTGTTTATCTTGGTCACACTGTCTTTCCAAGCTGCCTGCGAATAATTCCTGGCTAACCCAGTTGGTGCTACTTTGAATTCCCAGTTTTGCACATAAGTTGTGGAAGTCTAAGTGCCTAGTTACAGAAAACCTACCAGTCTCCATCAACAGTCCAAACATGGGCTGCAGTTTTTCTGTACAGTTTGTACAGAGATGCCTCATCTTCACAGTCACTGAAACAAAAAGCAAGAGAAATAGAGTGTACTTAGAAAAATGTACCCTTTCTCTCCAAACCCCCTTCAGGAGAGTATAAAATTTCTTAGGAGTTTCCATGATTAAAGTAATAATTTGGAGACTTTTTCAGTAAGCGTTTTCTTCATTTGACTTCTGTTTGGCAACTATGTATAGATCTGAAAGATTTGTTAATTTCCTGGTGGCTGGAGAGTTCATTCAGCCTTTTGCAGGGGTGAATATTGGTCGTTGCTTCAACCCTTTTAATATTAATCCACGTTCATGCAAAATAGAAAAGATCCTGCATGATGACCAAGCTTGTCTGCAAAAGCCATTTGGAATTTGTTATTTAGGTGAGAGAAGACCTCTTTCCAGGTTTCACCAGGCTAGCTTGTCTTTCCTACACAGCTTTCCTAGGGTCAAAGTGCTGATAGGAAACAGAAATTTTGTAGAAATCCTAATAGGCTTTGTAGGGTGAGCAAACTCTCTTTCTACTTATCTGTAATTGCTGTATTCACAATAGCTGGGTGTTATCATGTTCATAATGTGTTATAAAAATGTCAGCTTTTATGGCAAGATAGTAGCCCCATTTTACTAAAATTTCATTTTCCTGATGATCCTCTGCTTCAGAAACTGTAACACCTTTCCTACCTACATGATGAGGGTTATAATGCTGACAATGGCTTCTGTGGGAGGAGAAATTGGGTTTAATAGTGTACCTCAGATAAAATGTGGCATTGGTAGGATGGCTGGAGAACACTGAGCCCAAGAAATGTAGGGGGGACCGGCATGTCAAAAGTATGTTTTTCAAGAGTATATCATGCTTTGCCTTTCCATAGTATTGGGCAGCACCAAAGAGCACAGATTCCTGGAGAAAACAATATAATTTCACAGAGACAAATACAATCCTACATGGCTTAAATGAATCTACAGCCCACATGGGTACCCCATTCACAGTTCCGCATTGTATTTTTTGGCATTTTTTCCCTTGTTTTTGGAATTGTGGCACTGTAGCCATTTATGTACCAAAAAAATAAAATTGACATAATTTTAAGAAAGACTGCATGTTTTCTCCCACACACTCCTTTCACATGGCCATAGGGGTAGCCAGTGAAGTCCCCCTGGAAAGCTGCTGTGCAGAAACACAAATGCAGGAGAGCTCTGCAACACAATTACTGGACTTGGTTTTGCACACAGAAGTGTTGAACTTCATCGCAAATGCAGAGGCCAATGGACACAGTCTTTTATCAAATTGTCATTGCTCACCTTACAAATGAACTCTCAGGAGTTTTGTGCCGTTGGGACTCTAACTCTGTCCTATGCATTTCTTTTCATGCTCAGCTCAGGCTGCCACATGCCTGTCTCTGTGACTTAGAGATAAGGGAATCACCACTCAGGACTATGCACAGGCACAGTAATCTGCCTTTTCTGGTGTGTATCTACTGATATATTGTGATGCTGGTCTTAATGCTAGTGTGTGCATTTCCTGCATTTACTCCAAGAGGAAGACAAGGACCAGAAAGATTTTACCAAGGGTTATTAAATTCTGGTGCAGATGGGCAGCACTATCCTCAAGGTAATAGCTGTTCCTGATTAAAAAGCAGCTTTCTGTATGGTGTCAAAATACCATGGTGCTGAGCATCCTTTACACTTTTTGCTTTGAAACTAATGCTATTTTCTGATGAGGTTGCTCTAGCTCCCAGGTGAGATTTAAATTCTTATCCCTGTAGATACTTTGATGAATATTTAACATCCACAGGTTTTAGTGGGGTGACTTACATACTAAAAGTATGAAAATTTTTAGAGTAATTGAAAATTTATTATGTGAAATACCTTCATGTAAGTTAAAATATTAAAAAAGTGATGTACAGATAATCAGTTATGTGTTTAGGATACATCTAGACACTCAATTTGTGCTAAGTGTGAGTTTTAAAGGTGAAAAAAGCCTATGGTTTTTATTTTCTTCAGTCCTTTTTAGGACATCCATCTCTCTCTTTATGCTGGTTTTCACTTGGAATAGTTACACAAAGGTACTATAATGTACCTGTGCTACAACTGTTCAGGCAGATAAATATTCCTCTTTCGTTTGTCTTTTTCCATAAATATAAATTTGCTCTGTTATACCTGAAAGACAAATGAAAGTGGAAGCAACCATTAGGCACTTATGTCCTCAATAGCAAACACATCAGGGCTATTTTGTATTTAATATTTGGAGTTCATAAGGCAAAAATCCTAATTTATGTTATATAGATTCATTATAAGGCAAGAGTGAAAATACACAGGACCGTGTCCCATTCCAGCTTGTGAAGCTTTTGTAGGGTCTGTCTGCTAACCAAAGAAATCATCATAGGGCTGCAGAGGAATCCCTTTTACTACCACAAATCCTGACATTTAGAGCACAGAAGAGGGAAGTTCTGAGGAACAGAAGAAATGAGAGTGTATCTTCTTCATTCAAGAACTCATCTTTTGCCAGCAAGATGATTTATGAAACTTCCACCTACATCTGCCTACATGGTATGTTGTACATTAAATTCACTGAATTGGGGTGGAAAAAAAACCCATCTAATTTTAACGCTTATATGGATGCCTTAATTTAAAAAATAAAAAACCCCAAATATGAGTGATAAAATAATGACATACGTTCAATAAATATATATGTTTGTAATTACTAAAGTGTACAAATGAGTCTGTAGAATAGATGGTGATAGAGATTTGGTCCACAGATATAGTTTACTTTAATTAAAGCTGTCAGAGCCTAGAAAATACTTCTTCAGTAATGCAACTCTTCTTTCAGTTGTCTATCCAGACCTCATAATGGCTGCCCAAAAAGTATGGCTAAAATTCTTAGGACCAAATCTTGAAGATCTGCTGGCTATGCTTATTTTCATTCTGAATATCAGGCAAGCAGTTCTATTGAAATGGGTGACTTACACCAACAGGGTGAATTTGATTTAATCTCTCTGCAAGGACTGTTATGTGGTGAAGATCTTCTGTGAAGATCCCAACAAACTCTATCCTGGTCACCATGCGATGCATTCATTGGCAAATGTTTGCCAACGTAGCTCTTTGTTTGCAGCAGGATCTCTAAAGCAGCAGACACAAGACTTATCGTATCCTCTGAGTCTAAATGTAAGATACTCTTAAGCCTTTTCTTTCTGTGGTTTCTTTATCAGCTCTTCTATTTCACTTTAGATGGACCAAATTAAGTGTCTTTTTCTCCTCTCAAATAAAGGACTCTAAATGAACTTTGTTGCAGCCTAATCCCTGCTGTCCTAAGGACCTGAAAAAAATATCCTAGGCATTACTTGACTTTTCTGATACAAGACAAAAAGCAATTATGTCCTCCGATCTCAACCTCTCTTATGGTGAAATCGTGCTTTCTGCTTCCTCCCGCAGGAGGCTTTTCCAAAATTTCTTCTCTCTGTCCACAGTCTCGTGTTTCACGGAGATAATTTGGAAGAGACATATAAAGCAAATATTTATGTGAAGTCAGTTTTTTAAGCTTCCCTCTTAGTTCTTTTTTCTCTTAGAAAGCTTTTTTCCCCTTCAAGTACAATGTTTCTCTCTGCTCTTTTTTCTCCTTTTGTACTGAAAAATGTATCTTTTATGCATGGAGATCACAGTGCTAATCTTGCTGTTTTATGCTTTTATGACCTATCTCATCAGTAGTGCTTTTCTCTTATGTTTATTTTATCCTCTGCAACCTCTCTGCACCACTGTTAGCCCCCTAATAAAACCTGAAGTCAGCTATGAATATATTAATTTGATTCTAATAGCTCCGAAAGTGACATTGTATTTATTTAACCATGTTCAGATATGAGTCACAAGGGTCAGATGTTATTATGGAGGTATGTGCATATACATCTAAGTGTCCTGTTGATATGATGTCCAAGCATATGAAAATTTTACTCTTCAGACATGAGTACATCAAAGTACAAATATGACTGGTTTTGGAATGTTTTACAGCTGTGGATGAAAACTCATGAAACAAAATCAGACATGAGTAATCTTTTTACATGTATATATCCTCCACAGTGGATGGTGCAACTTCACTTGTGAATTCTGTAGTCTTCCTCCTTTCCTACTTCTCCAAGAACTACACTGACAGCACCTCAGGACATTGAACAAAACAGCAAAGAATAGGACAGAGGTTTTCTGTCTCCACCCCTTTTAATCAAAAGACTGTGACTGGGATGGAATATTAAGTGGAAACTCAGCCTTGAGAACCTCTTTACTGAAAAGAAAATCCTCCTTGCGTGGGCTTCATGGATGGGCAGTTCCCAAGCAGGATATGCATTGCTACATAAAAACCCCCCCTATTTTACCAGAATAATCTGAAGGTCTTTGTTTTCTTCAAAACATGGAGCAAACCCCACCTCATCCTCAAACCCTAAGTTTCCAAACTTTAAGCTGTAAAACCCCCACTCATTAACCTTTGCCAAAGGATCATTGACCAAGAACATCTGGAATCACAGGAAGGACTGTCTCTGACTTGTTTGTTGGACAAGGTCACCTTAATCTAACTTGGGACCAATATTTTTGAATATGGCACTACCAACAAAACCAAGAATTCTTGCAATCCCTATCAGTGTCAGGAGGCACTGACAAGTAGCAATACAGAAAACACTGTATATGTGTAGTTTGATTCCTACAATTATAATGAAAAATCTTCAACTCTCTTTTTATTGTGTTTAAAGTTGAACAGAAACTTCTACATTGCACTCTGGTGCATGAAGGACAAAAGAGCCTAAGAGAGTTGATTGATCTTCAGAGAGTCAGGTAAGTACAGCAGAAGCCAGCATGGATAAAATGGGAACTACTTCAGAGCTCAGATGGAAAATGAAGTGTACAGAAGGTGGAACAGGGAGGAATTTAGTGACAGTGCTTGAATGAACAGGGATGGAGTTAGGAAAGCCAAAGTGCATCTGGAATTGAAGCTAATGGGGATGCGAAGGACAGCAAATAAATGTTTCTGCAAGTGCCCTGGCAGCAAAAGGAAGACCAAAGAAAAGTGAGAGCATTGCTCAGTGGGGTAGAGGGCCCAAGGAGATAAGTCATAGAGAAGACTGTGTTACTCAGTGGTTTTTTTGCCTCAGTTTTTTCTGATCTGATCTGCCCTCAGACATCTAAGGTCTTTGCAGAAAAGGATCTGGATGACCTGCCATGCAAGTTGAACATGAGTAAGCAGTGTGCCTTTGCACCAAAAAAATGTCCCTTGCATCCTGGGATGTATTACCAGAAATGTACTCATGAGGTTGAGGGAAGTAACTGATTTCTTCTCGGATTACTGAAAATTCATTAGTTACCAAAATCAGGGGACTTTTCCAAAGCAGTCCTTGAGAAATCTCATCACCTTGCACAAAAGCAGACATCTTATTAAAAACCTCCAGAGGCCTGAGAAAGCTATTTGTCAATGACTGCTAAATTCAAGGCTTTTTCTTAACAAGTGAGCTGTAAAAGAGAATGGATGTCCTTTTACAAAATAGCCTTGCATTTGCTACAAGTTAAGAGCAGCCTTTTTTCCTTCAGGTGGAGTCTCCTTCGTTGATTCCATTTAACAGTGACAAACAGTGGCAAAATAAAGTAAAAATCAGGTTTTCTCTACCTGGGGAAATTGCAACTTTAATTCTCTCTTTCACTTCAGAGAGAAAACCCCCCTCCCCCAACATTTAAATAACTATATGATGTTTTTGAATACTTCTACATTTTTGCAAGCATTCTGATTTATTTTGAACTGGTTTTGAGTACAGGGTGTCTCTGGGCAATCTGTCTTTTACCTACGCAAGGCATCTTATTTGACCCACCTACATGCTGTTTTCTTATTTTCCTCTCCTCAGAGAGTACATTTCTCTACTACACACTCCCCTTTCATGCCTTTTGTTATGATGATTGTTGTGGTTTTAGCGGGCTCTGATTGGATCAAAATTTAGGATTGATGGATAGGTCGTTTAGGCCAATAGACGGTCGTTTTCGCTTCAGTGAAATTTGCATATTTTTGCGGAAGAGACCATCTTAGTCCCCACTCCATTCTCGAGTGGAGAGGCCGCAGCTCCCAGGGGGCTCTGGCCCCCAGGGCCGGGCTGTCCCGGCCCCTACCGCTTCTCCCGTGAGCGGCAGGGGCAGCCACAGTCACTGGGAGGTGGTCGTGCCGCGCCAACAGCTGTAAGACCGTGGTGGAGCGCCGCAGCCGCTTATGCAAATTATCATGGCGGCTATGCCCCGACGCGGTGTGGGTTCACTTCGAACTGGCAAAGAACCCACCACGCCGTGGCATGCACCGCATCCGAGACCGCATGCCGCAAGAGATATGGCGAGGACTTCTTAAGATCAAATCCTCCAGGTATAACTTCGGATGCTAGCCTTTCCTCCAAGCTAGAGAGAGAGAGAAGGCCTGGTCGCACGGAGAAAGACAAGATGGCGACCGCATGGCCTGACCTACCATGGCAGTGCTGAAATCAGAGGAAGAGAATGATCTTTCAAATATACAGCTGAGATTTTTCTTCTGCGAGCCTTGGTGAGCTTTAAATGTAACAAAACTATTCCTCTATATGTCATGAAGTGTATTTGGCGGGATGTAGAGATTTTTTTCATAGCCTGAGAGAAGTTGGCCACGCTAGGGGTGTGTAGATTTCTGAGGCTTTTTGGAGATTGAAGAAAAGAACTTTTACTTCCAGGCTGGGATAACTCATCTCATCCTTAAAAGACAAAACCCCATGAACTGTTCTGACCCTGGCAGTGTATTGGAAAAGACTGCTGGTTGTTGTGGGAGAGGATTCGTTTTTTCACTGTACCAGCTTTTTGGGCGGGAATTGCTGTTTCATGATGGAAGTTACAACAGAAGAAAAATTCGTTTCTGTGTATCAAAAAGGACTCTTAAAAATCCCGTGGTTTTGTTTTCTCTTCTCGCGTTCGGTAAGAAGGCTGGATGGCATTTTTTGGGAGTAGGGAAAAGTATCTGTATGTCTTGCCTTAATATCTTTATCATTATTATTATTCTTACTCTTAGTTTTATTAGTAATAAAATCTATTTTAGTATTTTAAGTTTTGGAGCCTGTTTTTGCCGTTAGTACTTTCCTTCTCCTCACATATCCATATTTCTCCTTATGAAAATAAAGGCTAATCCTCTTAAGAACAATTTCTCATGGTTGTCTGGAATATCACCAGGCAAACCCATGACAATGATTAATAGATTAAATCTAAAAGCAAAGACACTGACCCAGAACCCTCTGTAATCTTAGGTGGTAATTTCCATTGATATGCAATTGTTTACTGCAACTGAGTCCAAAACCCATCAGTATTAAATAACATGTTTAAGAGCAAGGCCAAAGTCCTTATTCAGATTGCTTCTTGCTCCTCTTTAAAATGTTAAATGATCTACCTGATAAAGGTGTGAAGTGTTTCACTGAGAGGTCCTAAATGCCTCTTAACATGAATTTTTACTTATTTGAAAGCTAAGATGCTAAAGCGATGGAGCATGCAAGAAATCTCCACCCTGTCCACCTTGCTAATGTGAACACATGGGCTTCATTTTACTCCTCATATCTGCCTGCAGACCAGGGTCACCTATTTGGTGATGCTGTCTTGGCCAGTGTAATGGATGGGGCTAAATGTGACACTGTAATGAGTTTCACTTGCAGTTTCAGTATAGCACTGACATATTTTGGTCTTTCCCAGGAAAGTGTTGACATATTTTGGTCTTTTCCCAAGAAAACAGAAAATAAAGTGTTTCAATACTTCCACCTTCCATTGCACCATCTGTCTGAGAAAAGCAGACACAACCTCACCAAAAATGCTGTATTGTAGTTGCTCAGACATTTATGTAACAGAAAAGCTTCCAGCTTTGATCCTTTGATTAGTGCAGGAGATGTTTTAAATCTTGCATTAGTAAGGAAATCTCTTATCTCAAGACTTCCCTGCAAGTTATCCTGTGCCTTCTCATAGTCTCATTCCATGATTTTTAACAGCAAACTAAACCTGGTCCTAAAAACCATTTTACTTCTCCTGCTGTCTTTCACACAAAAGATGACAGAAACTATATTTCTTGTGATTTCTTTGTAATTTTCTCCATGATAGGTACTTCCGAGTGAGTCATTTCCACCCAAGTCTCCTGCAGAAGACTTTTCCAGTAAAACAAAATAAAAACAGGTACAGAAACACATTTCAAAACACATCGGTAATTTGAAATTTGCTCAGTGTTACTAAGTGCAAGTTCCCACACAGTACTCCTTCCTTGGCAGCATGACCAGAGCCACAGCACACCCACATATCAGTCCTGATTTACCATCTGTGTTCAGGGTGGTCTTGGTGGGCATGCACACTGTAGGCAGTATCTGGAGTATCACAAGGAGTATGTGTACTCAGAGGGAATTTCACCACCATGGGTGCTGTGTTCCCAGTGTGCAGGACTGTCAGTCTATGGGCCACCTGTAAAGCTGCATGGAGATATAAAAACCTTTTTTCTGAGTGAAGAAAGATGATGCCTGAGGGTCTCTACTGTGAGTGGGGTTTTAAAATCAGTCATTTAGGAAAACACCTAATCTGAATTAAAGACAGGGAAGGGCCTTTGGAGTGAGAGAAAACTAGTCAGATCAGCTTTTTGAGAAGTCTACCCTTGCTTTTTATTTCTTATCCAATTTGAAGAAACACTGGAAAGGACTGACAGTGTAGTATCTGTAACACGTGCCTGTGACCTGGGAGGTTTGCTTTGAAATCCTAGCATTGAGTGACTGAGAGTCAGGCACTGAACCCACACAGCACAGTCCAGTCCGTTTCTCAACCAGCTTGCCCCTCCCCGATGGCACAGGAGTACAGGGAAGGCGGTCTGCTATCAGTTCATCACACGTTGTCTCTTCCACTCCTTCCTTCTCAGGGAGAGGACTCCTGACATGCTTCTCCTGCTCCACTGTGGGTCCCTCCCACAGGAAACAGTCCTCCACCAACTTCTCCAACATGAGTCTTTCCCACAAGATACAGCTCTTCATGAACCCTCCCACTGGGCGCAGCCCTTCAGGCACAGACGGCTCTAGTGTGGGCTCCCACAGGACCACAGGTCCCGCCGGGAGCCTGCTCCAGCACGGGCTTCCCATGTGGTCACAGCCTTCTTTGAGCATCCTCTTGCTCCAGTGGATCGTTATAATTAATTTTACATTTATATCCAATTATTTGAGTTCCGCCTGTTTTTTATTAAATTATTACTATTGAAGCTTTCTAGTTAGGTTTAGTTTCAACCTTATGTTAGCTGTTTTTAAAGCTGAAGGTCTAATTCCCAGCATTCAAAGAAGACACAGTACAATCTTCTCAAAAGTTTAAAGGAGAATGAGGGGAAAGAATGAAACTTAAAATTACAAGCACAGTTATTTCCTGTTTTCATGTTCTTTTAAACTTCTTTTTCTAAGCATGAAAAAGCTGAGCTCATTCAAAAGACATAAAAGAGGTACTTTTAAGAATATATGTATTTGATAACTAAATGAAATTTGTGTTTGGTAGATACAAATCACCATGCAACACTGCAGCAGTATGTAGTTTAATTAGAAGATGAAAACTGGAAAAAGACTTTGATGGTGAAGGATTATGTTTATCCTTCCACTGACCAGAAACCTGTGTCAGAGGAGAGTGGAGAAGATTGTGTAAGGAAAGCTACCTTAAGTATTCACATTTTTAGTAATCTTCCTCAATCTAATACCAGCGTTGTCTTCTAGCCTACCTTGGAAGGCATTGATTTGTTTGCTTTCAGTAAGCTAAAGGAAAATATATTAAATAACACAGATTTTCTGTAGGGTGAAATACTGGAATTTACCTGAAGCTTTATCCAGCTTTCTTCTGGATATTGCATGTTTCCATGGTTTTATTTTCTCCTTTTGGGCCCATTTATTGCCTTACTGTTTTTCAAGCTATATAAGTAGGTAGCTCACTGATAGAATGAGCTACCAGAATATCTGGAAGTCACACTCAGGTCCTATTCACTGTGTGCAGATTCTACATTTGAGCTATTGCTGTGTATGTCTTATATTTAACTTAACTCCATTCTTCTGTTTCCTTGAAGTAGGACAGAAAAACATTGAAAGAAATCTGCTGAAGTCTACTTAAAACATACATTTCTTCACTTAATTATAAAGCATTGCATGTGAAATTCTTAAAATATATGGTGAAGAAATGAATGCTTGTATTACCTAGAACAGGGGATCAGTGATTTTTCCCAATAATTTTTTTCCCCCTCCCTTTTGTGGAGTCTGCATCTGTCTGTGCCACAGACAGATTGGGCAGCTCCAAACTCAGCCCACTGTAGCCACAGTGTTTTTAAAAACCCAAACCAGCTACACAGTCATGTTTTTTAAAGAGGCTACCACAAGTCATTTCAACTCCAGTAGTAGAATCATAGGATCATTAAGGTTGGAAAAGACCTCTAAGATCATTGATTCCACCCGTTAACCTAACATGTTATTGTGGTTTAAGCTGAGCTGGCAACTAAGCATTGTGGAGCCGCTCACTCAATCTCCCTCTCTCTCCCCCATCCCAGTGGAATGGGGAAAAGAATCAAAAGTCAAACTTGTAGATTGAGATAAAAGCAGTTTAATAATTGAAAACAAAATGAAATATAATAATAATAATGATAATAGTAATAATAATAAAAAGGGAAAGGAAAAAACCCCACAAGACCCAAACAAACAAGTGATATACTATACAATTGCTCACCATCTGCTGACCAATGCCAGGCCTTGTTCCCAAACCTGTATTGGCCCCCATTTCCGGGTAACTCCCACAGTTTACACACTAGGCATGATGTTCTATGGTGTGGAATATCCCTGTATCTATGGTGTGGTCAGTTTGGGTCACCTGTCCCAGCCGTGTTCACTCTGTTTCTTTTGTGTATCTCCTCACAGGCACAGCATGAGACACACACACACACAAAGAAGTCCTTGACTTAGGAAAAACCCAACATAGCAAACCCTAAAATATCAGCGTGGTATTAACACCATTCTCATTCCCAATCCAAAACACAGCTCTGTAACAGCTACTGAGAAGAAATTAACTCTATCCCAGCTAAACCCAGCACACACACCTTATTAAAAGCAAATAGAAATAGAAGAAATGTTCTTTACAACTGGTGTTGTTCTGCTGCCACTGGACATATAATTTTGCAGGTAAACTCTCCAAAAATAGCGCATCTCTGTCTACTCAGTCCTTGATTTCTGCTGTGAATGACAGTAAGGCTGCCAATTAGCGACATTACTGACAACGGCTTCTCTGTCAGGAAGCTGCTTTGACACCATCAATCTGTATTTCACACAGTTCACCGAACAACTGCTTTATTTTAGGAAGTTTCAGTCACTATTATTCAAACCTAGACATGAATGTTGTTTCCTAAGTCACTTAAATCTCCAAAATTAAGTTTGAGAAAGATCAGAAAGTAGTGAAATTCAAAACTTGTATTTCAACGTATGTTTAAATGAAAGTTAGAAACATGTAAAGTCAAGGGGAACAGTATATCCTTCTGCTGTTAAAATCTCAGGAGAGACATCAGTATTCAAAATGCTGTAAAAGAAAGTGCAGTGCTTCTCACTGTCTCTTAGTAGAAAAAATTATAGAGATGGGAACTCTTCTTCAAAAGCACCAGCTTGCATTTGAAGCATAGCATATGGAAATATATTTTTCTGAAATAATGCCTTACTTTTCCCTCTTAAGAGGGAGGCTGCCAGAACAGCTGTCCAGAAAGAAAAGAGAAGACAAAAGCTTTTACTCTGCTAACTGAATCTGGGCTTCACTATCTTTTTCCTGGGTGGCAGAAACTAGTAAACTTTAGAATATTTGCACTTGAACACCTTTGCTTTATCGGAAATAAAACTGTTTACCCAAAATCCTTTCACTGAACTGTTTTACATTTTGCTTGGATATGGAACAAAGCACAGAAAGAATCACATCTCATTCTTACAACTCGCTGCATGTGGCTTATGCTCATCCAGAGGTAATTGCTGTCAGCTTGACAAATCACTAGGTGTTAAGATTTCCTGATAGTCCTTTAAATCACTGCAGATAAAAGGTACAGGAATATCATCCTGCAGTTCTGAGCACTGAAAAAACACAGTGCTGGTGACACGATTATACACCCAAGAAGGTGGACATGACTGATGGACTCAAAGTTCCCTTTTCCCCTTCCAGACACAGGCGCAACCATTTCTGGACATGGAGAGCAAATGCTTTAAAACAGCACCCCTTACAACCCTGCAATGACTTCAGTAGGGCTTTTGCTGTTTCTGCTGTTTTGGGCTGTCTACCTGGCTTTTGCTGCAGTCTTAATACTCAGTACCTTCTGTACTGGATATCCCATTTGGATGTGGATATAGTCTTCATGTATCTTGTCCTGAATTGCCTGGAGTGCAAGTTCTCAGGGATGGGACAGATCTTAGTTGGCAGTGGGGGTGTTTGCATATAGTTCTGAAATGTGTTAACATACTTTGCAGTCAACAAGTTTGTGTGGATGCACCTTAGACTTGTGGGAATGAAACATTTTTGTCACTTAATCGGCTCAAAGCAAAGCTTACTAAAACTCACTTTAAAAGTAAAAGCAAAACTGTTTAAAATATGAAGGGCTGGAATCTTAAGGGGAGATTCACTGAGATGATGGTTGAAAAAAGGATGAGAAGCAGTTATACTCCTACAAATCCCGAGTGATCATGGGACTTGTCCAGAAGAAGGAATATGTGAACCTGTTCCCCCCATTATTAACTTGATTAATATAATAAATGTGATTTTCTACCTTTCCACATGAATACCCTAAGTTCTGGATTATAAGGTTTACTTCAAACATTTCCACTTCTACCTTCTGATAACTTCTTCCTTTAAAATGAGCTTACCTTCTCATAGGTTTCAAACTGCTACATCATCCATATGCATTCATAAAAACATATATAAATATATATTTTTTAGTGATCCAAATCCACTTTGTGTCAGATGTTTTGCCAATTTTTGCCAGAATTTTGTTTGAATTCACAGCTAGTTTTATCTACCTTGAGATAAATAGTTCTCTAGTTGCAAAAAAAAGCAGATTCCACAGCTTCAGCATTGTAACTTCCAGAATAAGAGATACAGAGGAGCATAGGAGTAAGTAATAGTTACTTATTATTGATGTATGATTTTACAAAAAGTAAATGAATTACTGGTCTATTTAGTTTTAGATTATTATAGTATATTAATTTATATGCATTATTTTTCAAGTATACAATCTTTTCACTTACTCAGCAGGTGGCTCAGAAATGGTCTACTTCTATATATAATTGTATATGTGTTCAGAAGTAGTAATAATCTCCTTAGCACTCCAGATGTAGAGTGATCTAGCAGTACACCCCTGAAAGGGTTTTGTGTTCGCAAGGCATCTGACTCATCTGGAGCATAGAAAAATCTTAAATTTTATCAAAATTTCATTTCCTTCCTCCAAGATCCCTCTTCCTCCTGTGACTCCTTCATTTGCTGTAGGTCTAGTCACCTCTGTCTCCCTTGTTCTGATGTATCATTTTTGTTATTGTCACTGTCTGCTTTACTGTTAGTAATTTCCCTCTCTAAAGTACTCACTCATGAAAAGTTCGTATTCTTCCACAGATAGAGTACATTTTGGAGAATAAGGAGAGAAGGGAGAATACTGTGGTAGAGAAGGTTCCATACATGGCTGGTTGTGTATTCTCAAGCTGGGAGCTGCTGGGTGTTCTGGTACTTGCATTGGGATGCTGGGGTTCTCTGCGATGTTTTTCCTGTTGGTATGAACAAATTAACAGTGGAGGGACACTTGACAAATATATTGTACCAACACAGAAATACAGTCTTCATCTCACCCTTCTCTCAGAATTTCTGGAAGTGCCAGCTAAATGCAGTGTTCTCAGATACCACCCTCAGCCCATGCTTATCAAGTTTAGCATGGACTGATGGATAGCTCCCTCTTCCACTACCGTGTTCTGAATATAACTGTGTTAGTACAGTGTTGAAATACTTATTAGCAAAATCCTACACCACTCTGCTATGAATATTTAGGTGGAATGAACTCCCAGGCACTGCAGGTCTTCTTAAAGTTTCAACCATTCTTCATGCAAAGCAAGAAGATAAACATTAAAAAGAGACAAAAAAAAGCACCATCAAAATGAAATGAAAACTGGCTTCCCAATATATCTGAATTTATTTTTCTTCATAGTCAGTGAGTGGTAAAGCTGCCAGGGCAGAGATGAGAGACTATGACAGCTCAACAATATCAAAATATCTAAGTATATTAATGAGATATTTAAACACCTGTAATGGAGCCCTTTTCCAGGCAGTAGTTATGTATGTAATAACAGAGAAAAGCCGTTTCAGGGCAGGTTATTAGTTTGGTTCTCTTTTTAAATAACTCAACCTATTAGAAGTAGCATTGTCTGTGAAACTGTGTGATTTCTTCCTATTGCTGTCTCAAGAGAAAAAAATAGTGCATGGTTATAGGAATCCTTTTTAGGAGAGAACAAAATCAGTTAAAAGTGTTAGGTTAGATTTATGTGTTTTTTCTGACTTATCAAAGACTAGGTGGAGGGAAGTTGCAGTACAGGGCAAGACCTTTGGAAAGCTGATATTTTCCATGTTGACTCCAGTATTTACGGTTCTTTGGGTACAAGCTACAGATTTCATTTTTACTAGAGTAGCTAGGGATAATAGTAATCTGTGGGTCCAAAGGCTCTAATATTTTCCTGGCTTTGAAGAGTGAGGAACTCAGTGACTGAACTGTGAAGAGTTTTTGCAAAGCAGAAAAGCTGATTTTTTACCACTCTGAACCTTTAAAGAGTTCAGGTAATGTGTATTGCCTAAAGTGGTGCTTCAATATTGAAACAAGAGCTGACTCTCAAACAGTGATCTTAAAAGTTATTAAGACTTTTTTTTTGGTGTATGTTATAAGTGTACTTCAGACTTCTAAAGCAATTTATTTTTGTGTTAAACTGTCTTAAGAAGAAACAATATTATTATCTTCTTAGTAGTTGCTTGAGAATTTTTTGTACACACAAAGAATTCTGAAGGTTAACTTCCTGCAGTTCTTGAAAAGCCTCTACTTAACAAGTGGGTAGCAGAAAAGAATTGCATGCAAGGTGGATGTGGCACTTTCCAGCTTGTCATTCTAAGTCCTCTCCCTTCTCTTGACTTTCCTGTTAAATGTTTTGTGGTTTGTGAAAGATTAACAGCTGATAGAGTTTAAACTCTTCCTATAACTTATCTGTCATCACCAGCAACTGATGACAGCTTGTCAATGTTAAATGGTTGCTAAAGTTTCTTTCCAGGGCACTATTCCTGGTTCTGTAGGTCTTTTAAAGAATTATCTCTATTTTCTAAAGAAGAGTGTCCTGCCATGTGCTGGTTTTTCTTTCTTCTGAAGGGGAAGGCTTGTTATTTTGACATTTTCTTCTATTATGTCTTCTTTAAAACCTCAAACCAACCCAAGCAACTGCCCCATCCCAAACCTAATGCCTAAAAATCATAATGCCACTTATCCTAACTACTAGTAAACCCATGGAAGTCAGCATCCAAAAGAGGTAAGTTCTAAGTTCTCCTGAGCATACTGTCATCCCCAGGTGTGTGAAACAAAGTACATGATGATCTTTATTCACTTCATCATTTTGATTTTTGTCTGTTTTCTGAAGATCAGTTGAAAAGCCAGTCTGATGATCCATTCTCAATACTTAGGATTCCTGTAGACAGTGATCTCCAAGAGTCCCTTGAGTACGGGTGTATGTGGCAATCTTGGCTTTCCCCCAAAACAAACCCTCATACGAAGCAAACCAAAACAAAACAAATCCCAATCTCCCAAAAAATAAACTGGCCCCCGCCCTCCCCCCCCAAACTGGTAAGATGATCCGGAATGCACTGAGTTAGGACCATAATGCATTCATAACAGTAGCTTGAACTTTCAAAACCTTTTGATATGTGCCCAGGAGAGTTAACTAAAACCTACACATTTGAAAAAATTGTAAACAAAGGTTACCCAAGGGGATATATTTGTTAGTTTATGAGGTTAGAGCTTCAGGAAATAATTTAAAACTAAAATAAAATAACAAAACCAACAAAACCCCCAAACTACCATGAAAGCAATTCTGAGGGTTGGAAGCCTTGCCTTGTGGGTAGGGGATGAAGGCAGACAATATTAACCAACTGCACTCTCATGGTCAGAGGAAAGATTGTTTGGCTTCACGAACTAATTTCCAAAGTTCCTATTTTCTACAGATCCGAAGCACGCACCACCTTCACAGTCTAAGCACAGAGGTCCAGTTAACAGTTTCCTTATGTAGTGCATGAACACCAGTAATTAGAATCTCCCCCTCAAGCATGATGTGTCATGAAGCTACAGCTTGCTGTATTACATGGAAGTTCCTTCCTATATTTTCAGGTGAGATTTGAAGAAATTTTTCACAAAATTTTCCATATGTGATATGTTTGCATTCTCCCTTCCCCCAGCCAAAAAACCCTTGCATTTCTCACGAGAAAGGATTCATAGTTTGACTGTATGATCTGTGGATTTGAACTCCACCA
Organism: Ptilonorhynchus violaceus; assembly: GCA_013397565.1. NCBI lineage: Eukaryota > Metazoa > Chordata > Aves > Passeriformes > Ptilonorhynchidae > Ptilonorhynchus > Ptilonorhynchus violaceus. Next base: position 1,054,406 of record VZRJ01011173.1, read on the forward strand.
AAATTCTGCTATACAGGGACCAGCATAGGTATGTGAGGTAGATGTGAGACATTCAGAAGGCAGTAGAGCAGAATCTTCAGCTCTATCCTAATATCTTTTATTTTTAAATTTTTAAATTTTATGTTGCCGAATCTTTTTGCAAGGTCTGTTATTGTTGGACATTCTATATATTATTATATGTTTTTCATTTTAAGAAAGCTTTTAATTGGGAAAGGTATCTCAGATAAGGAATTATCATGTTTCTATCTTTAGGTCACTCATAGTCTCTTATACAAATATGCCTTAAAAGAAAATAACTTGGCTTTTAAAAACCCTGTGGGAGCAAAGCTGTTCACATTGTGCTAGAAGGTTGCAAGAGGTTACTGTAGACAAGAAATTTGGCATTCACATAGTCACAGAATCACAGAATCATCACAGAATCATTTAGGTTGGAAAAGACCTCTGAGATTGTCCACTCCAACCTTAAACCAAACATCCCCTTGTGAACTAGACTACAGTACAAAGTGCCACATCCAGCTCATGAACCCCTGGTTGTCAAGACAGAACAGAAGCAACTTTGCTTGATTTCTTCAGCCAGAGCTAACTTCAACCCTTTCAGCACGGTGCAAGGAAGGAGTTTAACAAAACCCAGCTCCACTATGATTCCATCATGCCATGAGAGCATCATAAGTTCTCATCTTAAACTGGGAAATCAACTTTTGGAATGTTTAATTTATTGTATTTTCAAGCACTTGAGAACAACTGAGAATAATTAAGGCTACTTGACATTCATGGCTTCCTTTTGCTGATAGAGAGTTAATGTCTTTATCCCCTCTAATGTACTATCATTCGTTTGTTGCTTTTAGCTTTAATGTAAGTCAGTGAATAACCTGATCCTTAAAATATGGGATCACTGAGGATGAAAGAGCCCAACATGCAAGAGCCTTTGAATATTTAAGATGAAGTGTCTTTTTCCTGAGGTACAAAAGGAAAGGAAAGAACATACAAAGTCAAAGTTGAGTGTTGCTGACAAAAGCAGTACAATAATTATTTTATATCCATGCTGCACATCGGCAGTAAGAGTGCTTGACTTGTATAACATCTCAAAGTCAAAATAATAACCAGGATGTCAGGGAAGTATTGAAGATGACGGGTCAGAGCTATGTGTGTGTTTGAAGACAGAGAGAGAAAGAAAATTTACTGGGAAAGACTTTAGGAGAAAAAAGGAGTAATTAAAATTGTGCCGCTACCTAACAAAAAACTCTAAATGATTAGGAGATCTGAGAGAAAAAACCAAATTAGATATAGAGTCTCATTCATTCAAGTCAGTAGGTGCTGTCTCTGAGCTTCTAAAGAGGTTGGATTAGGAAATGAAAGAACTATCGAAGGCTCAGGTAATATGTAGGGTGAATAGTGAAACTTTAAAAAAGAGTTTCACTTCCTAGCTATATATTTAGGCATTTCCACTTCCTCAGGAGAACATTGCAACCATATTTTTTCTCAAAAAGGAAATCTTTGAACTAAAACAGATGAACACTTTGGTAAAACAATGAGAAAGCTAAACAGTTTCAAATTGAGAAAGCATATTTGCTACCAGGAAATCTGTAGAAAGTGCACCCCATTAGATATTCTATTACTTCTGCAGGTATAGCAATTCTATCGGTTGTGCATCGTATTGCTATTCCAAACACTTGATATGTTTTCATATAAATGAGTTATTTGGAAATAACTTGTACCATCTGGGCTATTGAGAAGGATAGTTAGATTTTAAACACTCTGCAGCATTTCTACAGTAAGTTGTAATAGGTTCCTGGATGTGAATATTCCAGCTGAAGCATCTGGGAAGAATATAGAATAATTTGCTAATAATTTTTGATTGATGTGGTAACCTTTTCCGTTATTGTGCTATCAAAGGAAAGAATATTTAGGATAAAGGAAAAAGATATTCATCAATTTAAGAGACTAGGAACTTTTAAGAAAAGGAGTTGAGGATAATGAACAATTTAACATATCTATTGATGCCTTGTGGCGAGAGCTTTGGCTTTTTTGTGTGCATGCATGGAAATATGGAGAGTGTTACTTAAACTGTGGAGCTTCCAGGACTGCCTGGGGATGCTGACTCTGCTCCTCTGCTGGCATCTTCTTCAGATCCTTCAACAGGTGATTAATGGCTGAAATAACTTTTCAGTAGGTCTGAGGCAATATTTCAGGAGAAGAAGAGAAATATGTTCAAAAAATACATTGTTTAATCAGAGAAGACAAAATTTCTGCAAGCACGTATGTCCACTTCAGAACTGGACTTTTATTTTTCACTCTCTTTTATTTTTCACTGAGTGAAAAACAGAAGTTCCTTCAGCTTTCCTTTCAAAGAGAGACAGAAAATTGGCAGTCTTACTGCCCTTCTTGGCAAGTATTGTGGTCAGCCTTAAAAAGTGACACAGGATTTCAGGAATTTTCTGTTTTGTTTCAAAGCAAAAGGAAAAATTAAGTGTCTGTGTGGTTTAACCCCAGCTGGCAACCAAGCCCCATGCAACTGCTCACTCACTCCCCCTGCAGCAGGATGGCGTAGAATTGGAAGAGTGAAAGAGAAAACTTGTGGGATAAAGGCAGTTTGATAGGTAAAGCAAAAGTGACACATGTAAGCAAAGCAAAACAAGGAATTCATTCTCCACTTCCTGTTGGTAGGCAGGTATTCACCCATCCCCGGGACAGCAGGGCTCCGTCATGTGTAATGGTGACTTGGGACATTATCACTCCAGATGTCCACCCTTCCTTCTTTCTCCCCCGCTCTTTATACGCTAAGCATGATGCCCTATGGTATGGAATGTCCCTTCAGTCAGCTGAGGTCAGCTGTCCTGGCTGTGTCCTCTCCTAACTTCTTGTGCACCCCCAGCCTGCTCACTGGTGGGGCAGTATGAAAAGCAGAAAAGGCCTTGGCTCTGTGTTAGCCCTGCTCAGCAATAGCAAAATATCCCTGAATTATCAAAACTGTTTTTAGCACAAATCCAAAGCATGGCCCCATACCAGCTACTGTGAAGAAAATGAACTCTACCCCAGCCAAAACCAGCACAATGTTTCTTTGTTGCCATTGCATTATTTTAGCGAAAAAATTGTTAAATCCCAGCACTGAGGAGAAAAAAATTACATTGAAGCTACCAAATTGCCTTGGAACAAGAGCAATTTTGCAGTTGCTATGGAACAGGAGGTCTGGGTGTGACCTGGGACACTTTCCTGTTAGTGACATCTTTACTGTTCTGAGCATGTAAACAGACTCACTTTTAAAGAAGGCTTATGTGGTGGGTTTTCTTCTCTTTCAGGACTGGCCAGTATCATTCACACACTGTTTCAAGCAGAGGTCAGTGAAGAACAGCAGAATCCTTTTCTGGAAGTGAAGAAACAGAATAGCAACATGTTTGCCTTGAAATTAAACAGTGCTTTTTTGGGGGGAACTGTAGGGTCAAGCTCTCCTACAGGTGAACGTGGAAAGAAAAAAAGTCACAGTGATGCCTTCTGCCATCACCAATCCTTCCATCATTGGAGACACATTCCCACAGGAGATGTGCAGTGCAGCTATGGCAGGGTGCCTATCTACCTGCCTGTCTTTCCTCTACGGCTGAGGATCTGCCAGACTATGAACACCACCACAAAAAAATTGCAAGTAATGCCTAAAATGGGAGTACCTGAAACAGAGACTAAGCAAAGTAAGTGAATAAAGGTAGGAATTTATTGAAGATCTTCAATAAGTACACCTTGGGCAGTACAAAGCCTGGCTAACACTGAAGCGTCAGCTAGGCTGGACTCAAGATGGACCCCGATCACGACTTTTCCCCACAGGTATAAGTCTGGTACATTTGCATGTCAGGGGTTAATTGCCCAATTATACTTCCAGGTAATGAAGTAATATTCCCCCATTCACTCCCCTCTCAATTCACTTTTGTTTATACTTAGGCCTAGGATGGTGACCTTGGTTCCCAGGCCTACAAGGGATTGTTTTGTCTGACCAGAATGTGAAGAGAGCTTGCTTAACACACAATATGGAGTTCAGAATTACACTCTAGTACAGTGCAGGATTAGAAAAATCTAAAAGCTAATTCTTGAGGCATCACAAGGATTAAAAAAAAAAAAATCAGCATCACATTGTAATGACTTTGTACGTAATTTCTTACATATGCTTCTGGTCCATAGAGAGCTGAATGTCACTGCCCAAGCCATGTATTGAAAAATGGGATTATAAGACTGTGATTTTACAGATGTTTGCATTTATGCCAAGATTAAGAGATACTTTGCACACATGTCAGTGTATACCCATGTGGTGCTTACTGAAAGCCATATTGTGCAGCTTTGAAATTGTATGCTGCACACTCGCTGAGCCTGCAGGAAATCCTGCAGGTTGGTATCAATGTTTGAAGACTTTGAAAAGGAGGGGAAAAAGAGGAAAATGAAGAAAAAACATTTGTAAAAAGCTTGGTTTTTTACTGCAGCATTGCCAAGGGAGCCAAAATCAATAGTAGCTGTCCACTCAGCCTTTTATCCATGAATTCTTGTCACAAATGAGCTTAATCTAGCTGTTCATTTTATAAAACAAATGTTATTTCTGTGAAAAAATCACTGGTGCTAGGCAAAGGAACATGATACGTGCTCTGAAGGGAACAACAGAAACAAGCACCACTGAGCTCTATTTCTGAGACAACATGCCATATAATTCTTTCCCCAGCTTAATCGGAGGATGCTTTAAAAATTGCTAGGTCTCCTCTCCTTCCTACTGTTTGATAACTGAAGGAGAGTTTTACATCCCCTTATAAAATAAGCTTGAAGCCTGGCTTAGCAGGCTTCCTCCATACACCTTCACATGTGCTTTGCAGGGGAGCCTGCAGCAGCCAGGCAGCTGAGTGACATCCTGCTGTGCTCCTCTGGTGCCTCCTCCCACCCCTAAAACACTTTGAAGTTATTGTTTCTGACATCCTATGTTAAAATATTCATTTTCTGTGAAAAATCTTGGTAGTAATTCTGTAGAATTCTTGCACTGGCAGCTACCTCACTGCAGCAACATGCTTTGAGAGCTGAACTCAGCCACCAAATGTTGACTGTCTTTGTGTTCTCCTGTCCCTGGTTCCAGCTGGATTAATACTTTCTTATTGTTATTGGTACATCTTGAAGGCATAGCTGGCATGTGCAGATAACCAGCAAATTAAAATAAACAATTACTACTACAGAAAGTAGCTGTATTTGAGTGTTTATTTGATAAGAGAGAAACTTTTTCTCCCAAAAGAGTTTACTGTTAAAAAAATGATACTGAGGGCTTGCTGAATTTCTTGCCATTTTTTATCACTGTTTTCTCTTGGGAAATATTCCATGGCTTATTAATATTTCCAAAAGCTTTAATTTCTGTCTAGAATTCCTTCTAATCAAACATTTTGAGGTTGGAAAGTCTTAGGAGAAAAGAGTGACTGGATGTTATGTTTTTTTCTGCTACCCTGACATGACAGATGAAGGATGAGTCACTGAGGCCAAAAACCTCTTCAAAGAGAATACATCAAGCCAGCAGGGCTTCCTAGTGAGCAGGTACATAACTATGATGCTTGTTAAAAAATACTAAACAAAAAATTCCTTAAAAGAACGGTAGAAACCCTGATGCCTCCTCCTCAGGGCTATTGTCCAAAGATGAAGGAAAAATCCCATTCATTACTGGGTGGTACATGCTAGAAGGGTAGGAGGACAGAGCTAAAGAAATAAGTGGAGTGGATGGAAGTGATTGTGATGAAGTATAACATACAGGCAGGCAGGCCATCCTGGACAGAAGGTGCAGTAGAGTAGTTGCTATTGTCTCTGTCTACTTTATTTGAGAACTCTGTAACATAGCACAGTGCTCTTATGCCATTGGAAAGAACACCTAAAACCATTAACCATCCATCAAAAAATCTGAAAACAGCAGAAACCACACCAAATTTCATCTAGAATGTAGCAACTTGAATGAGGTATCTGCAAAGTATTTGCACCCAAGTAGGACACATTCTTCAGAAGAGAATAAAATCGTAGGAAAATTCAGGTTGGAAGGGCCCTCTGGGGGTCTCCAGTCCAAAGCACAAGGCTTTGTTTATTTAGGTTTTGAAAACATGCAGAGGCTGACTGCAGTTTTCCCAGAAAACATAAGCCAATGCCTGTCTGTCCTCAGAGAAAAAAGTTTCCCTTATGTCCAGCCTGAACCTCACTTCTTTCAAATTATATCTGTTGTCTCCCACCCTCCTACCAAACACTACCACGAGGGGCCTGGCACCATCAATCAGCTCCTGCAGATCCGTCCTTCCCCAGTCCATCCATCTCCAGACTGTAATTTCAGCAACTCCTCCATCCTTAGTGCTGGATTTGTCACGTGCCCTTGTTCAGTTCCACATGGTTCCTGCTGTCCCCTCCCTCCAGCCTGCCTATGTCTCTGAACAGCAGCTCTTCCTCTGAATATATTGACTGCTCCCCCTGCCCGACTCCAGTTTTGTGCCCTCTGCAGTGCTGAGGAGAGTGTGCTCAATTGCCTTCTTCAGGGAGGCATAAATTAATATGTAGGGGAGGTTAATAAATATGTCATACAGGAAAGGTCCCATTGAAGACCTGTGTTGTACTCCATAAGTTACTGAGCACTACCCACAGATCTCTACTCTCAAATCGATTATCTAGACAGTTTTTTACCAATCTGCTTGTCCACCCATCCAGATCATAAATTCCCAACATGTATACAAGATGGTTATGGGAGACATCATTAAAAGCCATGCTAGTTGCAAAGTAAATGTCATCCACTGGTCTTCTCCACTTGGTTAGGTATCACAAATCATACTATTCTGAGCTGTAAGGGACCCACAAGGATCATCTGGTCCAACTCTTTAAGTGAATGGCCCATGGTATGATTTACCCTTGCCAATCTCTGCTGACTATTCCCATTCACCTTCTTCTCCCCATGCACAGAAATGTACTGTAAGGGGATTCACTCCATAAATTGTGTGAAAATCCTACATCAATAAGCCAACACCCACCAGAAACCATGATGGCTTGAGTCCCATTATGTTGCCCTTTCAGGATCTGACAGACCCCAGCAAGGACCTGGGTCTGTGGTGCAGATACTTTCATGAGCTGTTTAAAGAAGATGTCACCAACTTTGTCTTCCAGATTGGAGAGTTTGTAAAAAACTGACACCTTAGAGACACCTTTACTGGCCTCTCTGCTGACCCTGACCTGCAAGCTCTCACCCAGACTTCTCTCCATCGTGTACAAGAGCCCCATACATCCAAGCTCCTCATACTCCTAGGGATCAACATCCTCCCTTGTGCCCTTTCCTCGTTTGTCTTCCCTGAAGAGATTGTGTTTGTCTTTTGCTGCACATTTCTGTGATGGCACATGCAGCTGCAGCTCCTCCTGCTCGTTTCCCAGGATGCATGCATTTCTGTACATGCATTAGAGGCTGGTGTTCCTTCACCCCCTTTGACCTCTCCTGAGCTCTCTCTTGTTCCCATTGTCATTCATTCTGTGTTTTCCACCTCTGTCTACTCTTTTCTTTTTAATTGTGGTCCGCAATCTCTCTCCCATCATTCCTGGTGCATATGTCTCCTTACCAGGTTGTCCAGCCTGTTGGCAAAGGTGTCCTCGCTCCACTTTTTCAGGTGGATCCCATCTGTTTCTAGCAGTCTGTCATCTTCAGAGAGGATCCCGTGGCTGTAAAAGTGACCTCCCTGAGGCTGCCTGAGGAGGTGCTGATCTGCAGACCTGCATCCTCCCTCAGATTTCACTCTGGGCCGAATCCTCCACTGTGGTGCGGGACTTGGTCCTGCAGGTGGCGGGCACTGTGCCCTGTGGGGCATCAGCTCCATGGCAGTGGACCCTCGCTGCCTTCATCCATCTCCAGTCCCCTTCTGTGCATCTGTTTGCCCACGCTGCAGTGCCTGCCTGCTGTGCTGTGATTTATCAACAGATAACTGCTTTCATTTGTGGAGACATAATCATAACAGCTTACATGTACAACAGACCATGTGAAAACACAAATTCAGTGTGGTATAAACATTCTGGAGCTATTTCCATAGACAAAGAGAAACACATTTGCTACACACTGAGTTTCAATAGGGATCTAAATTGTCTCTCTGTGAAGCTCAGTTTGAGACCAGAGTTGGGATGTTTAATTGGAAACACCAAAAGAAAAGAAACAGTGTGGAAATGACTTCCTAACTTGGAAACAGAGGATGAAGTTAGTGCTTTTCAAGTAAAAAGAGAAAAAAAGCAAAAAAGTAATCTATGAAGTTTTTCAGATTTAGGTAAAAAGATCAATTTTATGACTGTTATTTTCTCATGCAAATAAATAACAGAGACATGCAGGAGGCAGTAGGAATTAATTAAAACCTTTGGGTCCAAGCTTGATTGTCATTCATGAGATGGTTCATTTTGGTCTTAGAACACACACAAGATTATGAAGCAAAACAAAAGTAAATCTCCGCAGTATCTAAGCTGCCATCGTTTCTAATTACAATTGATTTTCCCCTGCAGTCATAACTGGTCAATGTGATGTATGCCACAACTCACATTTCAATATTTTAAAAAAAATTGTTAGTTTCCTTGTCAATCAGCCAATTGCTAGCTCATTCATGTTTTTGGTTTAGTTGTTGTTTTGAAAATGTCATTTCTATTCATTGAGATACTCAATTTAAGATAATCTAGTGCAGTTTTAATTGGTGTGTGTACCATTTATAACCAAGGAGGAAGAAATGAACATAAACTGTCAGCTAGATGAATTTGAACAGAATGTATATGAAGACTGGAAATTCTTTCCATTATAACTCAAAAGTTCTGTTTAGAAGCTGCTGTCCATCAGAGAGGTGAGGAACGTTTCACTGTGTTTGCTATATAAGTGAATTCTGTTGGCTTCATTTTTGACCAAAATGCTATTTCTTATTGCTGATTCCCTTTATCTTCTCTCTCTTTCTTGACAAGAGATACAAAATACAGTTTAGTGCTTACTAAGTATAGTTCAGCATTTGATAAGTGCAGTGCTCGCACAGTATAAGCATTTACATATGCAGTACTTGATTTTTGCCTGAGCTGTTTTGCATCATTGTGCTGTGGCAGCATTAGAGGCCTGAACACAGCGAGGTGCCCCCTTGGGGTGTATGTTTTACAAAATACATTTTAAGTGATGATTACTGCTTCAAAGAACTTACTATCATCTCTTATATTTCATAGATAATGCAACTTACAGTATGCCTCAGAGCTCTGTAATAAAACCAGATACTATAAACTGATGAATAAGATTTTATAACATCTCATGTCCTGAACTTGCTGTGTGTGATTTCTTGTAAAAAGTAATTGAATTAACTCATTGCTAGTAAAAAACTTCAGTTTAAAAATGACCTATGAGAAAATATGAAAATGTAATAAAGAGTGAAACAATAATGTTACATTCAAAATATTTTTAAGAGTAAAAGGGAACATACATATGTGTACCTAAGATTTTATTTTTAACTTATTTGAAATACTAGTAATCTAATCAAAGGACAGCAAATTGCTGTTATCAGTCAATATTAATCCTATTACAATATAAAGAGATACAAAAATATCCAAATTAATAAAAACTTCAGAACTGTTGTGCTGGAAAGCTTACTGCTATCTCACCCCTTACCTTGGTGGGATGCTCACCCTTCCTGTGTGCCACTAGGATGGGAGAATGACAGTTTCAGCCACTTCAAGAGGAAATGAGGAGAGTTACAGCAGGTGTTCTTGTTCTTCCCCAGTCTTGTGTCTGCCCGGGGATATTTTTGTGTGGCTTTGTTGTTTTTTTCTTTTACCTCTTTATTCTTTTTTTTTTTAATCCCTACAGCCTCTTTTTCCCTCCCAGGGGCTCCCAGCTGAAACCACAGAGTGGCACAGTTGCTCCTCCCAGCCTCAGCTGGCGTCAAGGGCTGCTGTTTGTCACCTGCTGACTCCCCAGCTGATCAGTGGGGCCAGTGCCTCCTTGGCGGTCACAGGATGAAGCTAAAACAGAAGAAGCCACAGGCACTGCTCCTCTTGACAACTGGCAAACCAGGCTGAGGCCACAGTGAGCCAGGATGAACTCTACTGCTGGCATGGTACAAGGTCTGCAATGTGTTACTGATTATGGCAAAAATATGTACTGAGATACATGGTAAAAAAATATCTGCCCAATTATCATAATTCAGAACAGGTAAACAGGAGATGTGAAGATGGTGGTTTCTTCATAAATTATAATGAAGTTCATAAATTACATATGATTTCTCTATATAAGTATAATGAAAATATAATAATATATAATGATATGAATATAATTCTTTGTCTTGCAAAGAACTCCTGAACTAATGTGTGTAATTTTTGTTATTTGCAAGAAGAAACCTTTCACATAATGCAGGTTCCCATCCTGTCTTTAGATGCTATTTAAATGCTTAGCTGCATGTATTACAGTTAAGCATGATGACTAACAAAAACTTAGGGGACAGATAGTAGGCAGCTTCAAGATTGGGGCTCCAACCAAGAGCTGAATTTTCCTTTATAACATTAAATTAGCAAATTCGTGTTCTCAGAACTCCAAATATATTCTTATGTTCTCAGAAATTGGCAAATGGGAGGGTATATTAATGAACAAGTGAGTTTCATACAGTTTTAATGAATTCTTCTGAGAGCATCTCTTTATGTCAGGGAAAAACAACTTACTTTATTTTCCTGCTTTCTCATATACTGTGGCTGAAAAAGTCAACATTCCTCAAATCTCATAGTTTCTCATGCATCTCATCACAATGCATTGTTTGCTCCCCTGGAGAGGATATGTTTCTTTAGATTGGTATTCATGCACCAGAAAACACTCACACACAGACACACACACAGGTACTTGTTCTCCTCTTGGCATTCACCACTAGTCTCTCTGCTTTGGAAACAAACCAGCTTCCAACTTTAAAAGAGAGGTTTGATTGTGGAAAGAATATTTTCCTCCTGTAGTGTGGAACAGTAATTACGACATCTTCTGTGAGCTGTTTCTGTGAAGGAAGAAAAAGGTAAATGAGGTGTGCATTGTGGTGACTGCCTCCCACTGATCTAGAGATGGTTAAAATCATTCAAAATTCCCTGCAGAAGGGATTGATAGCATTTCAGGTGAACACAAGAACCTCAGAAATTTCAGGCTTAGGCAGAAGAAAACAGAAGGAAAAATATTTAAAAAAGAATTATACCAAATTACTCTAGAAAAACAAATTATACTGAAGAAAAACATCTGGAAATGAGAATACTTTTCAGAACATGAATTCAGTTAATTTCTTTCTGGTGCTCCCCACGTTTTACTAAGGTGCAGCAGAATTTCAAAAGCACTGTGATGTTCCTTTTCTCCATCTTTTATGTGGATGATGTTCATATGGTTAGGGTAGAGCTCAATGGGGTTCAATGTACAAAACAGATTTGAAAGACAGAAGGGACATAAACGCATTTAGTAGGGACTTCTTTGCTTCCTTAAATCATGGGAAAGCACCAGGCAGACTGTCAGGAATTCCTAAGGGCCATGAGTTAGATGGCCAGTGTCCTCCTAAGTCTTTCATCTGTTTTTATCCATATCCAAATCCCCACTATAGACTGAAAATACAAAACGACTGAAAGTCACTCCTCTTTTTCAGTCGCCACATAACTATATCCCTAGTCCCAGATAAAGCTGTATAGGCTGCTTTCTTCCACATTTTGGACAGTGATTCAGTGATTTCCAGGCCTTCTGGGCACCCAGAAAGGCAGGCTTGAGACACTTGAGAGTGTTTGAGACAGGCAGCTGTGCTCTTTAATTCTTTACACATACATGCTAAGAAGAACTTCAAACCGTGTTAAAGGGGACTAGAAGAAGCTGCAATACTATCATTAGACTTGTAGTGGTTTATATATATTTTCTAGCAGCGCCAGCCCCTCTTGAGGGGCTGCTGTTTGTCACCTGTTGGCTCCTTGCCTCAGCTGGCTTTTTTACAGACACGGCATTCACAGGGCTTACCCTAAGGCAGTGGGGCAACAATCACCTCACTAGCAGAAAAATATTAAATCAGGTCAGGCCAAGACATAGCTTGAGATCCTGCTCTGTCAGGTCAGTAGAAAACCATGGCCTTTTACTGGCTACATCACAGATTTTATGCTCAGTAAACATCACTGTCTCACAGGAAAAGGAAGAAGAAGATATGGCTAAAATAAAATCGATTAAAATCTAAATTATTTGAGCTCTGATAATACTTCCCTGTGAGATATTGAACAGGTTGGGGCCAGCTGGTCTAGAGATGAGAAATTGTGCTGGGCTTATTTAAAGTCTGTGGTATGGATAAAATGAAGGAAAATTGTTTATTTTCTTAGTTAATAGGAAAAAGATATCTAACAGGATTTTTCTGAAAATAAGGACACTATACAAGCTTACCAAATTCCTTATCCTTCTTTTACTCACAAACAGGTGATGTGAAGAGGTTAGTGTGATTGAAGAAAATTTATCTTATGATAAGATACAGATGAAGATGAGAGGGTAGGAAAAAAAGAAGTCTTATATCCCGTATTGGACAAAAATCAAAATACTACAGAATTTCAGAGCAAAGCAAGGTACATGCAGATCTTCTTACCTTTCTCAGGCTTCTCCCTAAACAAAACTTACTGCAGTGTATTTTGCAGCTTGTAGGAGTCAGTCTAGTCCACAGAGGTCGAGTGCATGAGGAAATGCAGTTCTGTCAGTCATGGCAAAATATTTTCTGATTAATATATTTCAGTTTTCATCCTAATATTTGCACAACTCTAGTTTACACTAAACAGTGCGATATATCACGATTTTCTGTGGAAAGCAGAAATTTTCTATAGATACTAACCAGCTTCCACATAGAGGAAGGTTATTTCAAAGTTCTCTGTAACAGGCTCTTTTCTCTGAAAGTGCTGTCCAGCACCAGAGTATGCACATGAGTCAGATGTAGCACAGTCATTTCCATATGTTAATGTGCTCTGTTTGTATCTCAACTAGTGTAGCTGGAAGTCAGAGTTCACAAGAGCTCTGAGGAAAGTAAGCTTTTTATGTTACTGAAATGCAATGAATTTGGAGCTCATAATTCTCTCAGACACCTGAGCTCACAGAGTTTTAGTCTCCTCTGGGGAGAAGCAGATACTACATTCAGCCAACTCCATACCTTCCAATTTTTTTTCTCCAGTGCAAGGCTAGCAAAAGCTGCACCCTGCTGGCAAAATCTTTCTTTTCTCACTGTACATGTATTAAAAATTCCTCAAGATTTTCCTCATCACTTCAACATCTTCTTGCTGTCAAAGTTTTATTTCTTGCTCTTGTCCACACACTGACTCCTTGTCTCCAGTTTCACAGCCAACATTTAGACTGCACCAAAGTGACTAAATTAAAGCAGCATCTTCCCCCTCACGAATGATAAACTTCTGCTTCCTCTTTTGCCTGTGAGAGTGACACATCAAGAGGCTTCACCCTACTGAAGTCACTGGTGGCTTGCTCCTTATCTGCTTTCAAAAGGAATGCATGTCCTGTTCATCAGTGCCTTGATTTGAACATCTTAGTTTCAGTCCTATGCCTTGAGTCATAGGTAAGACACAGTGGTTGGGATTCGGGGTGAATCTGGTGCCATTTGTGATGCCACTTGGCTACCAGCTTCTAGTCAGGGAGTGCTGTGGTCTCCTGTGGAGCAGTAGTGTATATCCAAGTGGATGTCTTGAACACCAGAAATTATCTCAAAAGATGCCAGCTACTGACGTGTTGGCACTGGGTCTTCCCTGCCATATGATAGGGCACTTGCCTGGCCATTTAACTAAAAATATCCTTTGAGTCATACCTGGCTCTGTGGCAGGAGGAAGACAAATGGTAATCTGACAACAAGACAAGTAGAAGACTTCCTGACTTGAGGTAATGTTCGCGTAAAAGAAGACCCTCACAGTCTATCTGTGATCCTTAATAGAATAGGGTAGATTACCGGAGTTCTTAAGAGGTGTCTTCCCAAGTACTTCAAGGGTCTTGTGGGAATGAGTCAATATTCAAAGTTTCATGAAAATAACTCATCAAAATCTGCATTTTTACTAGTTCAGGTCCCTTAGTGAGTGTGTCAAAGTCTGTTCTCATTCTTTTGTTAGAGAATATACCTTGCATACAGAAGGTACCCTGCCACAGAGAAGTAGGGGTGACCGTGTCTTAGAAAATGAAGCACAATTTTCCTTTTTACTGAGCTAGGCCTCCTGGATATTTTTCAAGATTGTGACCCACTGTCATCTGCCTCCTGTCAGTGAGCCAAATTTTCTTTTATCTTTCACAGTCTTTCAGGCAGAGGTTCATAAACCTACTCAGATTGCTTTGCTCAAGAATAGCTGTCAGACACACAGCCAACACAGATTACTGTATTTTTATTGGATTGAACAGATCTATGGCACCAGAAGCACCCTTGTCAGCAGTCTTGATGCTTTTTAAAGCAGATTTACTAGTGGCACAATGTCTCCACATCTCAGATTCTATTTTATTATCTGTGAGATGTCAATCATTTACCTTCAGTCAGTTCATTTATATTATGCAGAAGTGAGGCCTCCTGTGATGTCTAGAAGTCCAGGTCTTCCAAGCTATAGTTTGTATCCAATGTGCAGCCAAAATCAAACTCTTCTAGGTCAGATTCCTCCACAGAGTAAACACTTTTACCTGAAAGACTATGCTTTACCTCATCTTATCATCAGTATTTTTAAGTAAAATCCTTGCTCTTTCACATATGAATTACACTACATAACAAGAGAAACCCACACCCACTGCATCCTGAGAGTGTCCTGAAGCAGAAAGTCCATATCCCGGGAGCTTTCTCCAACTCAGAACCTTTCTGATTTATTCATCACCTACCTCTTTTCTGGTACTTTGTGGAGCTGGGATTACCTGATTTTATTTTTCAAGAGTTCTTCTGGGTCTTTCAAAGATTTTGTAATCCCTATACTTACTGATGAAAACTTTCCAGTTAACAGCGTTTATGTTTTTCTTGGCAAACAAACTTTAAATAGCACTTTCCTCGCCTACTACATATTTTCTTGTTCACTCTTTTTCTGGGATACAGTCTGTTTCTATGTCCCCAGTGCATTCCTTTCTCTTTCGCCCAATCACAATATAGTGCTGGGGGCTTTTTTGGTGTTCTGGGTGATGCAAAGTACTCAAAAACTTGCATGCAAAGGAATTGCACTCACCTCTTTATGTTTTTCTTTCTTCTGCTTCTGAAAATCAGCGGCCAGTTCTGACTCAGAAGGTTCCAGTGGTGTGCAGTCATGTGGGAAGGACACAGAACACACTCATCAGTAATGAAGACACAATTTACAAACTAGTGATCAAAGTATTGTTCCACTGGTATTAAGTAGATTAAAATAATCTGACTTTAACCACCCAGGTGCTTATGGAGAAGTTGACTGCTCAACATCAATTCCCACAGCTACTGTTGTGTTCTTTCTGTGTTGTGAACACCAATCCAGGTGCCACACGCCAGTGTGTTCCCATCTCCTGCTGAAGTACTTGAGTTCTAGTGCTTTCACGGGGAATTCACCATATTCATCATCCTCATACAGGCCTCTGCTTTCTTTGGTGGGAGTCAGTTCTGCTTACTTCTAAATTCCTAAGTCCTTTATTGGATATGCTGTTTAATGGCTTTTTTCTTCTGGCAAACGTGTCTTTCCTCATCAATGAATAAGTTCCATAGTGAAGACTGGTGTCTTAAAATTTGAGTGCCAGTTTTCCTACCCCCCATGTTGGATGCTTGTTACAGAAAGAAGGGAAATAGCAATAATTGCGTGAGCTTAAAAAGCTATTTATAGAACTGGATGAATAAAGCCTTTAATGTGATGTTGCTGTTCAGGTCACCCAAGCTTATTTTCCCATTGAATGAGTCGCACTGATTCTGGTGTCTATAACCTTGACTGAGCATGCCTGGGGGAAGGCTATAAAGTAACAGAATTTAACTCAGCATGGATAATTTCCCTTACTAGTAGCAAACTAGTTGCAGTAACTAGTTACTGCTACAAAAAGTTTATTTCCCAAGATTTTGATATTTTTGTTTCTAATTCCTTTCTTGTAATGGTTGCTTTTGTTATGACATTGCTTTTAGCAGTACTGCAAAGAATGGCAACAAAATAAAACCTCTAAGTAGCAAACTACAGGAAAGAATTAATTTTATTTCTTGGGAAGACAGCTCAATCTTTCAAAACACTGAAATATATTTATGTAGCTATATTTTTTAAGACATAAGCAGGTGTGCTGTCTCTGAATCACATCCCTATGCTTGTGCTTTGGCAGGCTCTTGTATCCAACCTCTAGGGTATTGAATCAGACAGAAAATAATTACTTTTCTGACCCTTTGGGCTCTAATTGCTTTCCTATAATGAGTTTTAGAATGCTGGCTTGCACATTTTCTGGGAATCCCTTGTGGTATAAATGGTGTGTGTCTGCCTTTCAGGGACAGGTGCTTGAATAGTCAAAGTACTGTCTGAGCTGACTTTTGCTGAGTTGCACAAAGGTGGTATTTCTTGGTTGAAGGAAAGGTAATGACTCGTGCAGTAAAACGGAAAGTTAACTAATTTTTCTTTTTTGTGTAGCTCCCTTGCTTTCTTTCACTCTTCTGATTATGGTAACAGGTACAAAGGACCTGTGTCAATTGGACTTTCCTGGATTCTGCAGTTTATCCTGGTACAAACACACTATGGTCAAACAGAGTTCACTGTTCAAAATATAGCCATGAAAACCTCTAATTAATGAGACAAGGTGTCTTCAGCAGAATGATTCATACTGTAAAAGCTGTGGATGTGCGTAATTGTGTCTGACACCAGGCACTAATTGTTTTTCTCAGACTTACTTAGAAAGCCAAGATGATTCCCTCTGCTTTTAGGAGCTGGTTGATGGAGGTATAATTGCTGATGTGCTGACAATCAACAAAACTAACTGATAGTATAATATGAGCACAGTTGCAGCATTTTCACTATACACATGCCAATCAAGATTTATCTAGGTGCATCTGCTAGAATTTCACATAATTGGCATAAATATGAACAGGGGAAAAGTTGTTTCTAAAAGGTGAATATTTTCCTCAGATTTAAATGTACCACGCTGCTCTTCTAGGATTTATAAAGAAGTTGAAATCTTGCTTTTTTATTTATATGAAAATGTAGCAAAAGGAAAAAAAAAGTTTAAAGGAAGTTGATCCCACTTCCATATATAATGGCTAATAAATTATTCCAGTATTATTCCTCTCTCTCGCATACAGTTTTCAGCATGTTTGGTCATTTTTCTAGGTTTTTTTGATTTCTTTTATTGTCTTTTAATTGGAAGCTGTCTTTGAGAATGGTACCAACTAGATGAAATTGCTGTGCTTATTGATATGCTGTGATTGTCATACCTTACTGACCTTTCTTCTGTATAGGACATGAGCTACCAACCAGTTTCTGAGCAAGCAGAGAAAATGGGAACTATTGGATAAGGGGCTTTGAAGTTTGAGCAAGTTTTTATGGAGACTTAAGACTCTGAAGCTTAGGTCTTCTTTTTAATTTCCCAAATGGTGATGTGAAGCCTGTTACATAGGTTTTTAAAAGACCTTCACAGAGAAATCAGATTTTCTTTAATCAAGACTGCTCATTGAAGATGCAATCTATCATCAGCAAGAGTAACTCCCTTAAGGCACTGATCTAGAGAACTTTGTCTTAAGACAATTTAAGTAGGATTAGCATATTTATTTAGATTCATTGCCCCTCATTTGTTTTAGCTAGTATATCTATTTGCATTCTTTAAATATTAACAATTTTTAAAATATTTCTAAATAAATTTATAATCTGAATTCATATTTTATTTCCTATCAAACTGAGACAAGAAATAGGCATAACATAATGAAAGACTTTCATCCAGTGAACTGACCCTGCCTATACTTCCTTTCTTTTTCCTACTTCAGTGGAAATTCTGAATTCAATGGATTTGCTATTGATTTATATTGCTGTGGTGGAAGGAGACAATTTAAAGATGTGCAGATCAAGAATAAAGACAGTAATGCAAGTAACTAAAAAGGGTCTGAAATGATCCTTCTCTGCTTTGAATAGCAGATGTAGAAATAAAAACAAAAATTTGCTCCATGAGAGTCTCAAAGATACCAAGATTTATCATTCCTTACTTTTGTCAGCATTAGTGTTGTCACTTCTGTTTCATATTCTATTTTCTTTGAGATGATTGCAGCTATTAAAAGAGAAGACACAAGTTTACTTCCATGAGTCTAGTCTCTGAAGTCAAAGGAATTGCAAAGATTTACTGCAGGCGAGTCTCTAGCTCATGCTCATTGCCTGGGTTGGTACTCAGAAAATTTGGTATTTTCGAGCAGATTTTAAAATTCAATTTGGTCTCCATACTAAAAAAATTAAAACTCTGTTTAAAATAATCGGTTTGCATTGTTCGACTCATGTATTTTTTATCCATGAAACTAAAAAATGCCTCCAAACTAACATATCACGAGACATTTTCTTGATAGAACTTGTAGTATGACTCACATTCTTCCAAATCCCTACTTTTAGCGGTTTAGGATTTTTTTAATGTTCCAGGTTACAACAAGGAAAATACATTAAAAAAAAACCTTTTGCTTTTTTGGTCATTATGTACATGCTTTAGAGCTTGAAATTAGGAAGGGGTAGACTTTTTCTTCTCCCATGACAGTCCACTTGCATTTACCCAGATTATCTTTCTGAAACACTGTGTTGAACACGCTTTATCTCCCACAGCTGCATTTATACTGGTAAATTAAAATGTCCAGAAACCTTTCTGAGTGCTCCTACGTGGTCATACACACTGTAGAGTGGTGACAATTTTCTGTGCTGCTCTCATGGCCTATGCCAACTATTTTTGCATGCCAATAAATCCCAGGTGTAGTTAAGATAGAAACCCTGTTTTTCTCCCAATCTGTGCCAGCTGGCTTCAGTGTCTAGGAGTGATGTTGACCATATTTCGTTTATGGCTGGATCCTTTTCCTGGTGGGTAACTGGAGTGGATAAGGACATATTCTCTGTTGCTCTTAATACTTACAGACTGTTCGTTTGTATTCAGGCCCATCCAGCAATAATAGACAAAATCTTTACTTTTCCAAAAGTGGGATTACAACAACCTGATTACATTTTAAGTAGTACAATATTTTTTTCCAGTGACCATGTTTTTTTGTCAGTTTAAAACACGACTAAGGTGAATAATATTGAAAATCCATTTTTTGCTGATGTTTATATGTTTTAAATCTTCATTGGCTCATTTAGAGGCATATGTACCACGCATAGCCAGAGGAAGTGGAAAAAAACTTTGTTAGATGGAGAACATATAACCCATCATATTTTATGAACTTATATGGAAAGTAACAGGGAATTTAAACTAGATGTTGTATTGGTAAACGATCCACTCATGACATAGTGTTTATCTAACTAGTTTCATAATTCCTTTCACTTCTAATTAGCATTACAATTACTACTATCTCTAGATCAGTCTTTTTATTCATGCAGTTTAGGATTTTACTTGACAGTAAAAGATAGGATTTCCAAGGACACTTGGCAGCTGACAGCTACAGAATGTAAGACAAGAGGATGTCAGGCTGATGTCTGTCACCTGGGATATGTGGATCTATTTCTTTGCTATTAAAGGCAACCTTGAGTTTTCTTGGTGTTCTCTGCAGCACTGTTTTAAAACTGGTCAGGTGTTTTCATCCTCATTGTGCTTTCAGTTCCTGAGCCTTTCTCAGCTCAAAAGTGGAAGGCCTATACAAATAAAAGTGTACAATGACCACCCTATGCCACCTTCCTCCTGTAGTAGTATTATCTTGAACACAGACAAACTTTCTGTATTCACAGAGAGTGACATTTTCTTGCAGTTTTTTTTTGCTGGGTGGAAAAAGTCTCTTCTAATCTTTGGCCATTTAGATTTCCACTTAATACTGCTTATGTGATGACTGATGTCTGCTCCTCAAATAAGAAAATATGCAATTCTTTGTGGTTTCAACTAACCAGTTTATATCCATTTTATTAAGATGCTCTAGTATAATATTGCAGATACAGTTTAACAGATAATATATTCATTTCCTTGTAACCCAATGGCTGCTTCTACTGCAGGGGCCTTTCTTCCACCTGAAATGGTTACTTCCATCTTGTGAACTCCTCCAAGAGACAAACTGTTTCTCCAGTTTTGTAACGGCATTAATTACTCATCCTGTAGAAATTATGCACAGGTGTCACAGGGCACAAACAGATATTTCTGTTCTGACATCTTTCACAAATGTCTGTTATATCAAACTTTTCAACTGCCAGAAACTGCGGGTAACACATATGACCTTGTAGGTGCTCTCTATTATCTTCGTAAATTTTAGTAGTCATTTTTTGTTGCTATATTTCGCTAAAATACTTAGCCCATGCCAAAATCCGAGATCTGCCCTTTTCTGGTTCATGTGACATTTCTCTTCTAAATTTGATTTCACACACAGATGAGGAGTAAATTAAGGGAAGCGCAGAGATACAGACAACATAGAAAATAATTGGTTTCCATGAAACTAACCCAGGTTCAATGTCACTAGGATCAAATGGAAGCTGCATAATTTCAAGTGTATGCACCCAAGAGCTATTTCAAATGTGAGTATTTAGTTCAAGTCTTCTAATAGGAAACAGTACTTGTTTTGGGAAAAGAATGTGAAAAAAGGATTACTTTTGTTTACTTTAATGTATTACTCATCAATATAAAATACACCATCAATAAAAAACAACACCACAAAAAACCAAACCCCAACACAACAGCAAGATTAAGATAAAGCAAGAGAAAATGTTATAATGGAGTCTAAGAAAAAGAGAAAGGAATATACTATCTGAATATACGATACAGTAGTGATCTTTATCCACATGAGAAATCCGCTGGATCTGAATGATATCATGACAGCACATCTCTTAAAAGACTGAATTTATTTTAATGCACTTTCAATCTAAGTCATGCTACTTATTTAATTTTAAATTCCCATTATATTCATTCTGTCCCCTGAAGAGATTACAATCTGTGCTTCTTGTGAATGTGTGCTTTGTTCTCTGTTTTACAGCTGTTCAGACCTTACCTTCAACACAAAATTTGTTACTTTAATCATGAAAATGTGAATAGAACTTTCCATAGAGTGGATACAGTTAAAAAACTTTAAAGGCTTTTTTCCCCCTTTGGTACTGCTTGAATATATACTTTTATCACTTAATTTTCTCTTGTGGAACACATCTATTGCTTCTGTGATTTTTTTGTCTCTGAAAGGCTTTAAACTGAATATTTTTTAATTAAAATTGAAATGCATTGATTCAAGATGTTGCTGTAGTGAGCTGTAGAAACTGTATTTAAGTTAGCTTGTTCCCAATTCTCCTTTCTAGCACAGGCATTTTGACTAGGTTATATTCCAATGTGAAGTATTTTAGCCAGGAAATTGTGCAATATTTTGCTTTTCTTAATCAGTGGAGAAGACTATGATCTCCTTGGGAGTATATTTTGACAGGTAGAATTGAGCAAAAGAGAAATGGAGTATTAAGTACCTGAACTATACTTTTGGATAAATGCAGTGATGTTTCCTGATGACAGTATTTTGGCTTCTGGGTAATTTTCAACAGAAAAACTTCATATTTTCTTGGACAGAGCACCTACTGTCCAGACAACTCTTGCTGCTAATTTTCTTCACCAACAAACAAGGTCAATTTTGGTTAAAACAAAGGACATTCATGTGCTTTCTTTTTAAAATTTAAGTCAGAATTCCTGTCATTACCCAATATGTGTACCGCCTTCTCTTGATTTTTACACTTATTCTGAGACATTTATAAACTCCCACATTATTTTGTTGGTTTATGTAATGTTTTACATAGATGCTTTCAATCAGGTTTCCATTGATCTCTTCTTTACCTATTTTAGTCATCTGTACCCATGTGCCGAAATTGTTGGTCCTTCCCTCATCAGTTATTCTTGGGCTGCATTTATATTTCTCATCAGATATAACATCTTCATCTCTGATTTTCATACAGGGGATCACCAAAGAGTCCAGCTGGCTCCTGTACACCCAGCAGTCAATGTTGAAAATGTCCAAATAAATCCAACCTGCCTGACCATTTATTCTGAGTGCCACAGTCATGCTCTTGTTTCTTTCATGTCACGGAAGCAGCTGCCTAAAATGGAGCAAGAGCTACCCTGCTCTAAGGCTGGCTTGCTACTTCAAATATCTTCTCTCCATTGAGAGAAGGCTAAATTGAAATGTTTCATCTTTGCAACAAGCCTCTCTTGGTTCTATTGATTTTCTGCCCTCTGTCTGTTCATAAGTAATCTAAAAGTCTCTGTCCTCTAATGTCAAACGTCAGTCACCTTGGCTCATCTCTCTGCTCTCTCACAAGCTCTGAAGTGAATGACTCACAGGTATATTCTCATGTCAGCTTGTAGTGCCAGAAAGACCTCTGAAGGGGAGCTGAAGGACCTACAAGAGGCTCATGTCAGAATCCCTCTTCCTGTGACTCCGCACTTCAATGTCTTGCCCCCTCTCCTCTGCATCAGGCCCAGAGCTGCTCACTTCTCCTGCTGCGCTGTTCAAAGGCTTGAGATCTTTCAGCGGTCACCAAGACCTCAAATCGCTGAGGTCCATCTTCTCAAGCTTCTTGTCCTAAGGATTCCTCTCTTGAAAAAGTCCCTCTATACTTCTAAGATACTTCCCTTTTTCTTCTCATATCTCCCTCATCCCTAAAATTTGCAAACCTTGTTATGTGACTTTAGCCTACCAACTAGAATGTGATTGCTTTTTCTTGTGAAGAGTGCTTGAAAGAAAGGTTAGATATTTCAAGCCTGGAAAGCTCTGTAATCTAAGAGAAACCATCTTGGGCAAGACACTTGACTTTCTTGCTTATAAATGTTGTCCTATGTTTAATGGCTGTTCATATGCAGCTTTGGATGTAGTAAGAAAACACATTCAGATGTTTCAGCTTAGATTCCAGTGACTGATTTAATATTTTATGGTTTTGGTCTAGGGTTAGTTCCCTGCTCTCCCATGCAATGGAGAACTAAGCTGTGTTGGGAGAGGGCAGAACTGAGGTATACTGCAGATATTGAAACAAGTCCTGTACATGTATTTTTAGGCATAAACCACTCCTGTTAATCCAGGTGTTTCCATGTACAACTCATTTCAGCAAAACAAATGTAAGATCTTACATGCAAGCCAGCTTTAAAGAACACAGCAGGGAAATTTTCTGTCTTCAAGACTGACATCATAATCCACTCAGAAAATTAACTTGTTTTGTTAACTACAAAAATTCAGAAATGTTATGTTGATCATATGTTAGGTGAACAAATCGTGCCCCCCTTCATAGCTGAGGGTTTTTCATATCAAGCATTTCAATAGAAACAAACGTTTTTGGTTATGGCTCAGTGTATATCATCTTCAGATGTTACTCAGGCAAATTCCTTTGAGATAAGACACTAAATTTGGTTGCAGATCTATTACAGAAACTCGTTTCAAATATTCAAATATTACAATATTTCTGGATTGATGTGCCCAAAAGCGATGTTCTTACTCCAGGGAATAATATTACTCATCTTGTGTGAAAAAGAACCCAAAACTACACCTGTGTTTTTTCTTTTATTGCTATTAGTCACAAGCAAAAAGTCATCCTAAGTCAGTGGCAAACACAGAAATATTGGTGCAAGTGGCCCAAGTTTCTATCTTTTCTTGAACTGAAAATTTCTCTTTTTATGATAAAAATGAAAGAAAACACTGAAAACTCCAGGTTTCTAATGCACAGAAATTAAGTGCTTGATGGGACACACGAGGGGGAAAAAAAGGAGAAAAAATGTGCCAGCTTTGAATAGGTGCTTCTGATCTACTTTATAAATTAACTTCTATTCTGATGAACATGGAAGAGAGATGAATTTTCAGGAATTTCCTTGTAATCTACAGTATTTCTTTAAACAAAGACTTTTTGTTTAAAGTAGTTGAAATATGAAGCAAAACCAACATATCAAACTAATTACTCAAGAATTGCCTTCTCATAATTCTTAAACTATCTTTCCTTTAGTTTATAGAGCAGTACATTAATTTTTCCCCTTTTCATTCTTTTTTTTTTTCCCATGTAGTTTCTCATAAATTTACTGATATCCACAAAGAGTTAGCTTCTCTAACAAGTTTTTTTCAAAGTACAGAATTCTCAAAGAGTTTGAAGGTATTTGGCTATTTGCAAGTTGTTATCATTTTAATTTCAGGTTCCTGAACTAATTTATTTTCAAATAATATAGATCAAAGCCAAACACATCCCGGGCTGCAGCAAAAGCAGCGTGGCCAGCAGCGCAAGGGAGGGGATTCTACCCCTCTGCTCTGCTCTCGTGAGACCCCACCTGGAGTGCTGCATCCAGCTCTGGGGTCCCCAGCATCAGAAGAACACGGACCTTTCCAAATGAGTCCAGAGGGCCATGAAGACGATCTGAGGGCTGGAGCACGTCTCATTTGAAGACAGGCTGAGAGAGTTGGGGTGTTGGGAGGAATGGGTTAAAAGCGGAAGACCTTGAAGGAGCACCATAAATGAAGAAAAGGTTAAGTGACATTGCCGTTAGAAATAACCCTTGATAAACCGGTGTGAACAGAAGGCCAGGGGTCCTCTACCATGGACCGTGTTTAATGGTGCCTGCATCCTTGCTTGTGTAACTCTGCCCGAGTGTTCCTTCAGGGGTTTCCAGGTTAGAGAGTCAACAGAAATAAATTTACTCTTTGCATTTTGGCCATGGTTGTGTGGTTGTCCCAGCTGCCTTCCTGTGTTGACTCACACATGGGGTTGTTCAGCCTGCAGAAGAGAAGGCTCTGGTAAGACCTTACAGCAGCTTTTCAGTACCTGAGGGCGGCCTGCAAGAAAGTTGGGGAGGAACATTAGACAAAGGCATGCGGTGATAGGACAAGGGAGAATGGCTTTAAACTGAAAGAGGGGAGGTTTAGATTAGATACTAGGAAGAAATTATTTATTGTGATGGTGGTGAGACACAGCAAAAAGTTTCCCAGAGAAGTTCTGGATGCCTCATTTCTGAAATTGTTCAAGGCCAGGTTGGATGGGGCTTTGAGCAACCTGGTCTAATGAAAGGTGTCCCCGTCCAATGCAGAGGGGTTGGGACTGGGTGACCTTTATCGTCCCTTCCAACCCAAACTGATCTATGATTCTATGAAATGAATTTTCCCCCAGTCAGGTTTGTTTTGCCCATGAGGGTAATTGCTGAGTGTTCTCTCCCTGCTCTTATCTTGACCCATGAGACTTTCCTTATATTTTCTCTCCCCTGTGCAACTGATGGAGGAGTTTTGGTGGGCACCTGGCGTCCAGACAGGGTCAACTCACCACAATTGTTAAACACATTGCAACAGACCTAAGTGGGAAATAGGTATCCAGTCTGCTAATATAAAAAAATAAAAAAAAGGTGAAAAATAAGTAAAGAGCACATTACCATTTCATATTTCACAAAATCTTCTTATTCCTTTTCTTGGAAAGAAATACACAAATATTTCCTCTCAAGTCAGTTGTTTGAGACAGACATTAGAACCATAAAAAATATAGCAAATACACTGAGATGAGAAAAAAAAGAATTAGAAGAGGGCTATTGAAATACATATGGAAAATGCATGGATGGAATAAACAAAAATCTTGCTTAGGATAAAGAAAAATCTAAACATGAGATTTAAGTAATAGGGAACATAAAACAACAGAAACTTAATACCTAATACAGAAAAAATTACGGCAGAAGTCCTCAGATGATAGAAATATGAGTAAAACTCTTTAGTAATTGATGTAATTCTAATTCCCAGTATCTCAGGCTGAAACACGCTGAAAACTTTTACTTTTTATGTATTGCTCCTTTCTGTGTGGAAGATTTTATTACAGACATATTTTTTTTTTTAATTTCAGAAAGTGGTTTTGGATTATTGTAGTGAGATGTCTGATTTTTTCTAAAGAAAAATAATTTTACTATCTTCTCAACACTTGAATGAAGGAAAAATTATATTTATAGTTCACTATTGCCCTCTTGTGGAAAGAAATGAAAATTAAAGATGTCCATCATAAACATAAGATCCAAACCAAGAACTGATTACTTAGATTCCAGTTCAGAAAGCTTTGTTCATATTGCGCCTTAGTTTGGATTACCATTTGGTCCTATATCAACAGTTTTGCTCTTGGTGCATTATTAACTGTTACTGTCTTTAAATCTGCTCTTGTATTGGCCCCAGCAACGTTTAACACTCCAGAGTATCAAGGATGGCTTCAACTCCATATCAGAAAGTCTTTTCTAATAGGGATGACATACCACCACAAGCAGATCTTTGAAAAGTAATTTCTGCTGCTGCTCTGACATATTCAGCAGGTCTAACAAGAATCTACAGCTGATGTCAAGAAAATGAGAGGGAAGATTATTAGAAAAACCAAGTGGAAAAAATAAGTGTTGACTTACCATAGAATTAAACATAGAAATATATAAAAACGTCACCTGTGAATTGAATATATGTGAAAAATCGTACTTTGGAAATGTCACAAAATTGTCCAGACTTGCTTTACTATACTGCTTTTTAAGATTTTGCAGGAATATTTAAAAAGTAATTATGAAAGTTCTGATCTTACTCCTGCTTGCTCCTGCTTTCTTGCTTATACCCCTCCTGGTCATGTGTCAAGGTCTTTCTAATTGAGTCCTTTCTAGGACTCAATCTGCTGTGGTGCCTTTTTTCGTCACACTGAATGCCATAGAAAGCCTCTCTTGATGGCTAAAGAAGATGATGTGCTTTGCTGAATGTCTCTTACACTGTTCTTTGTCTGTCTAAGTTTGGCCATTACACATTAAGATGTCAAAATACACCCAAGTTTTCTTTTGTTCCCTTTTTTTAAAGAGTGGTTTTACAATATCTGGAACCACTGCTCTGAGAAAAGAGCACTTCTTCACAAAGGTGACACTAAGCCAAAATTTCGTGGGGAGGGCTATTTCATGTACCAGTCTTCTCTAGGGCTTCCTATACTCTGGTGAATTATTCACAGTGGCCAAAGAAACAGTGCAAAGGAGAGTTTGTGTATTGCTTAACTCCTATCTTCAACCTTGCAGACAGGCCTTGAATGGTGTGCAGACTTTTGGTTTTACTTTTGCATGAGACAAATTTATTCTATCACTTCATTTCCATTTTCTGATACCAAAAGAAGTAATGAAGGGTCAGAAGTCTGGTGCTGTGATGCCAGGTATCTTCTCTATCTTACAAAGGAATCTCCCCTGGATGTAGTCCTGTAAACAGGATTTTGAAGATTATGCCAGATCTTCAAAAAGATGGTGGCTTTTAACCACCTGATTTAACCCTGCTAGAAACAACCTCCCTTTATGTTCCACCAGCTCCAGGGATCCAATGCTCCAACAGTCAGACCTGCACAATATAACAGTTCAACCTGGAGAAGAAACTCATGTGTAACTCCACACTACTCTTTTAGACACTAGTCCTGGACTAGCCATGCACTGAAACCGGTCAGATATTTCATCATTTTAAGGGAAAAGAAACTGTCCTTTTGCTTTCTATAACACTTTCACAATCATTCTGACATCCTAGCAGTGAAAGCTTCCTAAAAGTCTGGTCTTAGTTAAAACACAAAAAACAAAAACCCCAAAACAAAACCCGTGACATTTGTTTCCAATATTTGCCCTTCACTGCAACTAATTGTGGTGTGTTCTTTCTCAAAATATGATTACAGATGGAGATGCCTAGCACTGTAGCTGATTTCAAGCCTAATTATGCAGTGCAAAGTGCACTGGATTAGATAGAGAAGGTTGTGATTCTCTTTGACATTTTAAAGGGAAAAAAGCCAGATATGCCATATCACCGTAACGGTAAGGCCCATGGCAAGGAGCTATTGAGAGGATGCAGAGGGGCACAGGATCACATCTGCTCTGTAAGCAAAAGGATGTACAGGTCATCTGACTCCTGAAACCTAAGCTATGCAATCAGTGTACTCCTGTGTTTGCAGGCTCTGACTACTATTTATTTCCTTGCCCTATTGCACTGACAGCATCCAATTTGCTACTTACAACACTGAAATATCTGAAAAATATTTTACTTGTTTAAATGTGGTGACTTTGTGGTAACAGAATTATCACTTCCTGATAAGAACAAGACCAATGAAAACAGCCGTTGATGTAGTCCCTAAAATGGAAGGACTCAAGACAAGTATTTAATGTTGGATTGAATTAGAAAGAAATATGTTGTCCTTAGTGCTTACTGAGGAGCAGTGTACTGCTGAAGTCTGCAGAAAATAAAAGACCATATATCCTTCAGAACTCACATTTAATTCAGATCCTGAATGAAGGAGAGACTTTGACATATCAGAAGTGAAATACCTGGCTCAATACCAGATTTTAGTTTATCCATGATAGTCTCCAGTGATGATATTTGACACAGCGTTGATGACCTCAGCAAACCGTAATGTGTGTTCTTTGGAGACATGCAATCATCCTTCAGGCTGGATGGTATTTAGCATTTTCCACAGGGTGATGCAGAACTGAAAAGAACCTTTTTTTTTTTTTACTTTCTCCATTTTCTGCAGTGCTTTTTAAGAATGCCCCTCTGCCAGTTTTTGACATTGAATCTGTGATTATTCTCAAATGCAGTCAAAATCTAAATCACCACTTGATGTCACCATTGGTCTGTACCTGTGCTATGCAGCTCTTCAAGAAATCTTTCTGGACATCACAATGAAATTATAAACTTAGTTAAAATATTTAGAGACCTATTATGAAGTTAAGTAATCACCATCCATTTGTTGGTCCTATTCAAAATATTGGAAGAACAGGTGCACTGGACTTGGAGCATCATAAAGTTGCCATGAATAGTCATTTGAAAAGGTTCTGTTTATGATTAAGATCTGTCTATTTTAATAAAGAAGTTTGCAATAGCCAGCAGAGTAAGTCTGAGCATTGCAGTATGTCATATAAACATATAAACATTACAGAATAAATAATAAAGGAAAAGAGTATATGAACAGAAGAGATAGTATATCTGGAAGCATGAAATTAAGAACTATAAGGGTTAATGAAGGTACAAGGAAGATATTTGAAATCTCTCTTGAAAAATTCCGGATCCTCTTTCCCAGTTCAGGGATAAAGAAAAATATTCTGTGTTCAGATTTCCTTTGCTTCTGACAAGCATGATGAGATGAGATTGACCTGCAGTGTGTTAGTTCTGAACATCTGCTCATTTATTAAAGGGTCTGAATAGGAATTTAGCAGCTCAGATTGAGGTGCAATTTTAAAGGAACATCATTATGTATAAAATAATGCTTGCTGTTAAAAAGTTGGCTTTTCTCAGTAGCTGCCACACTCTAAAACTAGAATTGTGTCTAAACTGAGGGGAAGTGGTGACAGCACCAAGCCTGACAGAGTTCAAGAAGCGTTTGGACAATACTCTCAGCCACACAGTGTGATTTTTGGGGCCGTCCTGTGGAGGGCTATGAGTTGGACTCAACGTTCCCTGTGGGTCCCTTCCAACTCAGCATATTCTGTGATCATATGAACTGTGAATTCTTTAATGTGGTCAATACCATAGGTAATGACAGCATTGTGTACAGGACACCAAGTAGCACAGTACATTGAATTTCCTAGTGGCTTGAAACACCAGAATGCACACTACAGCTCTCCCTTGGCACGAGCTTCATCAGTTCTTTACATATATGACATGAATCCTCTTACTGATATTTCAGCTGAACGTTTAAACTGCTTAGTTATTTTACCTGTTAGCTAGGCATACTCTGAGACACCAAGTACTAGATGAACCAAGTGTTCTGTTGATATGATACCCTCTTATGGCTCTGTTAGGATACTCAACACGCTGCACATTCTCCTCCATACAACACTGCATATGGCTTGTATAGACCTGCTCACCAAGAATTCTATATAAATATCATTTTAATGCATACATTATTTTAGAATATATAAGACAAAATAGTAATTCTAGGCTTCCATCCATTTTCTATCTGCTCATCAGTCATAGGCTAATGCTGCCCTTTTCTTCATTTGTGTGGTTGCAATCACTGGAGTAATTCTTTCTCAGGTCTGGATAGCAATGACTTTGCTCACAAACCAGGGAAATGTTTTCCAGGGAAGCTCCCAAGTAACTCTAGCACCCGGTACATGCTGAATACGTGAAATTTGCTCTGAAGTAAATGGAAATTGGAAGTGCTCAGGAATTACTAGTATTTTTCCTTTTGTGATGCTGAACGAATGAGCTAATTCTATCCAATTTCAAGCTCCTTTCAGCATAATAGTTTCAAAATTGCAGCGCAGAGTTTATCACTTGACTCTCATTTCAATAAAGAGAGGCTAAAAAATCAAAATGGACAAGGGCCAGTAGGAATAAATTTAGTTAGCAAGCAAAAATAGAAAAATGAAGTAGAGGGTAAAAAGCAAATTGAAAGACAGCTTGAAATAGAGCTGACAGAAAAATGGAATAAAGGTACTGTATAATACATACACATAGGACACCTAAGCTATTCCTTTGGTAAAAAAGTTAAGTGGGTTTTTGAAGTCATAAATAAATAATGTATGTCAATATATTGGTTTGTATTTGATAAAAGAAATAAATGATACTTTCAAAAATAAAAATTTACTATTTTTAGTATATAACCCAATATAATTTATACATAAAGTTAATAACATTACTGTATTCTAAATAGCTTACTAAGCTTAGGAAAATTAAACATTCAAAAAGTATCAGACTCCATACCTTTACATATTATCTTTTCCTGTATCATGTCATAGCACAGCAGAACAGTCCCAAGAATTCAGATAAATAAATGCAGAGTTGGGAGGGAGTATCACAGAGATGTTATATATTCACTTTTTTTTTGCATTGCACCCTCAAAATGTTAACAAAAATATCTGATTCTTAGACTCTTGCCTTCAGTGTAAGTCTATATATGTAGATACATGTACACTTATATATGGACATAAGTGTGTTTGTGTGTTATACAGAAATATCCATCCGCATATAAAGTGCTTGGGTAGTCACTGGGGCAAAGTGTAATTCTTCGTTTTCATTTTTTTAACAGATTTTTCATTTACTCATTATTCTTTCAGTAGGGTCAGCCAGAGAGGTATTCATGACTTTTTGTCTGTGTAACAAAACTGCTGTGTGGGGAATCTGATCATCTATGAGTCTTAAGGAAAATAATTCTTCAGCTGTGAATAGAAAACATAACGAACAACATGAAATTTGACTTAGGATTACCCGTTTTCATCTGCTTCAGAAAATGTGTCATTGTGAACTGGAGAGATATTGACAGGGATGAGCATCTTCAGGATGGGTCCTTTTCCACAGGGATGAATTCTGGGCATCAGGGCAGCTTCCAGAGGACTTGTGTCCCAAGCATAGGGTATATCTAGCTTTAAAACTGTCACACAGAAAACCTCAGCATCTCCATTTGCACCGTAAAAATAAATAACATACACAAGGTTAATGCAATATTGCTTTCTTTGTACTCTGAATTGCATGCAATCTACTTATTCTTTCTGGTGGCAACAAGGCCACACAAATATTAGTCCACCTAATATGTCCTTCCTCTCACAGGTGAGTTAATGGATTGATGGAACAGGAAGTGGTGAGATGATTCATGTCTTTCAGTATCTTGTTGCGATGGAATTCGGTTTCATTCTGGATGAGAACAAGGAATGACCCAGCTCTTCTGATTCATGGACAGTCTGTATCAGCCTTCAGCTCGCAGCAGACCTGTGTGTGCTCCTGGAAATAAATCATGCTGCAGAACTGTCTGAATTGCCTTCGTCAGAGGCTGCCAAGACAGCGACAAGATACTGAACAATAAGGACATGCACACAGTATGCAAAAAACAGAGAATCCAAGTGCCTAAATGCCATCCCTCACTCTTGCAGAGAAGGGGTTGTGCTGACCCAGAAAATCTGAGGCCAGACACCAACATGAGTGGATCGACTGCATTAAACAATACATGTTGTTCTTCAGGGTTCTATTGATTAAGTACGTGTTGTGGGAATGGAGCCAGTTACTGGAAATTTAGATCGTTTTGTGAAATATCAAGTGAAGCAGGCAAAGCAAAAAAAGATACAGATGTTTGCTATAGGCTCAGAGGCCTCCATGGAATCCCATGACAAGTGGTGTGTTGGATGCAGGACTGACTGACACACCGCAGCTTACCATGAGTTTAAAGAATAACAGAGTTGGGTAGGCAACACATCTGACATAAAATGGAAACACCCGAGGGCTGGGATGTCAAAAGCATTCCAGATTCTACTTTCTAGTGAGAAAAAGCTTAAAATTTTATCCTGAACAAAACCTGTGAACGAACATACAAAGAAGAAAATCAAGGATTTTTGGTCCATTCCTTTGTTCTCAGAACAAATATTCTTAGTTCTTCAGGACATATTAGGAAGATGATTATTAACAGCAACCACAATTACTTTGTTCAGAATATTTTGCCAACCCTGTGTCTGAATACTTCATGTGCATAGGTATGAGAAAGGATATTTGACAAAAGTTGGCTGAAAGGAAGAAAAGACACATGATTACCACACAGGTTGCCAGTAAGTACACTAATGATAAGTGAAAATGCATAACTCAGCTTCCATGGAACCTTGAGCAGCAAGGCGTTTTCTGTATACTTCAAAACACAAGGGAAGGCTTAAAATGTTCTGGATAGACTTGATCAATAAATCCAGTCTAAAAAGAATCTGACATCCAATAGTCACGTACCCTTGTCAGGTATGCCAAGAGCAAAATGGAAACCATTGATTTGTTTGTCACCAAGCTTCCCCAGGTAGCAAATTTTTCTGAGCCTTAGATGTGCACAGATGACATTATACAGGGACCAAATAACTGAAAAGTGAATTTCAACTGGAGACAATTTCTGTGAACACGAAATGTCAGAGAACTCTCTGTGTACCACATGGGACGTTGCTATGTGCCTTTTTTGTTTTTTCCTCTATGAAACATCCCTCAGAAATTAAGAGGAAGAGGATACTGTAAATGACTTGTGGCTGGATACAGGACTTTATGAAGTGAGGCAAATATTTTCACTGATTTTAGGAAGAGTTACATTCACCTTTAATAGAGATTTTAATTACTGACAAAGACTGTTCTGTCTTATCAGAACAACTAAAGACATACCTTTA
Organism: Ptilonorhynchus violaceus; assembly: GCA_013397565.1. NCBI lineage: Eukaryota > Metazoa > Chordata > Aves > Passeriformes > Ptilonorhynchidae > Ptilonorhynchus > Ptilonorhynchus violaceus. The sequence goes on from VZRJ01011173.1 coordinate 1,087,566, forward strand.
CATGAGCATCCCAAGTGAACATGCTGAGTATTTGAAGCTATTTTTCTGTCAGAATGGAAGAGTTCTTACAGTGCTAGTGCTTCAAGAGAAAGGACTCTGTGGGATACAAAATACTCAGCATTTTTAATAAAGCCCAGTGCATCATTATTAGAGGAGGTAGTTCATTTAGATATCAAACACTGTTTGCAGTGTTTTAGGTAGTTTTATATTTACCCGTGCTGTTTATTTTTCTCTGCCAGATAACTGCCAAATCTACATGCTGCATAAAGGAGCAACCTATGACCAGTAGTTCTTTTGTGTCTGATAATCTGAAAAGAGGGTTTCCAGCATGTGGCATTAGATTTCTGTATATGAGTTCGGTCAGTCATAGCCATGCAATGTGGTTATTCTTTCAAGTCCAGGCCAATAACCTGTGTTTGCAGAAAGCTTTTGCAAGTGCACCTGAGAGATCGCTATTTCCTTTACTTCGGTTACCCACACATTTTGCTTCACATAATCTGCCTTGAATCTAATCTCTGCAAAGCAATCTAAGATCAGGGTTAGTGATGGAGTAATTACTTAATGAAGATTTTGGGAGCTAGGAGGGACTTTTTGAGGGCAGAAACAAAAGGGGATAGTGTTTTAGAGGCTACCTGTGGCATAAATATGACAAATGATGAAAGAAAGGGGTGTGATATTGGCTGACATAGAAGAGGACAATGTGAAGTGTTCTCTCCTTTAAGATGATGATGAAGGTTGTTGGTGCTATTTTCACTCTTATTGGTCTCTAGTTTTTCCCAGGAAGTCTTTTCTTTAGCTTTGAACTAGGCATGAACTATGTAGGAATAAAGTGTATTTTCCTTTGGATCAGAATGCTATGACAGTTAGCGGAAAGCCAATGCAAAAGAGAGAGGACAGGTGACATTTCTGTCTCAAAAATAATTGGTCTTCAGAAGAAGAATCTTTGTGGGCAACAAATGGTGAAGATGTTGTAACTAGTGACAGGAAAGTGAATAGTGTTGTGAATAGGAGCAGAGTCTGGAAAAACACTTATGCTTAAGGGGCTAAGGTTTTAACTGTAATAACATGCTGATCAACAAGGTCAGTCTAACCCTATGTGTAAAAAGGTAGGGAAGGTTTCCTGCATCTTTTACTTCTGTTTTTCTTTTTATTATCTTCATAAACACAATCCCAAATGACAGCCATACTTGAAAATATAATTTAATTACTGTCTTATAAGTAAATTCAGAAAAACCTTTTCAAACCGAAATGTTAATTTTAATGCAACATGAAACAGACAATCTGGATACTGGATTTCCCTCTTGCTTTATTATATCCAGCCACATCTTAACGATTTTTCTATAGTTTTTTCTTCTCTGAATCTTAATAGTGTTTGATTATAAATCTCAGCAAGTATATTTTATGGAATAGTGTCGATTATGTTGATTTTTATCAGCAACAAGAGAAACCAGTGTGTTTGTTAAACTGAACTTCTGTGTAAAATAGACTGAGATCTGAAAACAGAAATATTCTGTCACTTCCATTCTCCCTGTGAAACTAGAGTCCTATCATTGGTGCAGGATGAAAGACTTCAAAACACACAGAATTGGATTCCTATATTAACTGTTTCAGTCATTAATTACATTTCACTGGAATATTCCTCCTGGACCTCATTTCATGCTTAATGTTATTTTCACACATTTGATTCTCCTTACTTCTTGGTTTGCAAGGTTCTTCTTCTTACCATAAACCCATTCCCGGACTTGACTTTTAAGGACCATGGTCAAGTCCCCTGTAATGTTTCTGCTCTTATGTATAGTATACTTGGCATATGATTATCCAAAGGCAAGTCCCCAAAGATCTAAATGAATCTTGCAACTTATTTCTATACCTTTTTTGTTTTGTTGAGATTGTTAAAATGAGAACAGAAGGCTCTGACATAAAGTGTCTGTACATCCTGTGTGGACAAGACTTTGAGCCTTGTTTGAATGTCAGCACTATAAAACATTCGCACTAAACATGCACTTAATGTAATTATGAAAACCAGACTCCCAGTTTCCAGTGGTTGCTATTAAATGCCTTTAAAACTAACCCTGAATTTAAAACTTCTTTGTGTCTATAATCATGAAAACCTGCTTTTGGTACCTGAGTTTCCAATGAAGTACTTGAATTTTTTTCTGCCTTGGTTTTAGTCCAGCTACATCAAAGTATCTGGTGTATGGTTATTTCTGTTAAAAGTTCTAAAACTTTAACTCTTTTTTAAAGTCAAGTATGTTCTAATAACAGTGTTGAAAAGGATGAAATTGAGCAACTAACACTATCCTTCCTCATTGTGTGGGATTCTGAAATAAATATAATAATGGCACTTATTCTAAAATGCTTGCGAGAAAAGGTATGGCAGCAAGAACAGTAATTAGAGTGAGGTGGAGTAGAAGTCATGTCAAGATGAGTGGACCATATAAATTTGGAAGAATAAAATATGTTATAGTAAAAAGGAATCTGGCAAAGCACTATAGGAACTTATTAAGGGAAAATGGCTGGAGGGGCCTAAATAATGAGGAGAAGTAAAATCCAATACTAGTGGAGTGCATAGTCTTGTTACACTTTGTCTTTTAGATTCTTTGGAAAGCAATGATTATCTTTCTGGAAATGGATCAATCACCCCCAAGGCAACCTATTGTACATGAAGAAAACCATTCAGTGAGCAAGCAGCTGCAGTAGGAATATAGACTACCCTTTTCTATGCTAATAATTTTAATTGGACTATATATTTTCCTCAATGTTGCATTTTTTCTCTGACTTTCCACTGCATTTGCATTTAATTCATTATTTCTCAAGCATCATTAATAGGGAAAGAAATTTTTTGAAGATGTGGTTAGGCATAACTTCAGAGATAAAATGACCATTTTGTTTTCATAAGGTTTGTAAGTAGGTCAGCTCTGCAAACCAACAAGTTTGGCAAAGCAAACTTTGCTATGGCAAGGCTGTGTCTTCATTAGTTGCTGAAATATCAGGATTCCATCTGCATGGATAGGAATGCAGAACCGGAGCTGATGAATAGGGAGTGCTCCATGTTGCTTGCTAGTATCTTTGGTGTTTCAGCAAGGAACCCATGAACAGTGGGGTCAGAAGTGAATACTGTAATGCGCAAAGCCCTAATATTTACTCAGTCAAGGTCATCTTAAGGCAATCAATTACAGCTCTTAGCTAATAAAGACCGAAGAATTTCAACACATTTTCTGTGGGAGTTGGGGAAACTCTTTGCACTCTTCAGTTTGCAAATGATCAGATTTAGCATCTGGTCTTCTAGTTCGTAACACGTTGCAGTCACACAACTAATTTTTTAGTTTAATAAGCTAGGGCAAATTCCTTTATTCTTTCATTTGCAATTGGGTTTTCATTAGGGAATAATGGTGTATTTGGCTTAACTGATGTTAACATTTTGATGTGCTTGCAGTGAAAACAGTAATTTTATAAAATTAGTCCTTTTTGTTTAATGGCCCTGTGGTTCTTTGCCGTATCACGTTATGCTAAAACACTTTTATTGGAAGTCATTTTATTGCTGGTTTTCTTGCTCTGTCTACTTTATATCTTTATACTGAAAAGATAAAGAAAGAAAAACTGTATCTAAATTTTAAGCAGATTATGCATTTCTTCAGATCTGTTGAAATTCAGATGGAGCCTTCTAATTCACATTAATTGCATCGATTAAAACACTTAGAAGGATAACAAATCATTAGCTACATGTACCAGACTACTCAAAATATTTCTAAGTAATGTAGATCAGCACATCCTTAGTCGTAATGTTGAGAAAAATACCAAAGCTGATGTACTGAAAACAATTCTTACAAAAAATTCTTGCATAATAAATCACATCTAGTCTACAATAAAATCATTAACCACTGCTCTGTTCCTCTGCTCTGAAGTGTAAATCACCCATAATGTTGACTTATTTTAAGTCAGTTTGCATATAAAGTGGAAAAAAAGATTTAGTGAAGGTCTAATGAGAATGAAAATAAACTCCTATCTATATCATTACTCATTTGATAGAATGCCTATATGTTGCAAGACTACATAAAAAAACCTCCAAGAAGACAGATCAATCTCGGAATGACTTCCTACGATCTGCTTCTTATTTTATGCACATAAATATAAGCTTTGCAAAACTCCTTGTGTTAAGATGCTATTGAATGTGTAATTTCTTCAGTAAAATAAAACATAGCTTTCATTTAGCCTGACCATGTTGGCTCAGGAATATGGAATATTAGTTTCAGTAAGAATGCATTGGTTTCACTGTAAAATAAGGTTTCTTTGGTATCAGCCCTGGAGAAATGTATTGGTTTCAGCTAAAATGTATTGCAATGCTTTCACTAAAACATACAGACATTATAAGACTGTATATTGGTTTCAGTAAAAAATGTATTCTTTCCAATAGATTCATGAGGCTTTCAGCAAGAATGTATTGATTTCATTAAAATGTGCAGCTTGAGATAAACAAAAATTCAGTTAAAATGCATTGGTTTCTGTTAAAGCTCATTGACTGAAGTGAAGAACATTCTACTCTGGTTTTGGGCAGCCTTAGAGTTTTTTTAACAGTTGGTAGAGAAGTACATATAAGTAATTGTAAAAGTAATTGTAAACAAAATCTATTCTGTAACATCTAAAGATGTAGACATCCTAATAAATTAGATTTTTATATTTCCATTCCATTTGCATTTGTTGTTCAGCACAGACATAAATATTGATACTGAAAAAGCATGACATCCTTAATTCTGATGAATAGTTTTCTAATCAGGTGTGGGTGTGGGCTGTAAGATTTTTTAACCTGTTTAGTAGTAATTTGTTTTCCCATAACCAGTTTTTGTCCAGTTTGCTTTAAAGCAAGTTTGACATTTTCCTGCTTTATTGACAAAAGATTCTTTTTGCCTTTTCAGCAGTGCCAGAAATTCAGTGACAATGACATTCATATATATCATGAAGCTCTTCTATTGACAGTCTACTAAATTAGTGACAAAATATTTGGTTGCTGTGACACCCTTTTTTTTCTTTTTGAGAAGGTTTTGAATTTTCGATATTTTATTTACATTTTACTTTTATACAGAAGTGGTCCCACTGACTTAGTGAAACATGCATGAATATAATTGAACAATCCTTGCTACATGGAGGAGTTTGCTGTCCAGCTTTGGAGCATTATCCTTTCCCTACACTCATGTAGAATTTACATGCAAAAAGTGTTTAAGCAAATAGTATGAATAAAGTTTCAGCTACTTAAATTACCTTCTGTAATTTGACAGAAGAAAGTCGGAATGACCACACTGGGCTGAAGAACTAGTCTATCTTGCTTTATTCCCATCTCCTATGGTTCCAAATGTGACAAATGCCTGGACACTACTAGAAGACGAACCTCCAATAGATCGTACATACATAACAGATTTCCTGAGAGGATACCATGGTTTTTTTATTTTAAATTGGTTATTTTTAGTGTATTTTCCTGGTAACTCTGTTCAACTTCTGCTGCAAAAACTGCATTCACAGCATCCACGGCAAGGAAGTCCACAGCTGATCTCCCTTCCCCACACACAGAAGTTTCTTCTTTTTGGATGCTGGTTTGAACTTGCAGTTTGGTGCTTGTTGCTTTCACTCGTTGCTTGAATTGTAGAATCATAGAATGGTTTGAGTTGGAAAGAACCTTAAAAATCATCTAGTTCAATCCCTCTGCCATGGACAGGGACACTCTCCACTAGTTATGTCCTGATCTGGAAGATATAATTAATCATTATCTTTTTTTCCCTGTAACTCACAGTTTTGCAGATCACTGCCACATATGGCTTTACTTGTCCTGTTTCTAATAAGAAGTGACCTATTTTATTAAGCCGTTCCTTGTATGAAGTTGTTTCATAGCTCTGGTTTTACTTGTTGCTCTGCTTTTTTTTAGTTCTGCTAGATCATTTTTAGTGATGTGAGGATAAGAACTCAAAATGCTTTGGCACCATAGGTTTGTCTAGTATCATAGCAAATTGTCTTTCACTTTTTTCTTATGTAAACCTAGTCTTATGCCTTTTGAAAAGAGGGCAATTTACCTCTCAGTTTTCCAAATGTGTTTTGTTTTCAAATGCTTTCTCTCACACTGTTTCATAATGCTGTAATACTACTGTAAACATTCAGATTTTAGGTATGTCTTTTCATCTCTCTTGGTGGATCCAGAAAAATAAGACCTCATGCTGCGCTAAAAGTGTTCTGATTGCCTATCCGAAAGATAATAGTTTTTGTCCTGTTCAAATCTGCAGCATCAAGAGGGTGGAACTGATTGTTTCATGAATCAATTCAGTTTATCAGCACTTTTATGTGTTGCTCTGATGTCAAAGGTCAGCCACTCACTCTGTAAGAAAGAGGATTTTTGCCAGCCTTGTCAGAAGAACAAGTCAATAGTTGCTCCTCTTAATTCCCAGGATGCTGGTTTAGTACAAAGCTTTTGGTGACTTGGAAATGCAATATATAACTTCTGAGAAGAAAAAACTATATATGTGGATGGGTGCCAGAAGAGATTTCCCATGTATTGCATCACATAAGATCCATGAAGACAAACTGAATTGATTAAATTGAGTCAATATGAACAATATTACAAATAGTGCCTGGAAAGAGCAGTGCTGAAGGGTGCAATTTCAAGCTCAGTTTCTGACTGTCACTGGACCTGCTGCTTCCTGTGCCATCAGCTATGCAGGGACCATCCCAGTGGTAAGAAATTCACCCTGCAAGTTTCACAGCAGCTTAACTACTGTCAGTGTTGACCTGCACAAACTTCTGCTCCAGTCCTCTCCTGATTATCTATTGATAAAATGTATTTATTATATTTATTAAGATATTGGTTTTTATGTAATCTCTTATAATCTAAAAACTCATGGTTGAACAACAGGCTTCATTTTGGCTTAATAGCAAGGCATGTCTCTCTCTTTGTTTAAGAAAGTTAAAGCTTTCACCAGAACCTGGAATTTTTCCCAACAGATAATAAATGACACTCAGCTTTACAGACTGGTGGGCTGAGCTGAAATTAAAGGACTAAGGTACAGAAATACAGCCAAGTTATTTTCCTCATAGAAGCTACTTTTGCTAGATTCCCAAATATTTCTTAAAACAATAGTCAGTCCACCTTGCTGATTAACCCAGAATGAAAATTTCCTAGGTCATTAGAGTCATTAAATCTCTGACTTACAGAAACTTTCCATCTACAACTGTGTTGCAGGTTATTGCTTTCATGTGTATTTGTAATTCTATTTTGAATGAGAATACCCTTAGAGCAGAACTTTGCTATTTTCCTAAGAACTAAATGTCCTTAGACATTTTTCACTCTGCCTCTATTTTCCTGATGCAAACTTATTAACAACTGTAACACAGTGGTCTAAAATTGCTGGAAGTAGTGGCTTCCAAAATAAAGCAATTTGTAATCAAACTCACTTTTGTTCACTTAAAATTTAAGGCTGTGTGCTTTGAGACCTATTCATGTCTTGTTTACTTTGAAAGTTCATAGCTTTTTAGAAAGTTATAGCTTTCGTAGGATCTGAAGAACATACAACTTTGAAGAAGTGTCTGGAAATAGAGAACAAAATTTATCAACAAAAATGATACATCTTTCAAGTTATTTTATGAAAGTCCTTCAGCAAGTAGACAGTTTCTGGACAAGTGGAAGCATAGGAACTACTTAATATATCAAGTTCATTCAAACCTACAATTGTTTTTAAACACAAACTACTTTGACAATTTTTAATTAGTTGTTCATTCTCCTACAAGGAAAAACCCAGATCTAAACAGCTGGGCATCTCTGTGAGATGTAGAATTTTTTAAACCAGGACATACAAATATGCTCAACCAAATCAGCGGAAAACACGTTTTTTTCCAAAGCTCATTCTGGAAAATATAGTTAATGAATCACAGTTCATCTTGTCAAATTCTGTGCCCTGAGACATGCTGAAGGCAGTTGCATTGGATGACTCAAATCACAGTTATCAATAGAGCGACTACAAACACAAATTTCCTTTTTACTAGTTGTGCAAGGCTATAAAGAGGAAGGTCGCCCCACCCCATGGTCCAGGACCAACCACATCACCAGCTGAAGAAGAGGCTTTCCTCTTGTGGCATAGTATCTTGGCAGTGGACCAACTGTACAACACGTTTGCCCCTCCCTTGCTCCCCCTACGTGTGAAGCTTTCGTATGGCTGTGGCTGTGCGTGGAGACACTGGAGCAGAGGCTTACAGAGCAAGACTGGTGCTTGCTAATTCTTGTTAAAGTAACATAAGAGCACACAGATGTAAAAAACTTTATTAAGCTTAATTGTTAAAATATTCCCCACAGGGACAACTTCTCTGTGAGGAACCCCACATCATAGAATTGAAAAACAAACTGAAACTTCACAGGGACATTAGGTATCTTTCACCTCGGAGAAAATATGAGGTCTGATTGCAGGGCACCACGAGACAAATTAAGCAAGAGCCACATTGTGAAACACAGTCAGTAATGTGTGGGAAAAAATGACTTTGAGCCAGAAAAGAGTTTTTCATTTTAATGACAGATACTGAGATAAAAAAGTGTGATAGAAAAGAGAATAATTTTAATATTGATAATAATTATAATGATGATGATAATGATAATAATGCTTAGAAGCCCTTAAAAATAAAAACAAACCCACTTCTGTTTAGTGCAGAGCTGCAGTGAAGAGAGATTTTATTTCCTTATTGAATAACTACAGATTCTTTCTATTTATTGTAAAGTACTCTACTTACATTTCCCCCTGCCTATATTTAAACTTTTTCTTGTCTGGAGTCTTTGGACAGCTTTTATCTGAAGAAATAAAACAGAATAACCTTTTTCATGCTGAGGGGATTCCTATACTGCAGTGACATCATTAACCATAAAGCACTCTTACACATTTCATGCCTGGATGTCTTAAATAGAGAATGAATTAAATCATGTTTCCACATAAATTTCTCCTGATATTTACATTTCACTGCTGCAGTAATAGGAAGACTGAATCCATTTAAAGTCTCTCTTATCCACTGGCTGAATGACATATATTTGCCTAAGAAAAAAGTAGTCTGGATTACAATTGCACTCCCTAAAAGAGCACTCTCACAAGCCCCTAGACAGTGTTTCAAACTCTAGAAATTCATCTGAAAGAACAATTGCTTGGATAAACCATGGTAGACAACTAGTCTCTGTAGCATTCAGGTGAAGAGGACATAAACAGCCCAATACCACACAGTATTGTAAAGAAAAGCTTCCTTTCCCCCTCTTCCCTACTGAAAAAGATGTACTACTATTTTATATTTAAAACTTTATTTAGCCATTGGAGTTTCTTATGAGGTAGTAAATCATATTATATACAGTATTTTTTCACTCAAAACACTGTTCACATTCTCATATTAAGAGCAGCACATTTTAGCAAAGATATCCTCTCTCACATTATCCTTCTGAACAAAATGTCCAGCATGCAGCTAGACATGTACACACTGTGGTGGTGAGTGGACAACTGGTGGTTTAATTCCCAGAGTTGTAGTCTGGTGAAGTCCAGTCACTAGTGGTGCTCATTCCCCAGGGCTCAATTTGAGGGCTAGTTCTCTTCAATGTTTTAATCAGTGAGCTGGACAGAGAGGTTGAGTGTATGCTAAGCAAATATTCTGATGATACTAAGTTAGGAGGACCTGTTTATTCCCTAGAGGGTAGAGAGGCTTTACAGATAGATCTTGATAGATTAGAGAGGCTTTAAAGTTAGATCTTGATAGATTAGAGCACTGCGCAATCACCAATGTGTGAAATTTAACAAAGACAAATGTCAGATTCTGTACCTGAAACAGTGTAATCTGGTGGATGTATGTGTAAACTGGGGGACACGAGGGTGGAATGCAGCCCTGTGGAAAGGGGTCTGGGGGTTTTGGTTGATGGTAAATTCAATGTGTGTCAGCAATTTGACCCGGCAGCCAAAAGTGACAACCCTTTTGCAGGGTGCTCTAAGAACTGTATAGCTAACAGATCAAAAGAACCGATTGGCCCACTATGCTCAGCATTGGTGTAGCCTCACCTGTGCGCTGCTTAGGCTTCCACAATATATGAAGGATAGAGAAAAATTAGAATATGCCCAAAAGAAAGCACAAAAAGTATGGAAAGAACTAGAGGACAGAACTTATTAGCAGCAGCTGAGGATACTTGGTTTGTTCAGCTTAGGAAAGGGGAGACTGAGGTGTGGGAGTGGAGGTGGAGAGGTAGAGACTGCATGAGGGGAAGTACAGAGGGAGATGCTGCGGGTACTGGTGGATGAAAGATGGGACATGAGTTGTCAATGTAAGCTCGCATCCTGGAAAGCCAACAGCATCCTTGGCTGTATTGGAAAAAGCATGGCCAGCGGGTCAGGGAGGTGATTCTGCACCTCTATTCTGTTCTCATGAGACCCCACCTGGAGCGCTGCATCCAGCTCTGGAGGCCTCAACATAAGAAGGATGTGGAGCCAGTGGCAAGTTCAGAGGAAGTCCACAAAAGATGATCAGAGGGCTGGAGCACCTCTCCTATGACTGAGACAGCTGGAGTTGTTCAGGCTAGAGAAGAAAAGGCTCCAGGGTGACCTTATTGTGGCCTTTCAATACTTAAAGGGTGCTTAGGTGAAAGATTGGGTCAGATGTTTTGACAGGGCCTGTTGCGATAGCGCAAGGGGTAATAGTTTCAGACTGAAAGGAGTAGATTTAGACTAGATATAAGGAAGGAATTTTTTTATGCTGAGGGTGTTGAAACTCTGAAACAGGTTGCCCAGAGAGCTGGCAGATACCCCATGCCAGGAAACATTCAAGATCAGGTTGCACAGGGCTCTGAAAAACCTGATCTGATTGAAAATGTCCCTGCTCATTGCTGGAGGGCTGGGCTAGACAAACTTTAAAAGTCCTTTCCAACTCTAACCATTCCATGATCCTCTGATTCTATGATCTCTTCTTTCTAATGTCTGCTGATATGAGGGAATTGATTAGAGTTATGTCAGAGGCAGTTCAGATTGGATATTAGGAAAAAGTTCTTCAATGAGAGGGTGGTTAAGCACTGGAACAAATGGTCATAATCCCCAAGCTTGTTGGTTTTCAATAAGTATTTGGACAATGCTCTTAGGCAAATGGTTCAATTTCTAGGTTGCCCTGTGTGGAGTCAACAGTTGAACTTGGTGATCCTTGTGGGCCCCTTCCAGCTTGGCATATTCTGGTTTTATGATTCTAATTTACCAGGAAATCAAGAATTCACTGCATATGGATCTCTTTCTTCAAGCATTAATAAATATAATTCAGATTTACAAAAATCTCTGAAACCATTTACAGCCTCATTTATCTTTCTGCAGACACTCATTCATCTTTGGATGTTTTGCAGAGAGATCAGAGTTGTGAGATGCTGCTTAATGTTTTAAAAGGATTGATTTTCTGAAATATTGAATATCTGCTCTTAGAATATCTACCTTATTTTGTGAAGAGTGCCGTGCTGGGTAACAAGAATATTCACTCTTCTTTTTAATGTCAAAGAGCAACATTTTTCTGTTGCACTGAAAAACATGACTATTCGAGAATGAACAAAATAAGAAAGAAAAAAGTATACAATTAAATATTATTTCTTTTATGATTTTTTAAATAATAAGTAATCCATTTCATATATATTTAATTTTGTAAGATGGAAATTTTACTTACAAATGATGCATAGTCATGGTACAACAATAACAGCCTTTTTCTGCCAAAAATATGTTAAGAACATTTTTCTGATCAGTCCTAAACAGGTCTTTCATTTTACACCAAATAATGTCTGGTAGACTTAACAAAATGAATTCTTCATGGGTGTTAGAAGGGCACAACAAGGGCATTTATTCTTCTGGCTGTTATATGGCTGCATAAAATCGAGTCTTTGCTCAACTGCTGTTTTTATAGTTAGAGTGGACATAAAGAAGGGGAACAAAGGCTTAAAAGCACAGTTGTGCTCTTTGCACTGTGTGTTGTCCACTGACCTGTGTTGACTCCTGGGGTATATTATGCAGCTCTAGTGCCATCCTGCTTTATGTTTTGGTCTCATGGTCTCCATGATGGGCTTGGGAAACAGAGAGTCACCCGTTTAATGCATTCTGCACCTTGCAACATCTGTTCTAATCTACGTACCTCTACAGAGCTCAGCCACGGAGAAATCTTCACCAGCAGTCACCTCAGAATAACAGGTAGGGATCCCTGATCAATAAAGTCAGTACCACTAGGTAATTCTGAACTAAGGTAATATGAAAGAATGTGTCTAGCATTTTTAAAACAGAGATTATTTTTCAAATAGGAAATAAAAGCACAGCAATAAAGAGGAAAAAAAAATCCCATAAACCCCTGGATTGGACCCTGCTGCTGACCTTGCACTAACATATGCTGACTTTACACTGACATACAAAGTGTATTAAAATATTAATGTGGGATTAGGTGATACAAATAATAGGTCATCTTGAAAAAAGATCAGAGAGATTTCAAGACACATCTTTTAAATTGTTTGATTTAATAGCTTTGGTTGTAATTTAAAAGCCTTAGCTGTGAGGTTCAGATACATGCGGAAGGTTTATTTTTATGTTTTTATCTTAGGGACGATAGTGACTCCTGCTGCAATCCTGATAATATATGTGAGTATATTTTAAGATTTTTCAATATACTTCTTATGATACAAAAATAAAACATCCCTGTATTTTAAATTAAACCATAAATTTTAATTTTAAATTTAGCGTTTTCTGAGTAAGTAAGGAAATGATGCCAATCTTTTTCTCTTTCAAAAATCTTGATGAACTAGGCCATTGTGACTCATTCCACATCCATTTCACTAATAAGAGAAATATGAATGCCTCAGAAATCCAAGGGAGTAATTTCTTTGTTCTTTTGAAGTAACAATGTCAAGATCCTGAAAGCTCGATAGGTAAAAAAAGGTAATCAACAAATATTCTTCTTTTATGTTGCACTAAAATCTTTTGTGTAGGTGAATTTCTACTTCATTTTAAAAACATTTATTGCTAGTAATTGCCTCAAACCTGCTCAATTACCCGCACCTTTCAAAAATCAGTCCAGCAGCTGTTTACTTTCTCAAATTTTCCCTCTTTCCCAGTCTCAGCAAAAGAAACCAAACACTGCACTAAATATTTCTCCCTGTCACTCAGAGCAGGAACATGTGGAGGAGAAAAGCCTAGATGCTGAACTACAGTGGCAATCAGTTTTATATTCCTGCCTCAGCAACCTGGCATTCAGTTGTATTTACGGATTTGGTGCTGCAATTTCGTTTCTCCTTCTCCTGCCCACAGTATCACCAGCTGGAACTAACACAGCCTGCTGCTATGTGCAGCTCTGCTTTTGGACACATGATGCACTAAGAAAATAAATGAAGCATCACTATAAACATTTTGGTCTATATAACCCAGAATGTGAAACCCCAGCCACATTGATGCAGTCACTGATTATAACATTTAAGCTTTGCTGCCCCTCATCAGTCTATTTCCATGGCCATTCAAAAGGTTAAGAGCTGGGATGGATTCAGCAGTTTAAAATACTTAGTATGATCTGGGAACTCTGTTGAAACTGCCATGCTGCCTGACCGCTATAGTCTCTCACAGCGTGCTCTACAAACATTTCTTGTGTTTCAGTGGCAACTCAGTTAGGCCTAACTAGTTGTCTATAAACTACTAACATCCTTGGAGTTCCCCTGTCTGAAGGGTCAGTCTTTAACTCCCAAAACAATATCTCTGTATTTAAAACCACATTAAGGAATAAGTTGTGTGGCATTTGGCAAATGTAGAATTAAGGCTGCATGGACGAGTTTATTTTAGCCTGTTAACATAGATATATGAAATATTTTTGCAGGATTATACACTGCTTGTTGTGTAAGACCTCATTTCAGCAGAGAATAAGTGGGGGAGGTAATAAGCTGGTGAAATTGCAAGCTGGATACCTAATTGCATTCAATGCATGTGCTTCAGCACATCCGAAGGACTTGATATCTTCTTTACTATTATCACTACTTTTTGTCATTCCACCACATAATTTTATATGTCTATTTTTTTTCTTTGCTTCTGCCTTTTTAAAGTTCCTTGTCCATTACCCTTATAACAGTCCTGTGATCTTATTCCAGTGCTTTTCTCTAAGGCTGGTATTTAAAGAACAAGGGAGTCAGCATCCCTTCCTGAATTTTGTTGCTCCTGGAAGCTGTAGAAATTCACAGATCGGGATATCTCTGATCAGCTCTCCTTGTCTTCAAACAGGAAACTCTAAAGAAAAGAATTAGTCATGTTAAGCTCTCAGAGACATACCATGTAACTTATTTGCAGTAAACAACGTAACTCCTGAGCTGCTGATTTTGTGACCAGTTTGCAGATAACATTTTGCAGCACAAAATGCATCTCTGAGTGGATTCCATTGCAAGGCTGTCTGAGTCAGCAACTCAAATGCAGAGGTGCTGGCACTTCAGGCATTTTAATGTGAGCAAAACATATTTTGCTTGTGATTCGTTCTGAGAAATAGCCAAGTTGTTTAAGCCAAAAACCTGCTTTAATCTACTTTCAAGATCAATTAAAAATGTGTCCTCAGGCAAACACATGGCATGGAAAACGTCTGCCTTGAGGAATTAAAATTTAGCAGTTATAAGTAAAGGGAAAGAGGATTAAAAAATGGTGCATCTGAAGGCAGCTGCACAAATATTTCTACCTATGATGTTACAGAATTATTTCAGTGAGAAAAAGTTAGTATTGATACAAAAGACCTGATTGCACTGTTGCCTGTACTGAATTCATGTCTCCCTCCTGTGTATACATTTTGCAAGTTCAGTTAGATCTGTGAACTCACACTAAACCCACTGCCCACTGTGAAGTTTGCATGTGTAAGCCCCATGTAATGCCCATGGAAAAAAAAAGTGCAGTAAGAATTTTAAATGTCAAGGCTTGATTTCACCCTGTTCATGAGTAAAAATTTAGAAAAATACAGAAAAATCTTGGCCAAAATTCACTTTTTCACATGCTAATGTTTGATAGCCAGTCATTGTCACTGATCAAAGTGTATTGTCTCTGGGTTTTCACCTGTGACTTTTCTTGGAGGTCGCCAACCTGTCCATGTGGTGCATACATGATGACATATCCCTCCTCTACTGACTGACACAACAAACAGTGTTTATTGTTTTTAAAATCTGAAACAAGGTTTAAATGCCTCAATAATTCACAGATGTGAAGAAAGGAACTGTTGAAAAGGAATAGAAATATGTATACTTTTTCAGATGAAATATAATTTGCTTAGCTGCTGCCACCAGCACCTTGAACTATGTAGTTTTTCACTTATGAGTGGTCTCTTCAGGGGACTCCCATAAGATTTAGTCTTTTCAGTACTCAAAAGGAAATTTTTATGGAAATTGACAGAAGCTTGAGGGGCCTTTGCCATTTCCAGTGACAGAATCCACAGCCTCTCATCAAACCAAAGACAGTAAAAGCTACTAGGACATAGACTTGTTGGAGCGAGTCTGAAGGAGGGCCATGAAGATGATTAGAGGGCTGGAGCACCTCTGCTATGAGGAAAGGCTGGGAGAATTGGGATTGTTCAATGTGGAGAAAAGAAAGATCTAGGGTGAGCTTATTGCAGCCTTCCGGTACCTGAAGAGGGTCTACGAGACAGCTGCAGAGGGACTTTTAACAAGGGCTTGTAGTGATGGAACAAGAGGAAATAGCTTTAAGTTGAAAGAGGATAAATCTAGATTAGATAGAAGGAAAAATTCTCTACTGTGAGTGTGGTGAGATGCTGGAACAGGTTGTGCAGAGAAGCCGTGCATGCCCCATCCCTGGAAGTTTTCAAGGCCAGGTTGGATGGAGCTTTGAGTAATCTGGTCTAGTAAAAAGTGTCCCTGTCCAGTGCAGGAGGGTTGGAACAAGATGAACTTTAAGGCCCCTTGTAAGAACTCAAACCATTCTATGATTCTATGATTCTGTGACACTGCTATAAACTGCAACAGCTGCTGCAGCAGCTTTCGAGTTGAGAGAAAAAAATGGAGCAATTCAAGAGCATATATTACTGCTCTTCATATTATTATCTGTCTTCATATTATCTACATAACTTATCACGCCATTCAGTGAAAGCTGTGGAGAAAGTACACAGCCTCTATGATTTTGTACATGTGATGTTATTTCCATGTATTTCCCTAACAAACCAGCCCCAGTTTCACTGCATACAAAATATATTTCTCCAGAAGATAAAACCTTTGATTTTCTGTTTGCTGGAGCCACTGGTGTACATCTATGTCAGTAAGCTGAAAATCATCAAAGCGCAGCTTGGATATAGGTTGTACAACAATCTGTCCAGTTTTGACTTATGCCAATTAGCACCTTCACTGGCAATGCAAAATTTACTCTGGGGATAGCTGAGACCAGAGATCATTCACAATAGTATGAATAAGGTCAAACTATTTTGAGAGGGACAAGAGAGTTTAGCTGCCCAGAGAAGGACTATTTGCCATCAAGACCAGGGAAAAGGGGCCACTTCGGATTGCTGTCATAGACACTGCTGGGGCAGAAACTGAAGGCCAGAAGGAAGTATTGCTCCTACTTGATTAGGAAGAGAAACACCAAAACATCTGTCAGAAGCTGGCAAATTCAGAAGCAAGAGTTCTCCACGCACGTAAAGATATAGTATTTGTTTCAAATCTCAAGAAATGCAAAAACTGAAAGCTGACGGTATTGTTTTAGGCTAACAGTGCAGCTGGCCTCATGCCATGCCTCAGACAGCAACTGACAGTGGAAATGCGGGAAAGAGTGGAGGAACAGGCAAAGCAATGCATGACTGAGGGACTGTCTGAGGCAGAACTGAGTGTTCAACCATGACAATCCTTCCAGCACAGATTCCCAGTCACTTGTGTGATCGTCTTAGCAAGGTCACCACTTGATATTAAACAGAAGGTCCTATAAAAATAAAACAACAACAAAAAAGTCTTCTAAAACATCTTCCAAAAGAAAACCTGCCAAGAATTAATAATGCTCTCCTATCATTAATGTTATCCTAATATACTTTCTTCTAGACCCCATTGTAAGGCTCAGACCATGGGTATTCCCCCAGTAATTTCTATAACTCCCTTTGTTACCCTTCAAAACTGGACATCTACTTTTGTACTACCTGCGTTTTTATTGCAAACTGGATAACCTAGTTCGTGCATAAACAACTTCATTCAAAGGTAAGCAGGTTTGAAGCCATAGCATTTTCTTTTAATAATCCTAACGCAAACTATAGATACTCAGCTCTTCTTTCTTTTTCTGCTGGATTCAAGCCATTTTCTATTGTTTAGGCTATGTGATCTGTGGAGCAAATGAGAGGTGACTTCTTATCTACAAGAAAAAGCTGTCTGATACATCAAAAAGATGAATAATTTATAGCACAGGAGCAGAGAAAACAGCATTTCACACTGTTTTTCATGCAAAATGTCACATGAATTCCAAATGGACCAAGGAATCTGTGCGCTTGAGACTAAATTCATTGGCAGAAATGAAAAGAGGAGGGAGCAGAAGTCCCTGTATTGTTGTGATTGTAGTTTACTCAGGGAAAGAGGTTATGATCCAGCTATTCTTTTTTCTATATTGACTTAAATAGAGAAATAAATTAAAACTACAAAAATCAATGCAAAGGAATACTTATAAAACACATTCAGACAGCATCTATTCCGCAAATAAGGCAGGGTTTGTGCTGTGGTTTTCTTACCCCCACACTCAGTTTCAGTCTGGTTAGAGGAAAACTATGAAATTACTATTGTCTTTTTTCATAATTAGACATTAAAAGGTTCAGAAACTGGAGAAATATGATTGAATATTATTGTTGTTACTACTGTGGCCTCATGTTGCCAGTAGATTTACATATAACCTCATAGAAGACGGCTTAAAGGCTCTCATAAGATGACTGAGTGAGTTTAGTATGCAATGGACAGACACACAATATACGTCTGAAATAAAAGCAACAGAAAACAGTAACAATAACATCCCCAGGAAAGAGGCTATTAATGCAAGAGGGAGAATGCAGACAAACTCAAAGGGACCTCCAGTGCTCTGTGAAGCATTGAACAGGCAGTTGCACCTCCCTCTCTCCCTGTAAGAATTACTAGTTTGGGTTTGATGTTGCAGTAAGTCTCTGAGTGCAGGGCATCTGAGCCTCTGTGACCTGGAGTCTCTTGTGTCTCCTTTATGAATAGACCCAAATACAGTAATTTCATGTATTTATATTGAACGTCCCACTCTTTGTCTCTGTCTCTTTCTTCCTTTTCATAGAATCAGAAAAGTTTGGATTGAAAGGGACCTCTAAAGATCATCTAGCCCCTCTTTCTCTGGATCTAGCGATTTTTCACTAGGCCACATTGCTCAAAGGCCCATCTAACCTGACTTTGAACACTTCCACTGATGGTACATCCATAACTTCCGTGTGGTATCTGATTCCACTTTCCCACTACCTTCACCGTAAAAAAAAGTCTTCCTTATGTCCAGTCTAAATCTGATGTCTTTCAGTTTAGGACCATTGCCTCTTTTCATGTCACTACAGGCCTTGGTGAGGTCTTTCTCCAACTTTCTTAAAGCTCTTTTTATGTAAAGAAAGACCAAACCAATATTTTATGGCAACAGTTCTTCAAGTTTGACTTAATATTAGATTCATGAGATTACTTAAAGCCAAATAATGTGTCTAATCTTGAAAATGTCACATAATTGAAATACATTAAGGCCTTGGAAAATTAAGACGGTCACTTTCACAGCTTACAGCAGATATAATTTTTTGTGTATGCTGCGGTATATTTCTCTGCAAAGTGAGAATGCTGTCTAATATTTGATTTATCTCTGCTGTAAATTTTTAAATTATAGGAAACTGTTGCCTAAAAAACCACAAGGATTTAGGAAAAAGAGCCTGTGGGAATTCTGTTCTTCCCAAATACTGAGGTTCTGCCTGCAAATATCTAAATATTTTAATGTATTACTGTCACTATTGCACAAGCATAAGATACAGAAAAAGCAAGCATATATAATTAAATGAAAGTAAATAAAAGAGTTATACGGATCATCTGGAAATTGTTATTTTGTCAGAATATTTAAAATACTTCTTTTAGTTCAATTTCACAGTTTCTGAAAGAAACTAAAAGCACATAGAAAAGCACAAAAATTAAATGTTTTTTCTACTCTTCAACAGTAGAGAGCACTGTTAGACAGCAACAGCTCTCCAAATCCTCTCAAGCCAAGAGGGCACTGAATCACTGTCTGCAGCCAGTGGTACAGCACCCTGGATAACAACAAAGTCAGCTTCAAAACGAGAGAAAAAAAGCAAGATTAGACTTAGCATCATATTTTAAAGAAGTATGAATGCATTTTTTCACAATCTAATGTTATAGATGTAACATTAGTAACTGTGAACTCAGACAACTAAACATCTTCTGTTTGCATATACTTCCAGGGAGGGAAAAGACAAAAACTGCTCACAAAGAGGCACCTAGAACAAATCCAAAGAACATGATGAAGCTGTACTCTTGTCCATATCAAGATGTTATCTGAAGATTAGTAAGACCGTGTGAAATTAATTAAATTACAATGGCAAGGGGAATTAAAGGAAAGTATGAAATGCATGGTGCACAGTAGTCATTACTGGCCATGTCTCGTGCTGGATGGTGTTCCATGCTGCATAACTGATTCTCTGGGAGATGAGGGAAAATCTGACACCATTTATCCTACAGTTTTCATATGAAGAATGGTAAGACTATTTGGACTAGTGAAATTAATGAGCAAAGCCAATTCTTATGGACATGGATAAGCAAACCCATCACCAGGATTTCGCAATTGAACTACATCCAGTCACCTTCAAGCAACAATTTGGTCTTCATATTTTATAAATTTTTCCTATTACCTACACGTTTAAGTGTAAATGCATCTCAAACTTATACTAAGCCATAGTTTAAACCAAAAGAAAACTGCAAGGCACCGGATAATAGTTTCACCTCTTCTGAGTATGTAACGAATAACATGTTTGCGTATTCGTACTGGATACGTAGGCACAGGACAGCGCTCTCCCTATTTAATGAGTTTTTTATTGTAAAAACAAGAACTGATGTCACAAATCAGACTAAAAGTTTTGGATGCCTCTTATCACTGTTGTCAATGAACTACCAGAATAATACTATGCAAAACTGGTGTTTGAGTAAGTGATAACCAGTTTCCAGAGTCTGGGTAAACTAAAAATACCATATGCAGAAACCTACCTTATGAGAAATCATTTCTCAATAGTTAAATGTAATTAAGTACACAATCAACATATCCAACCTTTCATTCCCTCTGTTTTCTGTGTTCTTAAGCATCTTATGCAATATGATTAGACAGATGTGCAAACAAGAGTATCTCAAAATGTGACAAAAAAGATTAATCACTTGCTCCAACTCTTGTTTAAATCAAGGGGAAAGCTTGCAGCATCTGGAGTGTTGTAGGATCCAGTTCCTGCAAATAATCAGAAGTTTCAGATACATAAAAAATTACCCCAAATGAAAAGGGACTTAGGAAGAAATTTTTCCTCTTGATGATTTATTTCCCAGCTGCTTACTGCAAAATGCATTTTCTGAGCTATCTTTTCTTAGGCACTGTCAGATAAAGAGGACACTACAATCTATTAGCTTATTAGCTAGTCCAACTAGTGTGGCACTGACTATATTCTGATGTTAATTTAAAACACTTTGAAGCCCTAGCACTTGAGGCTAACTCTCAGTCCCAAGTCTGTCTTGCCCAGGGAAGATCTGGGATCCTCCAGGGACCCTCTGCCCAAGGATCCATCTGCTCAGCACATATCCCTACCTGACATCTGGCTCACAGGGCTTGTGGCACAGGACAGAACCTCACCGCATTCGTGGTCTTGGCATGTGAACAGCACACTCAGTGCTTCTTTGTTCCAGCTAGGAGGGGATAGATCATAATGGTGCTGTTTGTATGTGCTGGGCACCCAGATCCAGAGTCATGGCTGCTCAAGTCATCGGTGGTGGAATGAAGATCCCAGCAGAGCTTGACCCCAGATTCCATTCAAAGGTCTCTGGTGCTATTCTGGTAAGACCCATGAGTGAAGCAGTCAGAGCGCGTAGATTAATCTATGCTAAACTGTGCTGCAGACAATGAACTATCGTCATAAAATCCTCCACAGACATTTCAAAGAGATTTTTTCCATAGTTTGTGCACAATACACCACTTGTTTAATTCACATAAGGGAACTTCTTGCATGCACATTTGAAAAGCCTTTTACGCTTGCCTGAGCTATAGAAAAACAACAAAAAAAGGCTGTCTTTTAAAGTCAAGGCACGGTATTTTTACAGCATCCAAGAGGAAATGACCTTACCAGAGGGGTATGGTCCCATCACCTGTGTAACACAACGCTGTTTTTGTGGAAGTGGTTTATATGAGACCAAATTTCAAAGCTGATTCCTTGAAAAGGCAATTACTATCTTCAAAAATCTTAGTAAACCTCTTTTCTTAAATCTAGGTATTTCGTTCCATTCCACTCACAACATACGGAGCAGATCCCTCCTCAAGGACCTTCTCTAACTTGCGTCTCTCAGGTTTGAATGACTGCTGTCCTGCTCATCATCTATTGACCAGTGCAGGGTGCCTGCCACATTGGGGAGTGATTACTACCTTTCAGTCACCATTTCATACAGTTCTGCAGAGGCTTATCTCAGCTGCGCAAGGTTTGGTGACAGAGTATCATCAGCCTGGGTTTAATAATTTTCCATGCAGTTGAGCCAGACTGCTTCCCTGACCTTGTATTTCTCTCTGCCTTCTCTCTCTGCAGAGCGCCTGGTTCTTCACTGTCCCTGCCCGCAATCTTGCCACTGTTGGTGCCAGAGCCTTCCCAACTGCTGCTTCTGCCATCTGCAACGGCCTTCTTATGTCTCACTGCTTCATTGCCCCTCAATCTCTGTTCAAATCTCTATCCTTTCTTCCTCATCTATTACTATATAATTTTTCTCTTTCCCACTGCTCTTACTTACTTTTTAACTCTGTACTGCCCCTTGGCCTCCAGCTTGCATAAAATATGCTAAAATAAGAAACAGTTTCTTCAATGATGTGTAATACTTGCTCAGGGAAGGGGGGGATGAGAGAAAAAAAAAATGAAATAAAGAGAGGTTAAATTGTAAACAGAAAAACAACTAGAAAAATTCCATGACCACAGTAGTACTCATTTTAAAGGGATTTCTCTTATTTGAGGGGCAGCTCATGATAGTACAGCTGGAAGTAGGGAACTCCAACCTTTCTGAACGGATGTGTTGTGTTAAATCCAACCCACTCTCTGTTCTACTTGGTTTGTGTAATTTTGGGTAGCACACAGTTCCTGCTCACCCCAGGTCAATTCTTGGAGCAGCAGGCTTCTGAGCAGCTACCTGACATTTACATGCCTTGTCTGCTTTTCCTTGCAAGGATGCAGGATTCTGGAACCTGACCTGCATAACAGAGAACCAAAGCTCCCGAATACATTGTCCCTCACACTCCCAGTAGCACTGAAGCAATGCAGAGAGCATTCTGGTAGAATTCTGTTCCTGCGTTAGGATTTTGATTACACGGAAACCTCTCTGCAACAAATATAGAGATATGATAGCTTGGTGGTGGCTTTTTATTTTCTCTTGCAAAGCCCATATTGGAATGTGTTAGATCCATGCATTGATTATGTGGCTCGTTTTATAGCTCATTTTATCAAAAGCACCTGACAAAGTGTGTTGGTATAATTATGTAGGTAACTGTGAAATTTACTGCCCAAGGGCCATAAGTATGAACCGCCCCAGAATTTCCCATGAGGAAAGGCTTAGAAACAGCTTGCAAAATTGTATATGGCATAGAATACATAAGATTTTACTACTTCCACAACAAATAGATGTGAGATGCCATGAAACAGACCTAACATGTACCTAACATGGTTCTCTGTATACAGTTGGACAGAAGTAATTTACAGTATGGGTTATGATTCCCGTCACTCCCTGATTGCCTGGATGAGGTGACCTGCCTCAGTTACCCTTTGGTAGACAGACCTGTAAATTCACACAAATCTTTGTATGAAAATGTAGAGCATGCTGTGATCTCACACAGTCGGGGAATATATCTCCCAGATCCCATACTGAAATCTAATAATTACATCCAGTATTCACAATGAGAAACTTCAGTTTTCAAAAACTTGTTTGTGATTTCACATTCACCACAAATATGCAACATATTTAATTAGCATAGATATGTATAAAAGTTTTGCCACCCCCAGTGTTCCAGTCTGGGTTCTGTTGCAGCAAATTATTTTTTTGTGTTTTTTGAGCAACGTATCTGAATAAAGTTCTCATAGTTAAAGAGCAGATGTCAACTTATGCCTACTTTTTTTTTTTCTGATCAGATTTGCAAGATGTCTATGCCACTATCACAGTTACAAACATAAATCCAGTATTTGCTCCTAATATTTGCTCCTTAAATGATTACATATCACTGGTAATTTGCACTAATCTTTAAAAAATGCATACACATGCAGTTACACAAATTGCACAGATGAGTTATGCTTCTTTTCCTAAAATGTCCACGTGTGCCCTAAAACAGATGATAAATTCTAACTTCGGGACAAGTTGTACTTAAAATATCCCATGCATCAGCTAATCATACAGAAGTGAAAAAACTCACTAATGTGGAAAATAAAAATTAAAAGTTAAACTGCTAGTCTGAGCTTTTTTATTTTCACTATACCATTATTAGTTACTTCATTTGATCATGTGAAGAAAAATGGAAACAGTTTTTAGCAGAACATGGTTGATGCTGCTAATGATGATATAACAGCAGAAAAATATGTTGTAAAAAAGGAATCTCTGATGCAGACACATTGTTAGTCTAAGCAGGAGCCTGTATGAGCCATGGTGGCCCACTCAGGGTTAAATCTTTAAGTATCCTGAGCTGGTGTGCAGGGCTAAAGCAGAGAAGAAGCAGGGAGGCCTTTCCTGCGGTGCTGTGAGACATGTGGGAGGAAGCCAAGAAGAAAACTGCAGGCTGCTTAAAGAAGACTTACAGAGGACACAGAGAGGAAAAGGAGGAAAATATCCTTCGCAGGTAGTTCTGAACAGATAAGGCATAACAACATCTCACAGGTGATTGGGTGCTACACGCTAACACATGTCAGATGGAACCTGATGGTGACATATCAAATGTATCATACTTAACAGTCACGAGGAAGGGAGCATGTGTTTCTGTCTTTACCTTCAGTCTCTTAATAATGTTCATATATTTAAACGGGCAGCTCCTGCTTCTTAAACCTATATGTTCATCTCTCTCTTCCATACTTTCAAGATGTGAGAGAAGTGGCTGAGAATCATTCCTCGATGTGCCACATTCACTGACTCACTGCAGCTTGTTGACATCTGCAAATCTACGACACTAACAGAAAAATGTAACAAAGTGCTACAAAAAACCCAGATTGTTGAAGAAAATGAGCTTGTTTAAGGCTGACTTGCTCAATGTCAGTGCCCAGGAAATAAAAAGATTTTTCAGAGAATCAAGCCTCAGCCTTTTTAAGTGCCTGTGTGCAATCAAAAAAGCATGCAGCAGTCTTTGCCGTTATTTTTTTGTTTTCAAATATTTGTTGGTGAGGGTTCAGCTGCAGCACTCTCTGTGTATTTGCACTTGCTCCCAAAGTCTACTTTTCAGCTGATTGCACTTGCCTTCTTGAAAGGGCCCCAGAATTAATTATTTTGTCTCTATCAGTAGTATAGCTCTAGAGTTTTCTCGACTTCAAGAGAGTAGTTATTTTAAAAGAGATAGCCAGGTCTACAGAGGTGGTAATAAAAGGACATGAACATCGAAAACAAGTTAATTTCCAGCTCTGCAATGGGATATGGACCATTATATACATAGATATTTGCTAGAAAATGAACCTAGTTGATTAAAAAAATAAATCAGTGAATATCCATCAGATAGAAATAATTTCAGTCACCTTCATAGTCCAAGTTAGACTGGAAAGACCACAGCAGAAAATTCTATAGCTCATTTTTTTGATGCTTCCAGTACCACCTTAATGTCACTTTCCAGTCACTAACTGTACAAAACATTACCCATGTAATTTGGTCCTGAATTTTCCAATTAAAGGGTTTTGAGGGGGTTATTGATTGGTTGGTTGGTTTTGTTTGGTTTTGCTTTTGATTTTTTAAGTGTTTTGATTCAGGAGTCTGTCTT
This sequence comes from Ptilonorhynchus violaceus, assembly GCA_013397565.1. Classification (NCBI taxonomy): domain Eukaryota; kingdom Metazoa; phylum Chordata; class Aves; order Passeriformes; family Ptilonorhynchidae; genus Ptilonorhynchus; species Ptilonorhynchus violaceus. Next base: position 1,112,771 of record VZRJ01011173.1, read on the forward strand.
GTGAATGATGGGATATAGCTACATGAACAAATTAGCACAAGGAAAGATTATCTGTGTATTTCTTTGTTAAGTGCTATGTGATATATATACATCTGCATGCTTTTATCCCACAGTACACAAAACAGTTTATCTCTTGTTGAATGTGGAGATTCTACCTTGCAACTTAGTTTTCAGAAAGATCATGAAATAGCAGTCATTTTCAGTTGATGATTCTGTGAAAACATACACTCACAATTTGTGCTAAAGGGCCACTCTGCAGCAGGCACTGATTTCACTGATTTTTAACAAATTTTGCTCTTGTCACTTTAGTGAGTTGTACATTTCTGAACATTTTAGCTTGTTCTATTTTAAAAGTTAATTGACCTGATTTTTTCTTGACTTAAAAGAAGATGTTTCTCATGTATTAGGTAAATATGAAGTTTTTATTTTTATTAGGCTGGATGTCTAAAAATTTCTCATTTCAGATCTTTCACAATTCAGCAAGTAACAAAACCCTTTTTGCTTCTTTGATGTCTACAAAATTCTTCAGTCTAATTAGATAGCTCCAGAATCAATATGAAGAATGAAACGGAGCATAGCCTGAAATATGATTTTGTTTCATCACAGAGATGCATTTTACCAACATGAAACAGAGATTCAAAAGAAGAACAAAAGGTTTTCACTACAAGCATTTTCTATCAGTGAGACAGTGTATCTGCATGGAATTCAAACTCCACAGACAAGTTGGCCTTATACAGTAATTGTGACCTTCAACACCATCCATCTGCTGCAGTGTAAATTAGAAACCACTAACCAAGGGCTCCAACTTTCCACTGATGAGATAATTTTGATATCTTCAGTTCTAAACATTTCTTCTGCACTCTACAGTTCTGTCTAATTAATTGGTATCAAGGTAAAACAAAATCACAGGCGTGATAGATGCTTCTTTCCCATTTCTACTGCTGCAATATAACAGTTCTTTACAAAATGGGGGAATTGTAACACCTTGGTGTTCAGAGTCTTCCGAATGGGAAGAAGTCAATAAAACTGGATAGAACAAGTGGCATGGAGGCAGAAATGTAGGTGCTCAGCACACACAGAGGGTGCCAGGCAATGTTGGCAGAAATAAAAAATTTTGAAATTTTGAGTGCCTTTGTTTTAAAGAATCTCGAGAGAAGTCTTGCATTTCTTTGGGAAAAGTTTAACAGTTTTACATTACCTGTTATAGATACTCTTTTGAAGTCAGTGAGAGCACAATCAGTTCTGCATTGGTATTTTTTACAGGCAGCTATGGTGCTGTGCAAATTCAGGCATGATACATTTTCCTGCCTCTCTTCCATGTTTCATTTCTTCTTTTCAAAAGTACTTGATCACAGAATAATAGTGTAGTGTGATAAGTACCTTGAGCTACTAAAAAGGGGATGTTTTGTCTCCAAACAAGCCCTGCTGAGAAGAACAGTTAAATTACAATTGCTTTTTTGGGTTTGCTTCCTAGAGGTTAAAAAATTTAGCAAAAGAAAGCTGGGACAAAAGTACCCAACTTCTTTGAGTCAACACCATGTACACAGAGATTACTGGTACAATGCTTTAAATAACAATTACTTACATGACTGTGGTGTCCTGAGATACACTGACAGTGTATTTTCTGGACAGAAAATTTCAAAAGAAAAATCCAGATGGTGCACCTGATCTAATGGGCCATAAAGCTTTTTTTTACAGCATTTTGTCCTTTAAGTAAAGAAAACAAACAAACCCTCAGTTAAGTCTTCTTTTAAGAGGCTCATTCTCAGTAAGTAAAGAAGCATTACCACATCAGTAAGTGATAGTAATGAAAGCATTGCAAAAGAAGCATCCAGAACTACTGTGAAACATACTGAAAGGGGAAACCCAAACATATTGGGAGAGGGTGTTTTATCAGAACACATGCCTGCTTGTTCAATAAATTGCCTTGGTTTGTATGTTTATTTTAAAAGAGGACCTAAATTTCTGACATATATTTCCATTTGAAAGCCACTCATCAGAAATACTAAAGGAAATATTCCCTTTGCGTGGCTTTAGAGTAATGATGGCTTTCCATACCTAGAATTCACTGTGTAATAAAGTTAATGTGGGTTTTAAAAGGATGGTTTTGAGTACTGAGACAGTGTTGAGGAGTTCTGTCTTGTCACATGTTTGGATGTAAGTAATTAGCTGCCTCACTAATTCCCTAGTCGTGTACAAAGAATCTCCTTTTCTTAGATGTGTGGTATCAACTATTCACTTACTGAAGAACTGTAACAGGGAGATAGATTATTTGGTTTGGAATCTCAATTAAAAAAATGCTATTATTTCAGTGTGCATTTGAGTAAAAGTACCCGATATTTTCTATTCTGTAGGGAAATGTTGGCAAGGAAAGACAACAGATCTTGAAGACTCAATTGCAACATTGGTGTAATTGCAATGCCAGTTGTTCTCAACAACATATGGTGGAGTTTTTCTTCAATAAAAAAGCATATGAAACAATCCATTTCTGTGATTTAGTTATTATATCAGATTGTGAATCAGAATTAATGTGAACAACATACTTAATATCTCTGCTTATAAATTTGAAGTGGCAATTTAGAATTAAAACATTGCTTGGTAGGCTAGGTCTGTGAATGCCTCTTTAGCTCACATTCAGTAATTTGGACTACAGAACATAATCAGCACTTTAATAATTTATTGGAATTACTCAATAATGAAAAAGGCATGAAGAGGGAAGGGGTGCGTTATCAACTTACATTAAGCAAAAGCATTAGTAATTGCCCTGATCTACCAACTTTTTATTTTCTACTAGGATAAATGCATTTACTTTCATTAATATTCTGTGCCAAAACTTATCAGTATGACTTTCATTCTCACTGTTTGAAGTAATTTCTTGTGAAAGATGTGCACAATGACATCTTTCATATAACAATGAGCTATCTAACTGACTTTGCCACCATTTTATATTCCCTATTCCACACGATCCACTTTGTTTGCATCAATGTAAAATGTCACAATAAATTGAATGTTATCACTAGAACCATACCTAATTCTTCATACCTGGTTTGAAATGAAGTATCAAAGTCACACTCGGTACACGTCTTGTTTTTGACAGTAGTACACAGCCGCATAAAGCTTTCAGAGATTATTGCTAACAAACAACTCCATTTTGTTGCCAAATCTTTTGAATCCTAGGTTTCAGTATTTCCAGCTCTGCAACTATCACCAAAAGAGAAAGGAGTAACTGGAAAGTAAAACACTGGACATGAAGTAACTGGATGTCACGGTTTGGACAAACTTAGGAGGAAGACTCAAAGAGCCTCCTCTGCAAAAGATAGGGTCTTAACAACTCCCTTCCCCTCCCCTTAAGAATTTCTCGGAGGAAAGTGAAAAAAACCCTGTTTATTTAACAAAACCCAGCAGCTGGGGTGGGGGGGCAGCGGTGGTGCACGCAGGCACCAGGGGAAGGGAAAGGAAAATAAAAAAAATGAATAATGTTAGATAATAAACCTCTCGTGGTGAGGACAACCTGGATGTATTCAGAGTCCTTTGCTTCCTGGGTGTAGTTTCTGCTCTGTCTCTAGCTAGCTGCTTGAGTATGGAGTAGGCCCTCTCCAGGCCCAGGGTATAGGTAGGCCCCAGAGTTCAGTGGTCTGTTGTAAAGTTCCAAAGGAAGAAGGAAAAAACTACGATCCCAGGAGAAAAAAAAACTGTCTTCTTTCCGTGCCTCAGGCAGAGGAGGGAAAAAAAGCCAAAAATAAGTTTTAACTTCCTCCAGTATGTGTAAAAGCAGTGCCGAAAATTCACAGAGAAAAAAAAAAAAGGTAAAAAGTGTCCCCTTTGCCTTCTGCCACACAGAAAGAGGCCAGAGAGAGCTCTCTCCTCAGAAGCAGAATTTCTCCTGAGAACCACAACAAAGCTAGCTGATAAATAAAAGAATGTAAATATCTTTTGGATAAAACCAAAACAAGTGCCTGGCTTCTTGAGCCAGCTTAAAGACACAGAGTTAATATTTTTCATTAAGGAAGCTATTGGGATATATAGCATCATAAAGTCACCCTAGGACACTGAAATAAGAAATAATTTTGGATTTCAGAACCTCAGAGAGTTGGAATATTTAGGATCTTGGTAATTATCAGCCCAGTATAAAAATTTAGCTTGCAGAATTCAGAATGTCTTGAAATAACTGGGGGCATTAGTGTTAAATTTACAAATATTTCTACCTCAGTCGACACTGATGTCCATAAACTGATGTGCTCAATAAAAAGTCTTATTTTAGAAACTGCAAACTAATGAAAATATTATAGTGCCACTGAATAAGGTAGAAGTCTGTGAAAAAGATTTTACTCGAAATATAGTAACTCCTTCACCATTTCAGATGGCAATCTAATTAGACACTTCCATATGCAGTATTATAAATTTAACCTGAACCTGAAAACTAGGCTCATGTGACATCTGTGTTAATTATATTCTGACAATTATTCAGTTAGTAAACAGAAGCAAGCAAATTAGTTTACAAAAAGCATGGCAAGAATTGCATTCAGTGAAAGTCTGTGCAAATAAAATCTTTGAAATCAGATGTAGGTTTATAACATGTATTGCAAACATGTCGTGTGAGACAGATAAGAAGGTAATTTTAATGTCATAATTGGACACTTAGATTATATCAAACATCTCATGAAGTGGAAAACAAATTGTTTAAGAGGATTGTAACTGTAGTCGATCACATAGCTGATATAAATCATCATATTGTTTTTATTTCTTGATTTCTTATGAATATACTTTAATCATAGAATAAAAAGTAAATAATGGTAGAGTTCCCATATTTCTGCTAATATGAATTTCATGCCCTATGAGAAACATAACTGAACCTATGAACTTTTGTCACCTAATTTCACAAGCCTGGGCCACGTTGTATATTTAAATTTAAACAAACAAACAAATCCCATCACCCAATGAATCAGCTATTCAACCCATTTGCTATGTTACATATCATGCAGTTTAAGCTATGTCAAAACATAAAATGAAAATCAACATTAGAATATCATTTTTGTTGGAACTTTCCCAACATGTTGAAAAAAATAGATATGCTAGCGGGGAGGAGTTATGCCAACAGGAGAAAAAGTTTATCTATTCATGGCTTCAGAGTTTGATAACATTTAGTTTTCAAAACTAGAAAGCAGTTTAAGAAAAAATCTTAGCACAAATACCACCAATACACATTTATGGCCATTACAGAGATGGTGTAGTCGTTACACCGATGGTTTAGTCATTATAAAGGTGGCATGTAGGAGGCAGGAAAGGACAGAGGATGTGTTGTGAAACTGAAACCTTCAGAGTATTCAGCTGCCAAAACTTGGTAATTTTGTACTGTACTTAAACAAATATTAATCTGCAGGCTTGTAAACTGGTCGAATTCCAAATCTAGGCCAATTTTTCTGCAATGAATTCCTTGCCAAACATGAAGCCTTTTGAATCACAGAAGTCCTGGAGTTCTTCAAAATAAATGGTTACAACCACTCATTTTGAAAATTGATCAAAAGGTGATGTTTCATTTGTATATTTGCAGCAGTAGATGAACTGTTTCAGCTCAAAAGCAAAACAAACAATAAAACCAAGCAGAAATCAGTCTGAAGCTGATGCCTCCTCCTGAAAAATTCATGCAATGCAACTAAAGCCATTCAGAAGTGTCAGACAGTTACATCTTTAAGTGGTGCTCTAAATGGTGCCAATAAAACTGATTTGGTTATGGGGCTCCTTGCTGAATACAGTAGCAGTTGCAGCTGGGCAATCTGTGACTTCCCTGGGCCTCTTTCATGGAGTTGTAATCCACATTAACATTGTTGTCAGAGGCAAAAATGCCAGTTCAGCCCCTTGTCACATTCAGGGAGGAGTGCCTCAGAATTACGCTGACTGTAATGGCTATTACTAAGCCCAGAGAAGACTGTTTTGGAGAGTCAATGACAGAACCAGCCTCTTGCTGAGGAGAGACAGGTAAATTTTAGAGACTTTAAAAAAGTCTGAATGGAACAAGTATAAGTAAACAATAAATTCTTGCAAACCATTTGCTTATTACTTTCCCCTGATGGCAAAAACACCAGGTAAAGACCTCATTGATGGCCCTGGGCATGCTTAAGCAGCTGGGAGAGCAAACAAGAAAGCTTAAGAAGATGAACAGAACAGCTTTCCAATACACATTTTGGGAAGTTTGGACAGAAGCTGATGTTAGAAGGTGAGAAAGTAAACAGAGGGACTCAGTCCATCAGTCTCCGAAATGATATTTCAAACTGGGTGGAGATGTAGGCTTTCCTTAACACTGCCTATGTACACACTGATATGGAGCACATGTTTCAGAACAACTGGAAATCCCAATTGCTGCATTGTGAGGGACCTCACTGGAGCATTTCACAGTTTCCCTCTGGACAGCAAACATGCATCTTTCCTTTGGAAACCAAAGCAGGGCAAGAGTAGGTGCCTGACAAGGTATTGCTTTGACACAGGAAGTGGAAGTACCTACTGGCATGCTCAGGGAGGCTCTGGTGTATAACAACTTTGTTGGATCGACTGAGAATGGAAAAAACATGGTTGAGAACTGCTACAGGACACATTTGGAAATTATTCTGTTTTGTGCGGCCTGAGAACCTGATGAGAAATTTGGAGTTGTGTGTGTTTCCAAGTGAAATCTAATTTTCTTTGAATGAGTGCGCTCTTTGAGAAATGAGCCCTTATTTATGCAAATTGGTTTTAAATGAGAATATTTAACGAAAGGATTTGATCCCCACATAATGAAAGCTCTTATAAATGTGCACCTAGACTGTGCAGGCAGCCTTACTGTCTGTTCAGGCCCTTATTCTAATGGTTTTTTTCCCCTTCTTTGACAAAGTTTAGACTACATGTTTTTAATTAGAATGAAAAATAGTTAGATGAAGGATATTTTCAGCTCAACTATTCTTTAGGTGTCCTTATAAATCCAAGAAGGGGTTACCAGACTGACAGGTGGCAGCATGGCCCAGTGGATGTTAAATTGCTTAGAAACATTTGGGCTTTTCATGTTTTAAAAGAAAGGAAAGGTTCCAACCTTTCTTTGTTTATATGTCACTCAGAAATGTTTGGTTGTAAAAGTTCTGACCTTGTTCTACACCTAATACTCTAAGGGGGCTATTGCATAGGGCATATTTGAATAGATTTGGTTAAGAAAATACAAAAATTAAATTTTGATCTCTTAATATTCAATTATGCTCGAACTATGCTGAAGGAAATTTCAAGGAGGTTGTAAGTTCTTTTGGCATGCTAATGTAACAGATGCGAAAGCATGAATTAACAGCTACAATGGAGCGCTGCCGGCAGGTACTGATTTGTAAGCTGATCCAAACTCTTGAAGGTAATTGCGGAATGACTTAGAAATGACTTCATCCTCAAAGTAGAAAGATTTTTTTCAACCCTTAATCCCGTCCTAAACTTTCTCAGAACTCTATTTTGCGTTGGAAACTGCTGCTGCCAAAAGAATAATTTTTCTAAAAGTATTTCCAAGCCATTCCTGACTTCAGAGCTGCGTGGATGCTTTGTGGTGACCCAAGGGATAGAAGATGCAAAGACAGGAACAAATACCTAAAAATGGAGATGCTTCTTTTGTTCACAGTTTAGGCTGGCTTCTGGTACCTTTAGAGTTATTGTGAAACTAGAGAATGTTTGGGGGATGTTAGGGATTTTGCCAGTTGCTCTCCATTTAAGACTACCAAACACCTTGCCATAAGAATTTGAGGCTACTTTTCAAAGCTAAACCAAAACAAGTCATTATTTTGCCACAGAATCACAGAACAGCTGAAGTTGAAAGGGACTTCTGGAGGTCATCTTGTTCAAATCCTGCTCGAGCTGAAGCACTCAGAACAGGCTGACCAGCACCATGTTCAGATAGCTTTTGAATATCTTCAGCTTGGGGGACTCTACAATATCCCCAGGCATCCTGCCAGTGCTTTGTCACCCTCACAGTAAAAAAGTGCTTTCTCATGTTCAGAGGCAGCCTCTTATCTTTCAGGTTGTTCCCATTACATCTTCCCTGTCTCCGGACAGCATGCAAAAGAGCCTGTCTCCGTCTTCTTTGTGTTTCCCTTAGGGTATTTACGCATTTTTATTTGTCTTGCTGAACAGTCTTGTCGGGTTTTTTTCTTGTTGAACCATCTTTTTCAGCATAGTTAAAGCTGAACCCTGTGACCATCTCTGCTGTTCTGGTCTTGGTGTGCCCCTAGGGCATGATGTGAGCAGCCTTGTTCTTTTCACCACAAAGCTGTTTTATCATGAATATAGACAGTTCTCTTGATACTTGCTATGCTGCAATTGAAGACTCCTGATTGACAGCGATGGAAGTGAGTTAATATGTGACTAAAGAGGTCAGATATCCCTGGAAGATGTGAGACACTGATCTTGACAAAGTGCCAACTCTGGCCCATGTCCTAAAAGCAGAATAAGGAGAGAGATAGTGTGCCTCAATTTGGCTGGGCATCCTGCATTTTCTGAAGCCAACAGTTAGTCACAGGCAAACAAATAAGGTTGGAGTCTGTTTATTCCATGTGATAGAAATGAGGAGATGTATTGATGTTTAGAAACTAATGGAGAAGCCATTCCACATAATCTCAGACATAAAATCCTTCAGTTTATTAGACTAACCTGATTTTCAAATGTGTTTATTGTTTACCTAGTACTTCCTGTTCTGTTCAAGTCAACAGTGAAAATCTCCTTGATTTGCCTAGTAGGATAGTAGGGCATTCATGATGTCCTTTCTAAAATTTCTTATCCTCAAACTCACCTTTTTTTTCTGGGATTGCAAAGTGAAGACAAGAATAAGAGTAGCCTCATTTCGGTGATGGTAAAAGCTGCTTTCCTAATCCTGACTTCCTTTCATTGAATTCAAAATGTCGTTCCTTGCCTCTAGCTTGTGTTCCTAAGGAAAATGTCAGACTATTGTGGTCAAAAATGAAATTCTGGTAACATATTCCATGATCCTCTTTTAACACCATTATCTGTCATTGATGACAAAATCCCTTCTTCCTTCTTAATGGTAACCATTCTCATCTATATTCCCTTCTCTCTGGTTCAGCTCTCTGCCTTGCTATCTTTACACCTAACATGTGATATCTTCTTCTCCTTCATTCATTTCCCACTTCCCTCTTAGTCCATCACCTGTTACTTTGATTACCTCTCTCATTAGCCATTGTGCACAGCTTTCCACATTTTAGAAGTGCAATTTATCTGCTGCCACAGCATCAGATAAAAGCAAGAATGAGGTCAGCAGCTGTATCCTGTCACTAAATCACCTGTGTACTTAATTTTCCCTTCTTGAGATATCAGAAGGGTAGGAACTGGAGCTGAAGTGCCATCCAGACTTCCATGGCAACCTCTAATAATTTTAATTGTTTTTGCTTTGGTTTGCATTGAATGTTGGAAGACTTGACTATTTTTTTTAAGCAGCTGAAAATAGAAAGATCCAGATCTTTTATTTTTCTGATACAATCTAGTGCAAGAAATTGAAAGAGAAACGACAATTTATGCCAATCCTTAAACTCTTGAAAACATAGGTTTACAATGAAAACACTAACAGATGCTTAGTGGTAGAAAGCAGAGGGATGGTTGCCATGGAATCAGATGGCAAGGAAGGAAGCTCACTTTTTAAACTCTCTGGCAGAGAACACGTAGAACCAACAAGTGGACAGCAGTGCTGGCAGACATTTGTCTCTGCACAGCACTTTGAAGGGCTGCATGGAGGCTACTGCTGCGACCCAGCACTACTGCGCTGGAAACTGGGATAGCCAGGTGTTCAACAGCAAGGGGGAGAAGGGTGGGGTAGGCAGATGAATGATGAACAAATGTCTGGATTTCATGTAGTTTGTATATTTGCAGTTTAAAGTGACCAAGTCCTGCCTGTCCCTGCCCCCCATAACTGGCACTAAAGAAAGGAGGAGGATGGTTTATATTTTCTGATGGGTGAACAGAATTATCTACCTTCTATCCAGCAGAAACATAATGTTGATGCTATCAGCAAGACAACGGCAGAGTGAAGGGCTAGAAGTCTTCTTTACACAAAGTTCTTTTTATAAAATATGTCTGTAATAATTGTTTTTCACTAGAAAAAGACTGTATCATTAAAAAAATCATCTAATGATATTTTCAGAGCAAAGCATACACATTCAGCACAGCTGAAAGCGTCGTGGGTAAGATATTTCTATGAGATGTGGGAAACAGTGGGTCTAGTTCCTGTCTGGGAGAATGCAGAGCAGGAACTTGAAATATATATTTCACATTTCAGCAGTGTGCCTTTACCAGGGGCTTGAGAGTCAGCCTCTCCCATCACTGCTGTTATGGAATGTAGGAAGCCCAAAATAATTCATGTGGGAGATATAGTGTAAGATGATGAAATTTCACTCAAATGAAAGCCACTTTATTGAAAGGGAGCGTGGCCAAAATCTTTAGTAAAACCAGACACGGAAATTCTGTTAGTTCCAGATAGTAAAAAAAGTCAGCTGTTACTCACTCATTCTTGGGACTAGAAACTGAAAGCTTTTGGGCACAGCCTTTTTCACGACACTTTCTTATTTCTCCTTTTGGAGGAGCAGATAAATGGAGACGTTATGAAAATACAAGGAACCTCAAAAATCCTTTGATTAAAGAGAAGATTCTTATCAAATCTGGTCATTGCTGATGCAGCCCGGAACATTTTCACTACAAAGTTAGAATTCATGAGTGAACATTACACAGAAGATACTTATTCATACAACTATACTTTTCTTTTTCTGAACAACTCAGAAGAATTCTGCTTTTTCCTACTAGAATATGGAATGCACTACAAAAATTATGAAGAAATTCTAGACAATTACATCTTTTATCTGTCTATGGATGCCAATTCATATTTGCTTATCAATTCATTAAAAATATAATGAAATGCCATAGAACTTATTTTTTTTATAAAATTCAACTGATTTAACTTAATCTAATTCTATACAGGAGTTTTATTAAACAACATTAATTCCAAGAGTTATGGAATGAAAAATAGATCCATCTTTTGTTAGAACCAATATTCAACCCAGGTATTGGCCTCTGATGTACAGTATTCAACAGTAATCTTATTCTCCCATATTAATTTTCTTTGGAGAGTGATCCAACTGTTAGCCAGCAATTTCTATTTTAATTAGTTTCTTCACATGTTTAAAGGTAAAACTTCCTTAATTTTATATGATTTTTCTGCACACTTTTCTCCAAAAGTCTTTTGTTTCCTTTGCCTCGTTTTAAATTATAATTCTCAACCATGACTAGTTCTTCTAGTCAGCAGCTGGCAAACTCTGTGTTTATGCTCATAATATTTCAATTTGTCTTCATGTTTAGTACTTTTTTATCCACATAAGCAGTATAAAGCTGTCAGACCTGCTCTCATTCTGTAATCATCTGGATGGAAGTTCATTAGACTTACATACAATGTCAGGGCCAAACAAGAGAGAATTTAAAAGTCATGAGTAGGAGAAGCCAGCATGTGGCAGACAAACCACTATAGCCTTGTTCCAGCTCATCAGCAAGACCCTTAGTATTGGCAGACCCATCTGACTGGCAGCAGAATAGCATCTTCCAACAGTCAGCAGCCAAAACATTTGTGCCAAAACCCAACAAAATACTTGTATTCATAAGCCATCTTTTTTAACATCCTCCTTGTGTGTCTACCACAAGCAAATAACGAATGTTTACTATCTTTTATCTTCCAATTTTCATATTTTTTTCTCACCCTTTCCCCCACAAAAATCCAACTGCGTCAATGGAATAATGCAACTCTCTAAGCAGAGGGAACATGTCAGCTCTTTCTAGAAGGCATTAAACATTTTGACTTCTATCTGATCCTTATTTCATCTGTCAAAGGATTTCCATCTCTTTTGAGTCATGGTGGATCAACACCATTCAGAGAGAAAAGAGACAAAAGACTCTTAAAACCAAATAGAGGATCTCATGACCGGGTATTATTGAATGAGGAGATGCATCTGAATTGCTGCTTCATAAAACAATATAGATAATGATTTTTGTTGCCTTCTCTGGCATTGTTCTTCCTTCTCTTTCCTGTGCCTATGACTTGTACACAAGAGATGTTTAGTTTCCATTTTCAAATTCTCTTTGAATTGTTCAGAATTTGCTGATTCACACAAAAAACTTCATGCTCAACTCTTAGTGTACATAAAGCCTTCCATGAACTGACTTAGCATTCAGCTATGTTGGATACTTTGGCAGAACAACAATCTGAAATCAAGTCAAATTTTGATGCAAAACGTCTTTTTAACAGTTAATTGTATGAAGAGCTCCTTGATGGTCTGACCACCACAAAGAGGAAGATGGTATCATGAAAGCAAAAATCAATATTACTCACATGAATGATATGGATTCTCCAAGAAAAGAACACAGCAATCTCTGAGTATTTGTTATTTAAAAACAATACTATATGATTGAAGTAATATCCACATTTCAAAGTGAAATTGAGGTATTTTTCAATGATTTGAGATTTGAGTATAATCCCTGGATTGAAAATGGGTCTTTTTACCTTTTTGTGGAGATGTCTGGAATTTCACATGAATAAAACAAATAAAAGGAGCAAATTTGAATTATCTTGAAACTGTAGAGATTATTTCTCACCAAATCACTATTTCTCACTAAATCACATAGATTTCCTAAGGTGCTGTGGCCAAATAGTAAAAAGTCTCATTAACAGTCTGTATTTCAAGGCCTTACATGTTTGCAATGCAAGCAATTAAAACATGTTTAAATAACTTTAATATTAGGACAGAAACTAGTGAAATCAAAGGATTTCAAAGTCAAAGATAACCCTCTCTTTCATCTTTAATTTTTTTCTTTCTTCTTTTTAGTACAACCTTAGCTCATTAAAGTGATGAATACACTCCAGGCATATGGCGCTATTTGTGACTCATAGCTTTTTCATGTCAATGAAGAGATCAGCATTGGTTTCAGTAGACTTAAGGTCAGAGTCCGTATACCATATAAACTGTTTGAAGACATATCTCCAAGCTATTCTCAGAGCTTTCCTGTCACTTAGTGGGTGTGGATTTGCAAGGATAATTATAAAGCAATATCTAGGCATTTCCATTAGCTCTGGCTAGTCCTGTGTGCCCTTGAATATTGCGTGGTGGAACGTAGCCTTCTACATTCAGTTTGGGGCTGTATCAACTACAGGTTCCCTGTGACTATCATCTCATGAGGCACTTAGCAAAACGTTGTTCAGGGACAGTGGTTTATAAAGCTTTAAAAAATGTTTTTACTTCAGGAAGCAATGGTTGTTCATTTTTCATTTGGCCTTTTAGCAGTCACTGCTCATTGTTCATTTGGTCTTCACCAGAGAAGCTGTTTTAATTCCTAAGAAGTCAGTTCACTTGTGTCTATCACGGGGAATGATGTGGCAATACGTGGATTTGTGTGAGACAGTTGGAAGAAATTAAAGAGGTGATTATAAGACACCCTAAAAAGGGTTTTAGAACAGAAGTGTGACAAACAGAGAAGAAACGGTCTACAGTTGGTCCATAGTAAGTCCCTCTTCTCCAATAACACTCTTCTGTTTCCTTTCAAAGACCTTAAACAGATAAAAACATTCCAAATTCAAGAATTCCATTTTATTTTTGAGGACTTGAAAAGTTTTCCTTGTACAAAACTCAGCTGTCTGACACGTTCTCTGCCTGCATTCTGCCTGATTTACCATCCCCTTTCCCCTTGGTCTGATAACTATCTGTTAATTAATTTTTCTTTGTTAAAACCTCATGTTAAGAAGACAGACTCTTTTCATTTAAATATGGGGGGCTTTGCATTAATTTTTTTGGTTTTGCATTAAAAAATTGACCTGCTTTGAGAAGCAATGTTCTTCTGAGCATCTGCTGTCTTGTTTCTCTAAAGTAGTTTCTTTGCTTAAATGTTCTCCCAATAAAACTTTTACCTCTCTCTCCCTTAACAAAAAAAAAAGGAAAAAGACAAGAAAATTAAAAAATGGAGCCAATGACATTAAAATACGCATTTCAGTAACTTTTAAAATTAATGTTTCCAGATAGACATTTCATTTGGTTAAGATTTAGAGGGGAATTATAAAACCATAATTGTATAATGATTAGACAGTACTATAAACTAAATAAATATCAACTGGTTATTAAAAACATTCTTTGTAATAACAGTGGTTAATCCTCTTTAATGTGATTTTAATAATAGTTTTATATTTAATGTAGGATGAATGACTTATTAAAAGTAAATTTTATGTGTTTTATATTCTCCACATATGGCATTAAGCCATTAGCACTAATGGGATTTGAATGGTATTGAGTTCGGGATAGCCCCCAAGTACAAATGTGGGAACCTTAATTAAGTTTTTATTAAAATATTCAATTAAATGCAATGCTAGATTATGAAGATATTTTTGCATATTGTTTCATGTCAGTTAGTTATTAAACATTTTCACAGGCTTCTGAAAATGGTCTTAGAGCAAGCTGATAGCTAAAATTTATTTGAAAAATGTTGATGATCAATTTTCTAATCTTGTGGGCAAAATTGGGTTTTAACGGAAATTTTCTAGCTAGCTGTGATGCTGAACTGGAAGAGACCCTAATGAATAGGTTAGCGAGTAAGAAGCTTAACTTGCTAAGAGAAAGTTTCATGTTGAGAATAACGAAAACTTTCTTGCTCCAAGTGGAATGAGGTACTGAAATGGTGTAGATGGTGGATGTTATGCAGCAAAAAAAGCTACTTTGTTCTGTGTATTCATGAGAGCTGGCTAAGGAACAGTGGGACAATGAACTACTGAGGTCTAAAAGGGTAAACAAGATTGATTTGTGCTAATGTCACTGAGCAAGTTACCATCCTACTGTTTCAGTCTTATTTTTTATGCAATGTGGGTCATAATGACTGTTATGGTTTAAGCAGGTGAATTGGTATTATTAAACTCTTTAAAAGAGTGAACTTTGACTGTAACTCACAAATGAAGAAGAATTCTTTTTAGGACTGTGTATGAGATGTCCAAACCGAGGTGAACCAGTTGTGCAGAGGCAAAGGATGAATTCCTTCTTATTACAGACCACAGCAAAGACATTGGAACAGAAAATAAACTCAAATACTTAATGCTGTTACTCAGACCAGTAAAGCCAGAATAACAGATACCATCTAATTGCATCACTAAACTAAAAAAGAAACAACTACATTCTCGAATTAAGAGGAAGGAAAGCAGATGATGGATTACAGTATTATTTCTCTGAGGTACAAATATTCCACTTTTATCAAGGTTGTATTGGGAAGCTCATTTTAGCTTTATATAAATACGCCAAGACAAAGGGGTTAAACCCTACAAACGCTTTTCCCCACTGAGTTCAGAAATGTCCATATGGTGCATTTTTCATATTTTTCCTGGACAAATATGTTTTAAAATATGAGTTGATATTCATATGAACTACCTTCTTTAACGATACGTTAAGAACACACTATTTATTTTCATTAACCTCAAATGCTTCAGAACACCATTCCTTTTCACAAATTACAAAGATGTTCAGCCGCCAAATCTATTTATCTGTTTATACCACACTCATTAACATGTTATCTGATTTACTTAGATTCTCCAAAGCAGTTTGCAAGCAGCAACCCCTACTGAGAACGAGTTCAGCAAGGGCTGAATGACTCAACTTTGAAAAGCCAGTAGTCCCCATAGCTACACTGGCAAAAGATGTTGCTGCACTAATTCCTCTCTTCCCAGTGTCACTGATCAAGCAAAGGATGCATTTCAACTGCTGTGCACAGCATAATAGTTAACTGTTAGGGTTTTTACTCTATTCCAGTTTCCAGGATGCTTGCAAGTGAGCAGCAGAGAATCCAGCTTCACCTCTGAATCTGCACATGCCCTTAAAATTTCTCAGTGAATAAGTGGAAATGTTTCTTGCTACAACACTTTAAACTGTCCTTTTAAAAACTCAAATAATTTGGAAGCATAACGTGTACAGCCTAGGGACAAGTGTGTCCTGCAGCCTAGATGTCAGGGAGGACAGTAGGCATGAAAATAGCTGTGGTCTGGTGCTGAAGGGGCAGAGTGTAGGTACTGTTTCAGTTGCAAGTGAAGTTTGCAAACAGACTATGCGAAAACAAGAAAGTCAAACAGGACTCCATCTTAAAAGCCAGGGTGCTCTTCTATTTTATAGAAAAAAAAAATCACAGAAAAAATGAAAAAAGGGCTCTCAATCATACTGAGTCCCTAATGAGATAGAAGTCTGTGTTGACAGATTGTGACCATAAAATATGAGATGACTTTTTTTTTAATATTGTTTGAAAAAAAAAATACAGAAAGTCCATATTATATTCCAGACAAATGCAAGGATTTGATGAACAGAGTTGTTAAGACATGGTCTTTTTTAATATATTTCTTCAATGTTAGCAAGCATTAGGTAGGAATTTGCAATAAACTACCTATAAAAGGATGTAATGTATAAATTAGTTGCATTTTAGTGACATATACAGTGATACATTCCTGGTCCTACCTGTGCTGTTCTTACAGGCACAATGCTCTCTCAAAAATGGTCACTGTTGCCTCTTACAGATAAGACAGGAGAGCAAAAGATTCAGGAAAAGAAAAAAGTTTTGGAAAATGTGTCTGGCAAACAGAGAACTCAAGAGATCAGCTTGCACATAAACCTGTCCCCCAAAGTATTAATATCTATGACAGATATTTGTCTATAATTGAACTTAAAGGCTCTGCAGTAATCCAGTATTCACTGTCCTTTTTATTAGTCTTTTTTTCTAATGACTAACCCCCATCTTTCTTGCTGAAATATAAATCCATTGCCTCTTATTCTATTCAGTAGTGACATGAAGAAAAGATTAATGCACCCTCTTCTCGACATACTCTCCCATTAGCCTTTTTTTTCTTTAGTCTAAACAATCTTGGTAGCTTTCCTCATAGACTGTGTTTTTATTTTTTTATTTTTTTAACATTATTCTAATCCTGTGGCCTGTTTCTTAACTGAGGGAACAAGCTAAAAAGAAGTCTTAGACAACTTGCAAACCAAATGTCCTTCTAGCATGAACAGAAATTCATTTTTTTAAAAAAAAGCTTGACATTGGATCATATTCTGCTCATCTTCTATACTAATTCATTTGGTAGTTGGAAAAATGTGACACAAAGATGAAATGATATCACATCACATAAGAAACCCATGTCAAATATGCAAATGAAACAATTCTCAGTTTTCTTGTTCCATCTTTTAAACCCTTGAGTCCCTCAACAGATTCAAAACATAGTAGCATAACCATTTGAATGGCTGTTCTACATTAAAAGTCTACAGAATAAATAGAATTAAACAACCATACTGAGACAAAGGGAGGGAGTTTGACTAATTGGAACATTCTTCATTCCCTTAGGATTTGAAGTAATCCTCAGCAGTGTTGTATCCTTTGGGGAAAAAGTGGACCCATGCATTTTAAATGAAAAGAATAAATTAAAGGCAGTTATCAATCCAATTTTAAGTTAAATATCCCAATGGGGTAAAAATATGATGAAGAAAATTAAACACAAGAGGGAAATTACAGCAGAATGTTAAAATGGAAGAGGGGAGAATTAATAATGAGAAAAAAAATTAACTGAGATATTTCTTCTGTGGTATTCACTTATGTTTTCCCTATTGATCACATCTTACAAGTACTTTTAGCTCCACCATGCCATGAATTAGGTGAAAGCAAGGCTTGGGACATGTTATTACTACTTGCAACATCTGGTCCCTAACACGTTCTTCTTTGATCAACAGTATGTCATGTGTTATAGTGAAGCAGATTGCATAGTTCATCCTTACTGAACCTTCACCCCCAGGACATCATGTGAAAGGCAAACTCCATCTGCCTCAGACAAACCAAAAATAATCTGAAATGTAGAAATTCACCGTGGTCATGTCAAGGATTGGTATTACAAGAAGTTGGAGGAATAAAGTCTTGCTGTTTTTGTAAAAGCAGAGCAAACTTTTTTGTAGATGATCGTTTGAAAAATCTCCTCTCTCTTGTATGAGAGGAAACTTTGTCTTTTACAATTTACAAGCTTTTGGTGAAGTGTGTGAGTTATAGCATGAACCTGGAGCTGGGCATAACATGCAGCAGGTACTGCACAGACTTGTTTCTGTGATTAGATGGAACCTTAATTACACACAAGCCAGTGAACACCTTTATCACGGCTTCCAGAACCAAAAGACCCATTTCCTCTCTTTTTTTTCTCCATTCAAAATTAATTCAGAGTTGCAGAGGAAATCCAGAGATAGGTGCAGTCCTGGATGAACAGAAGCCCTGATGTCTCTCTATGTCCTGTGCCAGGCCATATGGCAGGGGCGTGTGTGCCTCTTCACAAGTCATATGGTGCCTCCTTAGTCCAGGCACAAGCCAGGGAGAAAGCCTGGGGGTACCCCTCCTTTCCTTGATGTCCCAGAGCCGACACCATTCACATGCCTAGTGTGGCACAGCAGTTCCTCCTGCTCCTTTGTGCCTGGCATGCTGGGTCAGAGTGCCAGAGAGGAGTAACACCGAGAAAGGGAAACAGATGGCAGCTAATGCTTTACTTCCCCGCAAAATATCCATCTAAACTGATCTGGCTTATTTTGTGTGCTGGTATGTTGAGAACACTCTGAAGCAGTGAAGCAACTGTATGTCAAGAACACTGTGAAGCAACCGGAAATGCAGAACCAAATTACCACAGCACTGCAAGTTTATCAGGTGAGCTGCAGCCCTTATTTGAATGTGCTCAACCCGTGTCCATTCTCGGCATTTTGACTTAGATCAGTTTTTAGTGAAATAGGAAAAAAGCCATGTGCATTAAAAATAGCTGGAAATCTGCTGACATATGATGACTCATCTGAGCTCATCTGTACAATAAAATGCAGCGCTAAGCTCTCTTTTGTACTGAGCTTGTATTCTTTTATAAACTGAACTTGGACTCGGTAAAACCGGGTGAATTTTTCCCGTTAGATGGATGAGACATGGTAGAAAGTTATTTGCTTTTCCCACATATTCTTGAGCTGGAACCTGTTGGATTTCCTACACTTTTCATCAGGCTCCTTAAATCACATGCTTAAGTGAAATCAGTTGTTTCCATCATTTATGTGAGGTCTAATTTGCCCTCAGATGCTTGCACTATTTCTCAAGCAAGTCTGTGGGAACTCTTGTTAGGGAAAAGGAGGCACTTACAGGATTACTCACTGCGTGCATTCCTGATATCTAAACTGCCTCTTCCTCCTGCCAAGTAAATGATGCTTCTACTCAAGTGAACAAAAACCTCAACAGAATGAGAGGTTTCCTTTGGATGTGGGCCCTTGTGAAGGGCTCATGTTAAAACTGTGCTTTTCTAGTAGGAGGAGTAGATTCTATCCCAGTAAATATGATTCAGTTATGAATTATTTCCATAACAGAAAAGTAAGCGATTAAAAAACTTCAAGGGATAACTTATGAATTTAAATGCTTTGCAAAACACTCCCATTAGAGAAAAAAAAAGGTGATAAAATGTGATACAATGTCCATTTCAGAGTGCCTTAATGCAAGACTAATGAAACCTTTTTCATTAGAGATTTACTTATCAATAAGAACATTAGCAATGAATGCTATGTTTCATGTAAAGTTTATAAATATTTACACAGCTGAAGCAGAGGTATAATTTAATCTCATATTCTATATGGTCTACTTTTAATATGTTAAGGTAAATAATATGGTGCTTGCATGCTTCAAAAAGATTAAATTATGGTGGATAGAATGGATTAAAAAACCCCAACAAACTACTTCAGATTTTTAGAAATGTCCTTAGAACTGTAAGTTAGATGAAATGGCAACTTTAGCAGAGGTCTGGGTTCCTTGATGTTACATTCATTTCCACAGAATCATATAGAGAAGATAAAAGAATATATTTCATCCTGAACTCAAATAGTTACAGTGGTAAGAAAGTTAAACAAAAGTTTTGTTATCTATTGTTCACTTCAAACATGTTTAACATTTTCTTACTTGCTTCTTGTATACAAAGTGATGCTAGCAGAAGTAGCTGAAAAGTAATAATTTTTATGATCAAATTCTGAACTAAAAATAATTCCTTCCAGACTTAAATTATAAACTCATGCACACTAGGCTGAAATGGAGCTGTTAATAATTCCAATCAATTTCCCATTACTTCATTTGTCAATGGACCAGTAATGAGAACACTGTTTTTTCCTGTACACAGGTCTAGTAAATTAAGTTAAACAACAGATGTTGAACAGATGTTCTCATTATTTTAGTGACTTGATTTCTGGTTAGTTGCCTAGTTGTTTTACGTGGCTAAGTGTTGCATCACTCTTTCTGTGACAGATGAAGTATCTGAAAGCATCAACACTCAAAATCTCATTAGCAGAAATGGCTTTACAATATTTTGATAGGGTAAATGGGCACATAACTACCATTTTTTTTTTTAAAAAAGTGTATCAATGAAATGGTAGTAGTACATGCTTTCACTTAAATGTAACATTCCAAGACCAAAGTTTCCTCATATCATTTTATGTGTTACACTCTAATAAACACCAAACAATTTTTTCTTCAGATTTTCCTTTTTCTCAAGGTTGCAGAGACATTCTGATGTCATAATAGTGGTGATAATTTATTATGTGAATCACAGTACAAATCAGACACTCACTAGGGCTGCGAAGGCTTCGATGGTCAATACTCAGAACAACTATTCGGTCTTACCCTGTGATGAATATAACTGCACTCTCTGCTGTTTTGGGCACCACAACATAAAGAAGATATTAAGCTGTTGGGGAGCATCCAAAGGAGGGCCACAAAGATGGTGAAGGGCCTTGAGGGGAAGCCATATGAGGAGTGGCTGAGGTCACTTGGTCTGTTCAGCCTGGAGAAGAGGAGACTGAGGGGAGACCTCATCGCAGTCTGCAACTTCCTCATGAGGGGAAAAGGAGGGGCAGGCACTGATCTCTTCTCTGTGGTGACCAGTGACAGGACCAGAGTGAATGGCCTGAAGTCGTGTCAGGGGAGGCTTAGGTTGGATATTAGGAAAAGGTTCTTCACCCGGTGTGTAGTTGGGCACTGGACCAGGCTCCCCAGGGAAGTGGTCACAGCACCAAGCCTGACAGAGTTCAAGAGGCATTTGGACAATGCTCTCAGGCACATGGTGTGATTCTTGGGGTGTTCTGTGCAGCGCCAGGAGCTGGACTCAATGATCCTTGTGGGTCCCTTCCAACTCGGCATATTCTGTGATTCTGTGAGTCTGTGAAAAGAATTTAATGAAGGGTCTATGGCCTTATTAATGCTTCGTCCCCATCTCCCCAAATATAAGCCTACACCTTTCAATTAAGATTGTTTTTATTGTAGCCTTTCTCCCCACTAAATATCAGCAAGGACGACCCTTTGCCTGGTCCTTGCCAGGATGCCAGATCCTGCAGCTGGTGACCAGTTGATTTCCTAGAAAGAAGCTTGGCTCAGCCCCTGCTGCTGCTGAACTAGTACTGGGCAGAGCATTTATATCTGGTTGAGCACCTTGGAGAAGTGGTGGTATCTAATGGCATATTCTCCAGCAGCAGTTGCCTCCAATCACACCACTCTTGTCGTTGTAGCCCAGGAAATACAATTTTGTCATGAGTTGTAACTGGTCACAGGTTCTGTACTGCTCCCCCAGTGCAGGGTCTCCAGGCTTATCCAGGCTTGCTGTGTCCAAAGCTGTGTTAAGCCCAGTCTGGCAGTTGCCAAAAGGAGAAGTGGCTGTGGGCTCTTCTGTTTTAGCTTCGTGCTGTGATCCCTGATGTGGCACCACTCTGACAAAGAGAGGGAATCAGTGGATGTCAAACAGCAGACCCTGAGGGCACCTAGGGCTGAGGGAGGCAACTGTGCCACTCTCTGGCCTCAGCCGGGACCCCATAAGAGGGAAGCTAGGTCTGTGAGTAAAAAAACCATTTGAAAATAAACCCAAGGAGATTCCAAGACTGGGAAGGAAGAAAACCCTATCACAGACGTTGTACACCTCCAGCAGAAGTCCTAGGATGCTGACAGCTTGCAGAAAATCCCTCTTTCTAGTCGTTTTGGGAAGGACTGAAACCATCAGCCTTGTGACCCAAATGAACCCTGGAAGGGTGAGCACCACAGCTGAGAAAAGGAAGAGGTATTGATGAATTTTTTTTTTAATAACACTTTTAACTACTACTAATGAGGGTTTTTTTATTAATTTGGACTATGGCTGTATTGACATTGTGACTGAACTAATAATTGTTTATAACCTCTTTATTAGGTTGTTCAGAGCAATAATAAATGCTTGTCTTCATGCAGTAGGATTTGTTGCCATTTACCCATAACAAGATTTTGGGTATGCAAGTGCCCAAGGATACTCTTTTTATCCAAAATCCTTACCTTGTTTAAGAGATGTGGACACACGAGTGTTCATGTCATGACCATGCAGACTGGTGCACAACTCTTTTTTCCAACAGTGGGGCTTGATTTTTAGGTCTTGCATGTCATAACTACAGCAACTTGAGAGATCTACTTATGCAGGCAGGGGAACCCCCCACATTCCAATAAATCCTTATTGAAGCCAGTTGGGGGCTTTGATACAGATGCAAAGATTTTTGTCATGGGAAATTTCCTGTTAAGATAACTCTATCCTAGGCATTTTTTCCCCCTAAACCCTTAATTTTTTTTTTTTAATGTGCTGCAATCATTTAGCAACAAATGTATCTTCTTCAGCTCTTAAGCATAGTATATATTGGCTTATGTATTTAGTATTCTCTATTTTACTTGGCAAAATATCATTATTTCTGAAACCTCTCTGTACATTGTTCAGGAATTAATATGACAGTGTACAATTATCCTTTGTTAATAAAAAGTAAAAATGCCTGAAAGAGAAATTCAGCTCTTCAAGCTCAAAATTCGGTTGTGATAATACAGTTGACAATAATGAGTTGCAATTAAAAATTGCAGGGATAAAATACTGTAAAGGTAAATCGCCTCTCAATGCACACAATTCCTAAACAAGCCATAGTTTTCAGAGTCAGCTGTTCTCAACTGCCCAGAGCTAAGCAAAGCCAGAACATAAATGGAATTGTTTCAGTTTCTGAAGAGAGTTTCCTCAGTTACCTTTACCTCTGTCAGCCTCAGACCATCTGTGCCTATAATTTTCCATTTCTCCCTCTGGCCTGTGGCTGCTTTATGAGCCTTAAAAGCAAATGGAAGGTTTGCAACCATTATTCCTGACTGGGGGTTAAGTGGTTCCCTTGGTTTCTCTTTATACTTTCCTTGCTGAATTATTATGATGTTTCCTATTCAAAATGTAAATTCTTATGTTATAGGAACCAATGAATACAGAAAAAGAAAAAGAAATCGTGTTCATATTACAAATATCATGCAAAAATATATCAGAAATTAAACTTAAATTAGCCCCAAACACAGATGAAGACTTAGGAATGAACTTTTGTTTCCGTCTAATGCTAATTAAAGAAAATATATCTTCAATAATCACATAAATGTTCTGTATCTGTTTCATGCTTTGCACTGTTTTGAACAAAATAGCTAAAAGAAAGGACTACCACATAGGAGGATCAAGTGAGTGAATAGCCTTTCTTGCTGCAACAGCGTTAAGCCAGCCTCTCAATCATGTGAAATTCAGGAAAGCACAGTGAGTGTAACCATGGTTGCAGAGTGTTAAAATCCAACTCTGCCACGGGGTTCCAGAGAGACAGCCACTTTTTATGATACCAAACTGCTGTGTCACACACAGAAAATTGAAGCATGGCTTAAGAAACAAAGTTCATTAACTTCTAGAGAGAAAAAGGTTACAACTGAATTCAACAGATGTTAACATCCAGTAGATGATCAAAATGTTTAAGGACACAAACCAGAGAGAGAAGGTTTACTGTGTCTGACATGTGGGTCACATACATGTTATTTGGCAGAAGCTATCTCCAAATAACAGCTGAAGTGATGTCAAAATGTTGGCAAATATCAGTGCATGGCAAATTGCTGTTTAGCACATGGCATTCCTTTGTCTCAGCTGAGGGAAATGTACATTACCAGGGTCTCTATCAACGGTAGAGCAAAGACAATTCCAGCAGAAACAAAAGAGACAGGCTTTTTTTTTTTTTTTTGGACACAAGAATACTCCAGGTTTAGTTAAAAACTGATATTGTTCTTAGGTGAATTTACCAATTAATTTCCTGCCATTTTTATGCTGTAAGTGTGGTTTATCTTCACCTGACTTGCCAAGGCTCTTAGCAGAGAAAATACAAGAAGTAATGACTTGTGGAAGTAGTGCTTTGGAAGCCCTCACAACAACCAGAGGGAATATGGTAATGGCCATATAGAGCTGTCATTAAACCGACCTCCTCTGAGAAAGCAGGTGTCAATGAGCAATTTACTGTGCCTTAGGTACCATTTTGGGGAAGGGAATTCCCATGTGAATGCTACTCCCCTGCTCAGCCAAAGACTTGTAAAATGGTCGATATTTTTCCATCATGTTCCTTTTTGGACTATTCATGATTTTGTGCTTATCCTTTGACCAAAGTCATGATAAGGCTAAAGGTGTTTGATTAAATCAGACAGAAACAGGTGAATTAAGACCAATGAAACCAGAACTATTTCTTTTCCTACTCACAGTCACATCTATTTACATTAGCCAAGTGGCAGATGATGTCTGTGTAAGAAACGGAGAGAGAAAGAGCAGAAGACCCCATCTCCCCTTGTACATTTCCAGTGCATGCATTTTCAAAAACAAGATCCAAACCTAACTGCAAGACAGAGGGACTTCCCGAATAAAACCCAGCCCAGTCCAGGATGCTAAGGGTGGGTTATGCCTCCCCTTTGAGAAAGGAATATCCCAAAGTAGTGGGGTGACAAATGCACAGGATTATGTATGTTCATGTAGCCTAAATCTCTGGTGCTGTATCATCGTTTTCTTGGCGCCTGAAGCTTGGCGTGATGACTCCACAGAGGCTGCAGCATCCTGCTGTGCTGTTTTTAGCTATCCTACAAACTGTGGCAGAGCAAGAAGAAGACTCATGCTGTTTTAGAGACTGCATAAACTAATTTTAGAAACAACTTGGAAGGGGAGGATGAGGTTTACAGCAACAACATCGTGTTGTTACACTACTCTAGCATCAACATATTATAAATATATTTCAACATTTTTAAATAAAGTAAAACCTTATTTGGTACTGACCAGCAACACAGTAGAAAAGGAGATTGCAACAATAATTTTCAGTGAAACCTGGTAATTTTGAATATGAAGAGGCTGCCTTCACTTTTAAGGAAGAAATAGATACAAATCACAAAGAGCATATGTCATGTTGGCAGTAAACAAAGATGTACTGGCATTTCCTTTAGTGCTTCTCATTCTCCTCTTGCTATAGGCTTTGTTTCTAAGCAGTCAGTCAGGGAGAAATCTGGGGCCCTCTAGATATATCTAGATCTTTCCCTTCCTTTAACTTCTTCCTTTAAATGCCTCTTACACGACAAATGAGTGCTCACAGATTCCTTTCAGTTTGAATGAGAATATTTCACAGGTATTTGAATAGTTCAGAGGATAAGAGAGCTCCCATCCCTCTCCAAAATTTAATGCCTTCAAAGTATCTACAGCTGATGGACTGACTGCTCAAAGATAATATCGTATTCATTTATGTATCTTGCATGGTTATTTATTTTTTCCAGAATAGTAATTTTTGAAAACACCCAGAATGCATTTTAGAATAGATGAAGCAAACACAACCCCCCTTTTTTTGTTGTTGTTGTTGCTTCCATATTTATATTTATTTGAAATTTTTTATTTTGGTTTAAGTAAAAAAGATGTTTGGGACTTGACTGACAACTAGTTTAATTCTACAGAGACATCTCAGAAAAATAACATTTCCACACTTGCCACACATCTAATCTCAAATACACAAAATCTATTATTCCTCTCATAATGACTTGTGATAGTGCATGTCACATATGAGCCGTATGTCAGATGTCCTAATTTCCTAGACTGCCCATAAAATTGTGAAGTGATGATTACTCAGTTACCTCTTCAGAACTAAAAGCATAATATTTTGGAGCCTATGCTGCTCAAACAGCATTGTTCTGCATCCCCATCTTGTGCTGTGGACAGAGGTGTTTCCACAACCCATGGCTATCATGGCATAAAATTGCTTCTCTAAAAACTGAATCTTTTCAGGGTGCTGTGCTGACAGTGTAAGCAGAAAGGTTTTGAAGGTAATAAAATACTGAACCTCCATTCATGTTATCCCTTGGTCTTGACTGCTTTACGACCATATTGTACAACATAATTAACTGCTCTTACACCTCTTTCAGTATTTTATGCCCTGTTACTTTGTTTATTCTTTGAAAACATTTTTATAATTTCATCATTATAAAATCAGATGACTGATTCTCAAACATCTAGAAAAGAGGCAGCTTGAAGATAATTTTTTAATTAACAATAATTGGTTGACTCTTGTATGGTGCTTTGTTGAAAGCATAAACATGGTGATTATTTTATTCATATTATCACAATACCGGTGGAATAATATTGAGAATTTTCTGGAGAGCACTGACAATTCTGACTCCAGTTAATTTTTTCAAAGATTAAGTATATAAAAAAAGAGCTAACTGGCTAAAGACCTTTTTTAACTTGCCCAAACTAGCTCCTGATATAAATACAGATCAGGATTGAAGACTAGAGACAGGACATATGTCTGCTTTTGAACAGAGATAAGTGCATGAGCATCTGAATTTATCTCTGTTTGTTGCAGGACACCAACAGAGAAACCTGGTGTTTTCAGTGCCGTTGGATGCTGCAGCTTTGCCTGTTAATCCATGTCTTCTGAGAAACAGGGGCTTTCAGAATATAAACTAAAACTATTGGCAGGCAGCAGGATCTTCTGAGTTACAGCTCTTGGGATTTAGTCTGGAATTTGCTTTTCATCTTTATAAATTTTTTTTTAATTGGATGGCATAGGTGCCCAAGTTTTCTTTTAAGAGGTAATTATAGCAATGAAGGCTCATTTATTGGCTGGTATACCAAGTATTTACATTATTCAAATAGGATGTGGAAAACTGAGACTCATTACCCTCTCCACCTAATGACAGTCAAACCCAGAAATCCTTGGGAAGGGTACAGCTTCCATTCTGGTAGCTGTTTTGCACGTGGATAAGACCAGCTTCTCTTGCTGGAGTTATGTTTTGGCACACTAACAATTCAGAGTCCTCTGGAAGAGAAAGGGGAGGTAAGTATATCAATAAACCTATAGAACTATCTTTTGGGAATTCACCAGGGAGGGAAGACAGCTGGTTTGGGAAAAAAAGAGAACTTTACCAACCCATTCTGCACTATGGCACAAAACACTAGCTTATGGTGAAGAGCTGAAGTGCCACCTGTGCCTGTTTTCTGTGTTGTTTATGATGCTCACTTTGATGAACTGTGGTAAATATTTTCAGAGCAGGCTCATCACATCAAGCATATTCCTGAGCAGAAGAGGAGTTCATTGCTACTTCATCTGTGAATCCTGAAATATGGAGTGTGAGACTTGCTCCGGGTTCCCCAGCACAGCTACTGCTGAAGCGTGGCGGAGTCAAAGGGGTGTCAGGGGTGCCCGAGCTCTCTGCGTGAAGCTTGATGTCATTGCTGCAACGAGTCTGCTCCGGCTGTGACCCTGATGTAGAGTTGGGTCTTGGTCGTGATCTCAGGTTCATCCTAATCTGCTCTGCATATGTTTAACAAGTCTGGCTCTTTGGAGCTCCTGTGTGCTGCATTTGCAGTAGCTCTGACGTGGCTAGCAGAGATCTACTGCATCCTGGCTGCCAGCCCCCTCTTGGACCTGGAGCGTGTGATTTATGGTTGCAGCGACTCGAAACACTCCTGGGCACAACTCTAGGTAGCCCTAGGTAGCCTAATAACTTTTAATGGTAAGTATTTATCAGATGCAAGTGTCTCTAGTGCAGGCAGTAGCTGAGCGGGGTGTTTTAAGCAAGGTTGCAAATTTTGCTTGGAGCATCTGAATTTATTTCTTGGATCTGTCTTTTACTTCTTCTCAGCTAAGTTTGGTACTTTATATTTAAAGATGCTCTAAGGGAATCTTAGATTTTCTTTCAGGTAACAGATGAATCTCCTGCTATTATTCTGGTAAAGCTATTGAAATGACAGTAGAACTGTGGGTGGCTAAATTGTGAGTTGAGGTATATTTTAAACCATATCTGATATAATCATTGGGCATTTTATCCAGAATACTCCTGGTTTTAAAAATATTTTCCACATTGCCTCATTTAATACACTAAAAGTTTTAATGGAACTGAATTGGTGAATGAAATTCAAAAAGCATTTGAAAATTAAATACTTTCTATAAAGGAAGTGATAACTTCAGGCTTTAAAGATAATAAGTTTAATGTTCTAATCAAAGGAAAATGGCAAAAAAAGTTCATATGCAATGCTGTATAAGCAAAGTCTTTAATTGTTCTACACACAATAATCTCTATCGTAATTAAACTGATTATGGGCTGTACTTTTCATACAATTGCCTAATTTCCTGAGTTTCTTGTGTCTTTTAGGAATCTTCCACGGTATTGAGATGGGTGGGATTCTTGATTCTTAATAAAAATCTGAAGGTTTTTATACTTTTTGTCTGCTCTCGTGCCAGCTGATGTCTCATAATTAGACACTACCATGTTGCTTAAATTTATATGTATGTTTCACAGACACTTAATATACCTTGCAAAATATATATACAAGTGCATTTCATGTTAATGAATGTTAATTCTGTCTGTAAGAAAAGCAGAAAGGAAGTATCGTCTTCTTTATTGTCCTGGAGTGAGATGCAGAGAGATTAAACAACTTTCTAAGACTTAGAAATAGTTGTCCCGTCAGCCTAATGCCTTCGCTAAAAAAAATATCCTTCCTCTTTGATATTTTCCTGAGCCATTAAAGTAGGAGCAAGAATGAACCACATACATCCAATTTCTTGCCTTTCCCAAATGAAAACTTTGCCAATATATTATAAAAAAAAGAAATTATCTCTAAAATGTCGAATTGCATTTAGGGCACTAAATTGTGCCATCTTCTCCAGGAATAGGATCCAACATCTAATCCTTGGTTCTTCAGGAGTTCGACTCAAGACTGACATTTTCATTGAGCTGTTGCTCACACTGTCTAGGAAGAATCAGCAGCTGAACCTAGGTTTTGTAGGAAACCTACAAAACCTTGCTTTTGTAGAAGAATAAGTTGGAACGGGATGGTCCAATAAAGTGTTCATTAGTAAAAAGGAGTTGGTTATGATGTTTTATGCCTATGATAGTTACCTGCATGAATATTTCATTAACACATTTTTACAGCTATCACAGAGATTATAGGTAGCTGTTGATTAGACCTCCTGCAACACAGTGATTATGTTTCTAAAGCAGCCAGGATATCTTATGCCTGTGGTGGGCAATCACTCTTTCTGATTTTTATCAGCTTTCAAGAGTAATCAAGTGACAGTTACCAAGTGCTGTAGCTGCCTTGCTGACTCAGAGTTGCTTTCTATGTATTTTAATTATGTTATTATCCCACTCACTTCTTGGGGTGCCAAAAAACCCCTTTACTAAGTTTTCAATGCCTGTTTTGTTAGGTATGTCAGTTCAGCTAAATTAGTCAGACCCAAAAGCCTTTCACTTACATGCACACCAACAGGTAGTAAAGGCCTTAGTGAGCATAGATTTTAAGCTCTAGTCAGTAATGAGTGTAGAGTGCAAGAGAGGGCATAAAAGTGTGCAGTAGTTAAGATTATTTTTACTTTGGGAATGTTTTAATTCCAGGAGTTTAAAAAAAAGCTTTTAAATTGACTTCTTTAATGTCAATTTAACTTTAATGTAGTGCTCCATTTTTGAGTGGGAATAGAGGGGGTGGGCAGAAACGACATCTGAAGATGAAAATAAAAAGTAAATACCAATTATTTCAGTTTTATACCCATCATAAAAATGTAACATAGCAGATGCTTCCATGACATCCTTTAAAAGTTGGGTGTTTATTGTGTGCATATGTTCAACATCGAACATAATTCATTTTCCTCTGTTCATCTCAAATTAAGGGAAAATTCAAACATCAGCAACTCTACAGACAATGATAACAACAAGACCTACAAAATGCAAGGAAATGCAGAATGAGATGAAGCAAGAAAAACAAAAGGGGTAAATATGAGAGTTGTGGCAGGTTCAAATCAAATGGAAATAAGAATAAAAATACAAAAAATACACAATTTCCCAAAACAATTGGAGGAAAATGTTAGCCATTGACTGAGGAAAAAAATTTTAAAATATAAGAAATTCTTAAATGTGGCTCACTCGGCTCGGTTGTGATGGGAACAGAGCTGCCAAATGGTGATTGCCTATGACAGGTAACTGATACTCCTCTTTCTCCCTATGCTGTCAGGATGGGGTTGCTCATATGTTGTTTTCACATGCTGTTAGAAGGGTTTGATCCAGAAATGATGTGATTTGCATAAGAGAGAAAAACCATCCCGATGAAGTTTTGTCTGTGTGCAGAGGAGAAAAGTGTTTGAGAACTGCTACACAATTTGAAATGTCCATCATCTCTGGATTCAGGAGTCTCATTCCCTTACTGTAAGAGATCCTGCAAGGGTTGCTGCATCCCTGAAATTTATCAGCAGGCGTTGACATGTAAGAAAGGCACAGAGCCACAGAAACAGGTCTTATAGCAGCTTCTAACTGTGTCTAAGCCACTGCCATGTTAAAAATCTGATTATAAAGCTAGGAAGGGTGCTTCAGTGCTGTGCCACAGACTGTGCACAGCACTGCATTGATGAGGTAGTTATACAACAGATGGGATCTGGGTCCAATCTAATATCTCCGCCCTAGTGGTTTGTGCTGTGTAATGTCCCTGCTTTTCCAGCTACCTGGAAAAAATTGGTGCTGCAACGTGCTGCATGGCCAGAGTTACCCTCACAGGCAGAGTTACTCCTGTGATCTAGTGTTTCTCAACGGATATAAATCTCCTACAAGGGCATTAGAAGTTTGCACAGGTACTTGGACACTGCCCCAGTGCCCAGTTTCTTCAGGGTCTCAGAAGCATAGATTCAGGTCTCTTTAGCACAACTTGGCTTTTTGTCTTAATGTAGAGTTTCGCTACTCTTGCTTTTAGGTCCTTGCAAGAAAGAATGTTTCAGTAAAGCCGTAAAAAGAGAATGGAACATATGGAACTAGGTTTTTTTAAGTGATTTTGATGGACACTTCACAACAGTCTATATTACTATTTACTCCCCAACAGGAGGAACGCAAAGATGTGTGGGTGGATGGCAGTCAAGACTGTGGGCTTATCAGCTTGGCAGACTGCAGTATGGCGCAGTGCTAGTGCGGATCACCTTAGACAGGCTCATTCACATACCCAGGTTTTAGCCATGGCAGTGTGGAACAGAGCATCTACTGCTTTTCCTCACAGGGAAGTGCAATGGAACATTGCTGGCCGAACCAGTGCAGGTGGAGCATTGTGGCTGGACTGCGCTCGCCTCCAAACTGGTGTGGGAATTTTACACTGCACTGCCAAGTAAACATGCATTATAAAAAGCAGAATATCAGTAATAAGACTCACTCAGTAAAGGGTAGCAGGAACACTTAGGCAAAAAAGATGAATTTCATTTGAGCCAAGATTTCACCCGTGGGGTCTGTTTGATTCCCAGGTAATAAGCCTCAACAGAAACAAGTGGCATGGCTGGCATACTGTTCAGTAGCCTAGCAAGGACTAATGACTAAATGCATCTTGAACATAGGATTACCCACACTCCATTTTGCATATTAGGTTGACCCTTCTGAAACAAGGTTGGTGGAGCTTGGAGGATGCAGAGAATGATGCCGATAGACTTGGGATTTACTCTGAGAAGAATTAAAAGGGCTTTAGTCTGCTGTGGGTTGTCAGTCTTTGACCTTATATAGCAATAAAGGAACATAAGGTGAACAGAAAGGAAAGATGGACTAATTTGTGATATTCAGCAGAGACCTTGAACAAATACTGTGATACTGAAGTTGCTCTACTGCATTCACCCTTATTGAGAATTCTGTATTCAAAAGATAAATTCATGCAAGACTTCTGGGTCTGAGTGTATTACAAGCCATTTATTCCATTCCCTTGCTAAATGTTTTAAAATAAGATTAAAGACTCTTTTTAAGATGGCTTTTTACTGAGCTGATGTATAATTCTTTCAGAGTGTAAAGTGCCTTGATAAGCCTCTATGACAAGGGACTTTATAAATTAGATTGAATTATACACAAACACAATACAATTTGTAATGGAGAGGTAGTCTTGTCTCTTTGCTTATACTTCACACTTCTTAAAGGTGCAAATGTTTTATTCAGGCCGACTCCAAAATCAGAATTAGGTATTGTGACACATTCTTTTAAAACAAAAAGCTGTTCTTTTTTATCATGTTGGTTTAAAACAATTGTCTCAAAGGTAATGTTGGAAGATTCTGACAAAATAGATGAGAAAAAGCAGCTAATTTTGAGACTTGCGTATGATTATGGCATTTTATTTTATGGAATGTATTCTTGCTTCTCATCTGCTACCACATACATTCTTCTAGGATGGGATTGGCAGAAGCAGCATGGCCAGTGCATCAGTAACACTGAGTTCTATATTTACAATTTTTATGCCTTCTTTTTGTATCTTCATAAGGTAGCAGCATCTGATCTGATGAGATTTTCTCACTTGTTCCATTTTTTGGAAGGCATTAGGTTAGATTTTCAAGCTTAGTATCTCTGCAGTCCTTGGAAACATGGATCTTCATTTTTCAGTGGGAACCCCTCCCCAAAAGAGAGACTTTACAATTAGCTCTGTCAATAAAATGTTGCAAAACAAAATCATGCCAAAAAAATTTTCCCTTCCACACATAACTAATAAAGATTCCTAAGTGCTTTTCATAACAAATGCTGGGGTCAGCATTCATCAGACTATTGCTTCTGCAATGTCCCAATTTTCTGTCCCACTCTCCTTTGAAAATGTGTTTTAGTGATACCTGTAAGTAGTACTGAGAAAGTGATTGAATGTATGGCTGATGACACTGTTAAAATGTTTTTTCCTATTTTGTACTGGTAATGCAAATGACTGGGGGAAAAAGGAGTCCTTTTAGTTTACAGACCAAAGCTTCTGATCTTAAAATCCCCATATTATGGAAGTACTATGAATTTCCATTTATCTACTCCTACACCAAAGCAACAAGGCGGTATCATGTACTGAAGCAATGGCTCCTAAAATTACAAGTCTAAATAGAGGACTAATTGCTTTTTGACCTGTTTTTACATCAATAGACAGCAACAAAGTTTATCAAAGTTAATGAAAAAAACTGCCAGTGTTTCAGCATTTGATGCGTATATTTAGGCATTTTACTTTTTGTATCCAAATGGGAAATTTTTGCATTTCATTTCTTGGTGAAAGGGGTAGAGGTATTGAAACCGGGGCTGCAGATACTGGAATTTCTGAAGGAAAATTTCTCTTTTCAAGATCTTCCTTTGTATTACTGGCCTCATGCAAGCCATACAATACCTTTCTTAACCAGTAAGCGTGATGTGTGACATACATCAACATCTGGTCATTTCTGAACTTAAATCTCTTCAGTCAAAACATACCAATTTACAGTGATAGAGGGTCTTCACTTTGCAGCCTGTGTTCTGACCCTCCAGCTCCTCAGTCAGCACTGTGGAGAGATCTCACAGCTTCATGAGTGATTGGTCTTTCTGCCTACAGCTACTCTCCCTCTGTGTATCCGCATGAGGATCACGTGTTTAGGCTTTTCTTCTGCATATGGGTGCAAAAGGGATAACGGCATGCTGAAATTTCAGAAGAGGTTGAATGGTGGTGTTACAGCAACTACAGGACTTTTGAATCTTATAGCTGAAATCATAAGATGCCATGATGATTTTCTGTGATGAATGTACCATTTGTATTTGGTGAGACGTGGTAATAATTTGAAGCAGCACTTGGTTATTCTTGGCCTTTATTTAGAATTAGTTCTGATAGCAAAAAACTTTACAGCTTTGGATGGCAGAACTTGAGTATAGGAAAAGAAAAAGGCCTATATGCTCTTTAGGAATGTTGAAGATTTTTCCACATGTTTAGAATAATGAAGAATGTGTCAATGATTGTTTTTGATAAGCTATAAGTGGGAAATGTTTTCCTAACTTACCTGAAATGGAGCTTTATTTTGCATTCGAATCTTGAAGCTTTGGACAGTCAGTTTAAAGCAATATTCTTCTCTCAGATCCTACCAAGCAGATCTCACCTTTGATAGTCTGTTCTGTATATCTTTCATGCTCAGAGATCGGTGCAGAAAAGGTGAGCAGGGTAATGGAGTTAAGATCAGCCATGTAGATCTCAAAAAAAATGTTGTCTTTAACAAATGCTCCAGCCTGTTTCTTTTTTTTTTTTTTTTCCCTGAGGAAAGAGCATACATTTAGAAGGCCTGACTTTTTTTCAAGATGATGCATTTTCCTAAAGCCTTAGCTTGTAGATGTTGAGCTCTTGTTTATGTAATTTAAAATGCAATAATGACAGAAACAGAAACAAAGACAATTACCACACATTGATTATGCATAGTCAATAATGAACTTTAAGCACTTTGTGAATAAATGTGAAGTAAATGTGACACACGGAGAACTTGGTAACAGAATGAAGCAATAGGGTAAGAAAAACCACTAAATAGAAGTTAATAGAAGCAATAGAGGACATAAGGTTATAATTTAAATAATTGATTAGGGGATTCAAGGTATTCCATTTAACATATAGAAACTGAAGTTTAATTGGGTCTCTCTTTCATAGGAAGGTTGTGAATTTAAAATGATCCCAGTGTCTTGCATCAGTAGCCGTTAATGAAACCTTAGAAAAAGAGCTTTTAAAGAAGTAGTTAGGAAAATGACAAATAATTTTCAGGAGAATTTGCAAAATTATATATTGAAGATCAACTGTGATGAAAACAGCCATAGTAAGTGACTTAGAGTATTGCTAAAGCTGAATTTGAGTTATACAGACCAGAGGGACTCTTGGAAGATTTCACAAGTTACAAATCCCTGTGGTTATAGAACAGTGAAGAAACTGAACAGACATACAGGAAAGCTGCTGCCTATAAAGTGACCTCTGCTTTCCAATTGTTAAGTATCACATGATTCTGCCTTAGGAGAGTTGTAGGAATATTGTAGGCTGATATGAGACACGGTGTCTGCAAGGATTTTCTTAAAAGATTAAAAAAGGATATTTAGTCCATTTCTGTCCATATATGGGTACAAGTGAGCACTGCTTTTTTTTTGCGCTAACTTCTAAACAGCTAAAGAGCTCAAGAGCTCTTATACTGGGAGTTCTTTTTTTTCTTTTTGAACAATGCCAGTAATGTCAGTCTTTCCTTATTTTTCCTAAGTCCATGTCATTTGTTCTTCTCCTCTGACAGAATACTTCGATTTATCTACAGCTTTCATAAACACTTAATGTTGTGTAGACTCCTCAAGCTGAGGTCCTTATATTGATATTGATATTAGCAAATTACAAACGTATATAGTTATGTATATACAAAAGGTTACGTCTCATTTCTTTCTCCGGGCTGTCTGGCTTATATGATACATCTGCAAACTATGTTTGCCTTTATTGTCTTGCAGCAGAGTCACATGCCTGATCTTTACTCATTCTGGGATCTGCTCTACAGCTATGTCCTTTTTTTGTTTGGTCTGCAATCTTTCGATATTTATTTGACTGCCCTTCTATTGGTCACATTTGCTTGTTACCACTTTCATCAAATTTCATCAGACATCAGGCCATGCCTCCATTCATGAAGCCTCATTTCAAATCCTGACTTTGTCATTCAAAAAATTCAGGCTTGATCTAATTCACAAGTTTTATAAGCACACTTTGAGCAGTTTAAATTGATTACACTGTTCAGAAATGATTAAATTTATCACATTCTAGTAATATAATTTTGCATATGGTTATGACCTGGGATGAACGGAAGTCAGAAATTTTTATAGAATTTTATGGGAGTTAAAATTAATATGTTTTCTTATATCCATTCATTCCAAGACTACCATTTACTTAAAATTATAGGAACTTTACATTGACCTGTGCAAGAAATAAAAGAAACATATTATATATTATTATTGATCATTTTAATTTTCCCTCATATATTTAAAATTATTCAAGAATAGATTTTAATTAATTTTCGAAATTGTAGCTGACTAAAGGTCATCAACAATACATTACTAGTATTTACAGAAAGAATTGGTATCTGAGATTCAGTGTGCTAAGTAATTTTTTTATGCAACTGGAAATGAGGAACATGATGCATGTATGGTATAAGTATCATAAATATTGTTAACCTGTCTATGTGATCCCACTTCTGCACTCAAAACTGATTAAGATTCCAGTGAAACAATATCAGTATTGTCTTCATTTTAACTTGATTTTGATATCTGTTGTTTAACAGAAAGAGGTTTGTGGGCAATGAGTGTTGAATCACTCTTAAGACTCATATTGAAGGTGTACTGAAGTGGAAAGACAACGAAATTTTAAAGTTGAGATCCAAGAAGTTTTAATTTTTTGATGGGAAATAATACAAGGCATGGAGCAAAAATACTAAATAAACCATCTTATTAAATTCATCATATTAACATTGGTAAATGCATATTGTCACCAGCCAATATTAAGGGCAGCTTCTAGGAGTCATCAGTGAAAGATGAAAGGCAGCAAAACAAGGCTGTGTTAGTTCTGGATAAAACTGTGGAATGCATTCTGTTTTTTCTGTTAAATAAATTTTGGATTTTCATAAATTTAAAGTTGAATCAAACTTTAAAAGTCTGATTTCATATTTATTTCATATTTATCCCTGTTTTGAGTGGGGAACTGGACCAGAAAACCTCCAGACGAACCTTGTAATCTTATTTAATGTACTTGGTTTGTGGGACAGAAGATATCGGTTGTTCCATTCTTCATCAGTTGGGTTGTTGCATTTCTAGAGTGGAGTTCCTGTAAAATCATGGGAACTATTCCTGTGATGAAACTGTTCCTCTTGACAGGCAATGATGTCTCGCCACTTTCCTGGAGAAAAAAAAAACAAAACAAAAAACCCAAAATAGGTTATTTTTCACTTACCGTACCAGAAGAATTTGGACAGGAGGGCAGGGTGAGGGGAGCAGAACGGAGAAATTTTGGTAGGAAAATGTAATAGGAGGTCAACATGTTTTCGGTAACAAATGGTTGTTTTATTTTAAATTAGAGGAGAAAAAACTTTCCTGAGACATCATCTCATATGTATAATTTTTGAGGAGAGCTGTAATTTGTGAAAGGGACTATCTATTTCTGAGTCTCCCAAGCTGTTCTTTCATAAAATCTATTGTATAACAAAACTTGACTGGAAGTCTATAGCCAGTGATGCCTTTCATAGATACACTAGCAGTATCAAAAAAGGTGTTGTAGGCAATAGAAATTGGCAAAAATAGATCCTGTGTTGCAAGATTTATTTTAATTGTATCTAGTTATGGTAGCTATACCTTCAAAGCAAAAGAGTTGCATAGAAAGATGATTCATTTTGACAGAATTAAGTCGTTTTTAATCTACTAGAGATCTATAGGTTGGTGTAAATTAAAAATTAAGCAGAAAGTTTTGGTTTAAAGTCCTTCAAGTAAAAAAGTCCCTGTGGGTTTATTAAAGTTAAACTTAAAATATAGAAATACTTGAAGGCTGCAATTGCAACTTCAATTCTACAATATTATTAGCTTTTCAGGTTGCAGGAAGTTTGTCAATATATGAATAGCTATTATCTGCACCAGGAATAAATTGAGAAAAAGAAATATACTTCTGAGTACCAGAGTAGTCTTTTTCCTTCTATGAATTTTTCATGGACTTCTTTCTAACTAAAGAAAGCATGGGTAATTTTGTCACCTTTATTTTTATTGCACTCAAATTTTGCCTTCCACACTGTCCGATTGATATTTCCAAGGTAGCTCAATGAAAAGGAAGGCCATGCAATTTTGTAGACATAAAATAACAACAATAGCAAAGAAACAATAACACCACCAACAGCAGTACCACCACCACCACCACCAATCATCATCAACAGATTTATAAATCTAATGATTATGAAATTTAATTACAGGAATGCTCGGGCTTAATAGTTTATTAAATGAAACCTAAAAATATATGTGTATAAAATGTTCCTATATTGGTAAAAATATGACTTTATGTGGCTTCTATGTCTTTTTAGAGTACTGGAGAAAAAAATCCCAACCTAGAAAAACCTAGAAAAATGAGCAATTGTATCCAGAGAAGGTAAGTGTAAATTCCAGTGATTTTGAGAAAGAAAATGGTGAAAAAAGGGAAAATTGCATGAAGAAGACTGTTATTTTGTTATTATGAGTTTACTAAAAGCTCTCCTTTTTTCCACTTTCACAGCCTGGCATGTCAGTGATGAAAGTCTGTCTGTATCCTCGTGCTCAGGTGTTACCTTCCTTGCTACAGTAGCCAATATAACATCCCTTGAAGCACTACTTGGACTACTTGGACTGTACCTTTGTATATCATTTGGTGTCTAATGAATTTGTACACACATATTAATTGCTCAAATTTACAGTTCATCTCTCCTGAAATTTCTTCTAGTTCAGGAGAAACTTCAGAAGAATCACATCACCCTCACTTTATGCAGACTGAAGCACCAGTTCTTCCCAGTTGCCTAATTTCTACTGGACCATGTCAAGCGATGGTTTTGTGTCCTGAAATGAGAATTTACTTAACTTCCAAATGTTTATTTGGTCTAAAACACAGGTATAGACACCTGTGAATGAATGTTATTAAATATCTGCAAAAAAACCCTTTTGCCTGCTCCAAAAAGACCCCTCAACCACCCAACAAGGAATATGTGTGCAAAGTTTATCTGAGTAGCCAAGATTGTAAAAGGATTTATGTGTTTCTTATTTGAATTCAGTATAAAATACTTGGCTCAATCAATCGCCTGAGGGCCAGTTTTTAATATTCTCTTTTATAGGCATTGCTTGTATTTAGGAAAAATAACATCTGCTGACTGCTGCTGTTCCACCAAGGATCATCCTCAAAAACTTTTAATTTTGAGTGATATGTAACTACTGTAAATTCTGTATTTGCACTAGTATCTAAAGTGCACTGCAAATTCAGATAGAACATTGTTTTGTTATCTAAAGCAACCGTAAAGCTCTTAAAGGTGACCATTATGGATTGCACACCAAAATGCTTTCAGTTCCCATTAGTGTCCTTGTTCCCAGCAAAGATGTTTTCAGAAAAATAATCAATATTAGGCCCTTTAGTCCCCACCTTCTAATTATCTAATTAAGCACAGAAGTGTAACACAAACCACAAGGCTTTTTTTTTCTTTTCGCATTTACTTATTTCAGCTCTTCTCCCTGAGTAGGGTTATCTTGCTCCCTAAATTTTAATTTATTAAGTGTTTCACCTGAAAGCAATCACCCTTGCAGTCAATTCCCAGAATAAAACATCTGCCTTTTCAATTCAGACAGCTTATAAATGAAGAAATACACCAGGGACACAGAATTATGTTCTCTTGCAGAATGTAGAGGTGTTTTACTCAGGTGGTATTCCAGCATTAGTCAACTTTTTCTGAATTATGAATAAGCTTTTTTTTTGAACTGGGCTATGGAAAACACGATTAGCAGCCATTTTCCCAGCTCAGTTCCTAAGTTTCTCATGTTTCAGATCTTCTTTATTAATTCTTTTTCCTGTAAAAATTGACCTTTACAGGGGCTACTTGAGACTTATAAGTCCTTTGACTGAGAGTACTACCAGCCTTCAAATTTTCTGGAAGCATGTGTTTACACTACAGTTGTGGTTTTGCTGTCTGAAAAATTATATCTTAAAATTCTCTGAAGATGAATTCTTATTAAATTATTCCTACTGATACCATAATGAATGATTTCTTAATGTTTTAAGGAAAAATTGATACACAGGACAAATTGTATAAAAGCAAAATAATCCAAAGAATTAATTTTCATAATATAATATGCATGAAAAATGAAATTTACATGTTAGATACATGACTGCAATTATCTCTGATTTACAAATCATTTTGCGTTTAAGATTTTTTTTTCTCCTCCGAGCATGGATTGAAAGACAGCAGGCAAAAGCCTCACAAACACAGAAGTGCATATTTGAAGAAGAGACAATATCCAAACTACAGAGAGTTTTCTAGTAACTCTCAGTCAAACCTGTTTACAGAGTTTTCATTCAAGTACAGGAAATGCTTTGCTCAAAGCAGAACATTTACAATTTTGCCTTCTCCAGTATGGAAGGCAGACTTGAACCTCTCAAACAGGAGATATCAGTCTATGTATTAAGGCCAACTGATAACCACAGCACTGACCACGCTGGGGACAAAGCTGTGCTTTAGCCGAGTGACTTCCACATCCCTGGTTGCTGCTATTACTGCTGTGCATACACAATAAACTAGAAGGGACATATTAATACATGCCATGATGTCAGGATGAAACAGTCTCTGTTCTTCTGGGGAGGCAAACTCCTACAATCAAAGACAATGTCTTATATCTATACTGCAGATTTTGACTGTCATTTTCTGTCATCATCGTGAAGTGATAAAAGCTTTAAGGACTCATTTATTTCATCTTTTTTACCATTATTGTCCTTCACATACTCAGTGATCAAGAAAAACTTTTGGAAGAAAGCAGATGTCAACAAGTATGAGTATTTTTTCTACTAATATAATTTTGTGAAGTATTACCAGAAAGATTAAAGTAAAAAGAATAGTTTTCTGTTATCAATATTTTCTGCAGCTACATATTTTTGGTGCTAGATATTATTTGTTATAGTTTTAAAAAAGAAATGGTAGAAATATTTAGATGAGTCCTTACCCGAGCAAAACATTCAAATTATAAAATCATGCACATATTGCTAATCTCACAAAAAAATATTTTTGTAGCATTTGGTATTTCTTGCCTACAGTGAAAAGCAGTATGAAATAAAATTACAATTATTTAATTGTTTGTGCAGGTAGCTGATTTCGTAGGGTAGATTAATTCTTTCCCTTCAGATGATTTTAGATCAGTTTTCTAGAGAAAAGTGAACAAATTAAACTAAGTAACTCAACTTTTCTGTTACTCTTGCCAAAGGAAGGCTGGAATCAATGGAGCTACTACCTCAATTGAATGAAAAGGTCAATAACAACAGTTTATTAGAGATTTTTTATTCATTTTGCAACAGTTTCTGAACTATTATCTTGCTTATGCAGAAGCTCACACCGGACTTGTCTCTGGGATGATTAGAGAACGAACTCCAGAAGTGTTCTGCTACTCCTATGGATTTGACCAAAACATCATGTGCATGTGTCTTTCTTTCCTTCACACTTCCTTACTTTCACACCTCCCCTCCTAACACCCTCAGATGCAGCTAAAAACCACTTAAAACCCCTTGAAAAAGAAATCAAATAGACAGTTACAAATGCCTTCTATGCATTAACTTGGTAGGATGCTTTCCTCAAGTACCATTTGGTAGCAAAACCTGCAGTTCCTGCAGAGTTATGCAGACAAAGGGAGAAGATGGTGCTCACACATCCAGTGAAGGGGACAATCATTGGAGTTTTGGTCTCCTCTGAGTTTCTCGTAATCAAACAGTAAGATTGCTCAGTTCTTATGCTACTCTTTCTAGAAACAGCACTGCAGAAGTTCAGACATATATCTTCAACCAGTTATGAGTTATCTAGAAGTGTTTTCCACATATTTTTATATTAGAAGCCAGCCAAATCTGTTATATTTGGTATTACACATGATTAAGTATTGACAATAAGTAGCCAGGGTGGTGTAGAACCCCTGTGTGCCAACATATTTCCTTTACAATGCCGCTGAGGTTCTCTGCAACCATTTGACACTGAAACATTGCAAAATGTGATTTAAGCTGACCAGAATATGAAAAAGAAATTCACAGGATAGCTGTGCTACCCCTTAAAAAGATACTGCTGTACTGAAAATTCTGAGCTTTGGGTTTCAAGGCATGTAGCATGGTGTCAAACCTTACTATTACCTAATATTGAGCACCACAATGCTTTAATGTACACAGAAGAGAGATTCTGCGTGATAAATGTAAGCCTGAGCTTCTGCAGACCTCAAAGTGCTGATTTAGCTAATGCTAAACAGTAATAATTTTTTTGCATTGCAGGTGTTCACCAGCAAGCATTACCTAAACCTAAATAACAACCTTATTTTACACAGATTTTGAGGATTGAAAATCTGTTATATTGCAATGAGAGTGAGGCTTTTACAAGTGTTTCCAAGGGGAAAAAAGTCCCAAGCACACAGCACAAGATGGATCACCTAGAATAGCTCATAACATTTATGACACTCTTACAGAACTTGGATCAGGCTCTGATCGGAGTTGTATCTGCCCTCTGAACTGGTGACTCACCCAAGGTGCTTTTACTGCCAGACTCTGAAACCCTGTTTATTAATTACTTAAAACCATATGCATATGATCAAAAAATTTAAAGTCTCATGATGTGTGAAGTGTCTATATATAAATACACTTCTGCAATGCATGAGTGGGAAGAATATGATTTGTTATTTCAAAAGGTCCTGTACTGAAATTAGCATGTTGCCCCCCAGATCTCAAAAGTTGTTTTATCACTTGGTAGAACAGTGATCAAGTACAGGAGACAATATTTTATCTGTCAAAATGTAATTAACATTTTTAAAACGGAAAGGACATTGAACAGTCTAACAGACGCGAAATAAAAGTGCTTACTGAATAAGATCTGGATCAACAATATTTGTAAGGGAGTGGTCTGGGAATATGATAGTCTCTAAGAGACCCCCAAAAGAGTCTCAAAGATCTTATGCCTTTTTTTTTAAGTTTTCAGGGAAAGCAGACTGACAATATACAACATTTATAGGACTTGGGGTATATGGCTCAGATAAGCATCTATAGCTTGCCAGCTGCTTGAGAAGAAGGGAAGACAGAGTTGTGTCTTGGATAGAAAGTGATGTTCTTTCTTTTCTGCTATTTGTGTCTTTATGAATTTTCCAACTGCATCATCCACC
The DNA here is from genome assembly GCA_013397565.1 of Ptilonorhynchus violaceus. NCBI lineage: Eukaryota > Metazoa > Chordata > Aves > Passeriformes > Ptilonorhynchidae > Ptilonorhynchus > Ptilonorhynchus violaceus. The sequence continues at coordinate 1,155,812 of VZRJ01011173.1, forward strand.
TAAGATTTTATAAATAAATAAACATATTTCCTTTCAGTCTAGTATGGCTGCAGGTTGACCCTGGCTGAATGCCAGGCACCCACCAAAGCCATTCTCTCACTCCCCTCCACAAGTGAATAGGGGAGAGAAAATATAATGAAGGATTCATGAGTTGAGATAAGGATCAGGAGAGATCACTCACCAAGTATCGTCATGAGCAAAATGGGCCCAAATTACAGACATTAATTGAATTTATTACTAACAAAATCAGAGCAGGAAAATGAGAAGTAAAATAAATCTTAAAAACACCTTTTCCTCACCCATCCCTCCTTCCCAAGCTCTACCTTCTCCCCTTCAACAGTGCAGGGAGACATGGAATGGGGGTTATGGTCAGTCCATCACATGTTGTCCCTGCCGCTGCTCAGGGAGAGGAGTCATTCCTCTGCTTCAGCATGGGGTCCCTCCCATGGACAACAGTTCTCCATGAACTTCTCCAACATGGGTCACTTTTCCATGGGGGGCAGTACTTCAGGCACAGCCTGCTCCAGCATGGGTCCCCCACAGGGTCACAACTCCTACCAAGAAACCTGATCTAGCATGGGCTCCTCTTTCTACAGGTCTGCAGGTCCCTGCCAGGAGCCTGCTCCAGCATGGGCCCCCCAAGGGTTCACAGCCTTCTTTTGGGCATCCACCTACTCTTGTGTGGGTCTCCTCCATGGGCTGCAGGTGGATCTCTGCATCCCCATGGACCTCCATGGGCTGCAGGGGCACAGCTGCCTCACCATGGTCTGCACCACAGGCTGCAGAGGAATCTCAGCTCTGGTGCTTGGAGCACCTCCTAACCCTCCTCCTGCACTGACGTTGGTGTCTGCAGGGCTGTTCTCATATATGCTCACCCTGCTCTTCTCTGGCTGCAATTACATCTGCGCAATAACTTTGTTTTTTCTTAAATCTCTTATCACAGGGGTCTTTCCAGCATTTCTTATTGGCCCAGCCTTGGCAGGTGCATCAGTCTTGGAGCTTCCTGGCATTGGCTCTGCTGGGCATGGAGGAAGCTTCTGGCAGCTTCTAACAGAAGCCACTCCTGTAGCCCCCCCACTACCAATGCAAATCCAATACAATGGAATCTTTAATTATAAAATCATAATAATAGGATAAGACCCAGAGAAATGGAGATAACTTTTATTAGAGTTCTGGACATTTCAGGCAGAGTTGAATAGCAAAGTTCAGTGATCCAGGATTTCCAGAGGAAGAGAGTGTAACTGTGCATATGTACAGGTATTTAAGAACTATCATTGCAGTGTTCTGGGGAGCCTTGATCTAAAATACCATGCTTGAAATTAATCTGTCAAAGTAAAAAACCATTTTTGAGGTGAAGCGCAGCCTCTGTCCTGAGAATGTATAGCAGCAATGAAAGAAGCAGGCTGGGAAGGCGTTCCTGAAAGAATACTCAGCATCTGGTTTGGGCAGGAATAAGCAGTCATGAGCTGTTCCTACTTGGTAAGCTTTGGATAAAAAGGGTTCACTGGAGGTATGTCTAGAACTAAAATGTCAACTTTATTTAACATTAGAGTGAATCTAGGCTGTGACACAAGTGTGGAGTTGCTGCAAGTCTGAAAGCCCTTTTTATCATGAGGCACTACCAAGGACTGTTTAATCTGTCACAACTATTCTCTAAGTGAAAAAAAATGTGGTTTAAAACAAATGCTAGTTCATTTATCCTGAGCTGTTGCATACATCCCAGCTTTCTTCTGTGTCATCATGAGACTCACAGAGAGCTCGGACCTGCTACAGGAAATGTCTTTGGTAGTCAGAACCAGGAAAGATGCAAAGTCTGAATTTTCATAGCAAGATGCAATATATTCCTGCGGGACTGAAGATACTGAGAACAGGTATTTCCAACCTACTACTCAGCTGTACCTGTTGACAGCACCGAAGATTTTACAGACCTGTGAAATTCCTTACTTTAATATGCCTGACATATACTCAGAAAAATGATTAGAGGCATATCAGACGTCTAAAGAGAAAAGCAGAGCTCTGAGGTCAGAACATCTTCCCCTTCACTTTAGTTTTAAACACTATTTTCAGGGTTGGTTTTTCCCTTAGTAACAGAGCAAAGCTTCTTTTTCTCTAAATGCTTTCAGAGCTGTCTTTTCTGATTCATGAGTTGTCCTTTTCTTCTCCATTCCTGTCTCCTTCCCTGGAAATTAACTGCCATGTCTGTAGTAAGAGCAAAGTGGATGGCCTTTGTGGGGTAACAGGGATGGGCTATGGAGGCCAACCAGGGAATCCTCTTTAAGCTTGTGTGTAGATTCAGTCTGCTGCAAAAAAAGCAAAGCACTTCTTTCTCCTGGATAGGGTGAGAAGATAATGTTACTGCAGTTTCATTCCCTTAGCATTTCCATTTGCTTAATTTCTCTCCTTTACTGATTCTCAGTATATGTTATAAAAAGATATCATCTCACCCCCTGAAGTCACTGCAATCTCATGTCAGGTGAAAAAATTCCTGTATACTGCCTTTGAGATTCAACACATTGTTTAAGGTGGTGCAAACGTCTTAGATGTCATATTGCTACGAAATTTAGACCCTTACACTCGTAACTGTGATAGTTTTGGCACCTTGTCTCTTGTCTTCATTGCACTGCTTAACATTAGAACCATTTTTTTTCTTCCTGTTCAACGGACATAAAATGTCTTTGAGCATGACAGGAACAAAATTTGAAGTATATATGCGTACTATCCTGGATGAAAATGGTTGTACAGGTAAGATGCACTGCAGCAAACACACTAAACCGAACTTAGCTCCTGATCTCTCTGTTTTATTGTCACCAGTAGTAATAGTTACAGAGGCTGTGGTACTACGACACTTATCATCGTGGTTGAACACAATCGTAGTTTTAGGTGTTGGGGAAACAGTAGAAAGCCTAACTCCTGCCTCACTTCACTCTTCCCACAAAAAGGTACCCTTGTATTATCTTCCTCTTTCATAATTCTCCTTATTAGCTTTGGGGATTTATTGCATTAAATATTTGAGAGCTTCTGGTTCATGGGATACCTTGTGATGTCCCTATCTTATGAACTTCCATGCCAGTCTAAATAATTAATCTATTTATTCCAATATTCCACTATACCTGTGTCAAGTAGCTCAGGACATTTCCAGTGGTGACCAACAGATAATTATGGAGCAATGGAGTCACATGAAATAACGTTCTTAGCATAATCAGTAATTTAAAAATTAGCTATAGATTCAGCAGAAAGATTTCTATTATCCTGAAGTCCTTCAAACCAGAATATCTTTTCTTGGCCAAAATACTGAATCTGAGTTTGAATATCTCATTTTTAATCCACATTATTATGGACTATAACAACTACAATATGCATAAAGTTTTCAATTCTAAATAGGTTGGGTTTTATTTTGGAAGTTGGTTTTGGATTTTTTCTTGGTTTTTTGTTTTGTTTTTTTTTTGTTTCCTTTCCCCCTTCCTTCAAAAATATTACATAGTTTGTCTGATTTTTCTCTGCAGGCTTTGGAGATAATTGTTTGCATTTGCAATGTGTGCGGGCATAACATCTGCCTCAGAGTGAGTTGCTGTGTTCACTACTCAATGAAGCAGTGAAGCATTTGAAATGCAGGAACATCCCTCAGACATCGTTGCTGGTTAATGATTCTTCATGCTCTGAATGTTGCATCTCATGCATCCTGTGTCTATTAATCTTAAAATGACACACCTCACCTTAGCAGTAGTCTCACCAAAAAATACACCCAACAAAACCAACAAAAACCTGAGAGCAGTCTTTTGAGAAAGTGTGGCTCAAACAAAAATGTATCTTTATCACTCAAAAAAGAAATAAAAAAGTTGAGAATATTGTTCTCCCTGTGTTCCTCTGTAAATAACAGACATTTAACTTGGAGCTAGTCATGGCTAATGAGGCTTCATACACAGAACTCAGAATTAACAAAGGTCCTGCTGCTCTTTTCTGACATAATCTTATTTTTTTTCCCCCTATCCATCCTGATCTCTGGAAATGAGGCAAGCATTAGGTTAGTAGGCTGAACAACTAAGCAGATGTGAATAAAAATCGATGATAAATGCAGTGCGCAGGAGTATGGCATGAATCTAAAATGGTACATTAGCAAATTTAGACAAAATTAAGAAAGAGTTTGCAACCTGTCCAAAATGAAGGTGCACATCAAAGAGGAACTTGCACTTTTGTAAAGGAACAATACATTCTTAGAAGGCTGTTGGGGAACATTTTAAGGACAAGATACTTTAATCCAAATTTTAAACAACAATACATTTATGTTTGTTTTGGCATTTATTTAGCACTCTAGCTAAAACATTACCACTCCTAACTGATGCAGACTTTCTACAGTCAAGGTTCTTAAACAACAAGATATGTTTTAGTGATTAAGCTCTTTGTGTGAAACACCGTATGGTAGTCCCAAAAAGGAAAAGTGGGTAGATTTGCAGTAACCTGTTGTACTATAGAACTTCCCAGCAGGATTTGAATAGCTTTTCTTTCTTATATCCTGAATGCAAACTAGAGTGCCTTGCATTAAATATCACCTTAAAAAAGAAATCACCTTGAAGGCTGCCATTAAGGAAAAAGGAAGAAAGAGAAGACAGCAGGGAAACTCTTGCACAGTGAACTATAATCTCAGTACAAATGACTCCAATAGCTAAAGAAAAGTCAGGGTCTCACTGCTTTTGAATCTTGAAACAGTCTATTATAATATTTAGTTTGAATTGCAATTTTTCTCTCAGAATAATACACAACACTTTATAGCAACATATTTTAGAGTAGTATGAAACCTATAAAAGAGATTAAATGATGCAAACTTTGAAAGATTAGGATTTTTAAAACTCACTTTTCTGTATCAAAGAGGATCATAATAAATTTCAATTGGTACAACTCAGAAAGTCCTTACCAAGCTAAAACTTGCATTATACTTTTTCATAAAAATAATAACTTAAATTAATTTTTTTCCCAAGATCATACAATACAAAGGAACTTAATATATGTGTGTCAGACTACTAAAGACTATTAAGAGGCACCAAGCATTAGATCTTAATTTCAAGTATTTGAAAAACTTTTCTTCCTCAATCTTCAGGTTTTTGATTTGGCTTAAAAGCCAAAATGACCATTAAATATTATTCTATTTTCTAGCTCTTGCTTGCAACCAGGCTGCCCCTAAAAATCATTGTGGTGGAAAAAGAATACTAAAAGAACACTATATTTTGAAAATTGAAGGATAACACCTAATTCACAGAAATATCCTTTTCAAACTAACAGAAATTTGAAATCTTTGGAGGCTCTTCTGGACTTATTTAGACTTCAGTTTGTTAAGGACTGAGTTGATGACACATTACATGATCAGTGATCCAGAAATTCCTAAAATAAAAGTTCCTTAAAATATATAAATGAAAATTAAAAAAACCCATAGTTTATCTGGCTTCAGAGTAGTGGATTGATTTCTCCATTAAAATAAACAAGTTCTAGAGTGGTTTTTATTATGCATTAGGAGACCATCCTTGTTTAACAATGCTTATTTCAGCTAAAACAAAAGAAAAATCATTTGCATCTAATCCATTATGGATCTCACCCAGAGCTTGTGGAAATCAGCCATTTGCTAAACTAGCACGGTCTTTGGATCAGGCCATGTATGAAGGAAGAAAATGCTTCTAAGAAAAACGGATTTTTTAACCATCCTGTAAATCTTGCAGATCTGGAGTAACAGCAACACGATATACTGACGGAATTTAATTTATACATTGAGAATGTGAAGTTGACTTATCAGATGCCAAACTACAAAATGAATAAAAAGGCGAGGCTTAACAAGTAACACCATAAAGCTTTATCTTAACTCACCATATTCATGAAGTGTAAGATAGTGGCCAATACCAGATTTATGATGATTGCATATTTCTATTTCTGCTTATTCAAAAGTTCTTTGATGGCAACAGGATTATAAATGGGTTTGCTTGGTGTGTTGCATACAATATTGTTAGCACATCCTACTTTCAGATGCCTATAATTATTTTAAATATATACCTATTTATGAGGAATTCAGCATTATTCAATTACACTATATTCATTATTCTCTGTCCACTGCTTTAGTCAGCACCCTGGAAAAATTCAGTAAATGTTTTTGAACACAGCATTCACCCTACTGAAGATGCAAAGAAGTATATGCCTAATTTTAATTCAGTTTAAAGAGGAATGGCTTATTATTAAACAATGACAAAACTCTATCAGGAAATAGTTTTGAGTATTACTCTACTTTTTCTTTTTATTCATGTGTATTAACTACAAATTAATTGAATCAAAAAATTATCCTTTAAGTGTTGGCACTAGCACCCAGGTTTTCAGAAATCTACCCAAACAGTCCAGAACAGAATACACCACTTGCTATTCTGGAGTTAAAAGCAGAGTAGGAAACTAACCTTTTGTATGCTGCTAACGAAACAGAGTGGGATGGAAAGTGTTGTAATAAAATTGCCAAAGGGAGTAAGTTCTCAGGGCAAATCAGGCGCTGCTCAAATACTAAATCTTGTTTTGCATTCCAGCAAGCAGAAAAAAAGGGAGATGCAACAAAGAAAACAGACATCATCTTAGATTAGTCCAACGTAAATGAAAGAAAGAAAGCAAGCTGAAAATTGTAGAAGAGTTGATTTCACTACATGTTTATGTTAATAGGGTATTTGACTTTTGAATGCTTCATAAACCTTGTTATGTTCAGTGCTATTTGAGGTAGTAAAACAGCTGGAACTCTGCCAGAAGCTTTAATTGGAATCAGCTTAGCAGGCGCTGACAAGGTTTCCTAGTGTTTAGTTTCAACCTTATAATAAAAATGCAAAATTATGTGTTATGTATTTTCTGTTCCTCTTTGGTGTACGCCCATAAAGGTGAGACATAGCTGCACTAGAAAATGGAATAATTTTTTCTCACGTGCCCCAGGCCAGTGTTTTAAGAGGGCAGTGTGAGTAGTGTCGCTTATAATTAGATGTTTCCTCACAAAGGAGGCTGCAGAGACTCACCGTAGAGCTCTCTTTTTTTTCATACATCTTGGTTATTGATTAGGCCAGTGTGTCAGATGGCCACAATAACGCCAGAGGTGTTAGTAGTATATGACTAGGGAATGGGATCACAGAGCATCACCAAAGGAACATCAGAGGAGTAGTCTGATTACACTCTTCATCCAGCAATAAATTAGAGGGCTGCAGACCAGGGCATCTTGCCATACAGAAGGAAGGGATTATTGTTTTGTGGAGCCAGCCCTGCAGGATTGTCCATACGGAGGAAACTGAAAGACAGAATTTTGTCCCAGGAAACAACTGCACTGTTTGAGCCTTTGAAACTGATTAGAATCTTTGATTCAGGACCATTAAAAAAAGATTGTTCATTCATTATCTATAGCTACAAATTAATAGATTAAAAATTCTTTCTCCCTTCAGATTGTCTGCATGATCTCTTGGAATTCTATACTTGATAAATGTAGGTCATACAGATATGTAGCAAATATAGATAAATGACTTTCACCAAGGTTGTTAAGACAGGAATGAATCCCAGGATAATGTTCCATTGTCAAGAGGCCAAAAGCAGTCAAGAAAGTCATATCTGGAAAACATAGCTTTCAGAGGTTTAATAGAAAATCTTCACCTTGGGAAACTTCTAGTTCACAGAAAATACCACCTGCCCTGTCCATCCTCATTGCATGAAGCCATTTATTGCAGGCTGTTAAGTATCACTGCCAAAATTCACCACAAATGCTACTGCTGCAGGACATGCAGTTCCTCATCAGCTTCAATATTTAAATACATAAAATGAAAGTAAGGATAGGAAATAGCAAACCCCATCCTTGTTTGCTATTTGCAATTAATTAATTTATCATGGCTGAGTAGCACTGAGTACTGACTGAGATACAAAATAATTTTTCCAGGCCAACAGAAGTTTTATAAACTTGATCCCAGCCACAGACTCAGGTTCTGCAAGGACTTGAATCAGAAGGCTGCACCTGTAATCTCAGACACAGAAAGGCTTTTGAGTTCTCTGGCCTGGGGGTCTGAGGGAAAGGTGGATCATTTGACAGTTTGTCACTAGCTCAGTGCTGCAACACAACAAATACAATTGTGGCATTACCTGCAAGAGGGCACAGGTTTACTGACCTAATAGTGCAGTGCTTCAGGACTTGTCTGGGCTTCCTTTGACCCGAGCTTATTTTTAGCTTGCTTCAGGTACCATAGCAATTGTCTACTGGTCAGGTGACTACTGCCTAAATTTGCCTTAGCTTGGTTTTTCACTGTTGCACAGCACAGTGCATAATGTTAATTAACAGACAGTAGTAACAATAACTAGCAATTCTATGCAGACTGAGCTCTTTATGACCCTGGAATAAAAAAGTACTGTGAGACAGCATAGGCGTAGGAGGATACAAAGGCTTTAGACATTAAAAACTCATAAATCTTCATGGTCAGTCACTGCTTAATAAAGGAATGCAACTCTGAGACACAGGCAAATTAGTTCTACAGTTAGCAAAGAGGACAGGAGAACAAGTATAATGTGGAATTCAGAAACAAGGAAGAAAGTGAGAGAGAGCACATTCTGGTAGATAATGTAAAAACTTAGTGCCAAGTGGACCGAAAATTGATAACAGAGGTAACCATTGTATTCCACAATCATCCTGTCGGAGGCTGGCATGCTGAGGAATCATTGTGCCTCTCTCCCTTATTCTTTTTGAGTAAGCCAGTTGGAGCACTGGAAAGTGAATGCAGAAGAAAGGTACCTATTTGTGCAAAATGTGTACCAGTATGATTAAGGAATTTTTCCTGTAATAATTAGGTAATTCAGACTATGACTTTTAGTTTAATTACAACTGCAATAATAACAGTTTACTGTGTTTGATTAGGCTGTTAAGACTTTAATTAAACTAACAATACATTTTTGACTCTGCATTGTGGCTCCTTTTTGCCTGGAACAACAATTTGAATGCAAGAGTGAATGCCACATGTATGCACCTTGGTTTCTCTGGAGAAGTACATGTCTATGGAAAAAGGAAGGTAAAGTCTGCATTTGAAAACTGGTTAGAACATACGGTTATGTGTTTATCATACCTTTGGCATTAAAGATCATCCATTGGCTATCTCAGCTACTGTTCAGTTCAATCTCATATTTGTTATCATTAATAATTGTACATGTTTAGTTTCTTCTCAGGAATCTCACCCTTCATGAAAGTAAAGTGAAAGCAAAGACATAAAGTACTCCAATCTCCTCCAAATGTAGAAGAAATTTTGCCCCAGTAATAAATCTTTCACAAAAATTCTGTTCCCAGGTTTCTGAGCAATTACTGAAGTTCCACAAAGAGAAAAAAACAATTTAGTTTTCTCTTTGCAGTTTCCAACAGATGTCCTGACACATTCTGACAGTAAAAAAAAGGTTGTAAGAAAGCAAGACTCAACAGCCCTTGTGATCCTTGCATGAGGTTGGTAAGTAAGCAGCAGTCAGAAGCTATGGTTGTTTTTTTTTTCCATGGTTATAGTCATACTTCATTCAGGAACACCTTTCTTAACATCAAGTAGAAACAGGAAGCAACATTTTTCTCATCAGTAGTTAATTCCATATTACATCACTTAATTCTCAGAGTCTGCAAAGATAAATGTTATTCATACACTTTTATCTGCAATGCTATGACTGCATTACAGTGGGAATGAAATTTCCCTTCTGCAGGTGCCAGAAAGGGTAATGATTTTAAAGACAAAAAAGAGTTTAATTGATGACCTAACATCATCCTCTCGCTTCAGAGAAACAAAGCTGAACAGTGCTGTCCAACTAAGCAGCTGACAAGAGATAAGCAAAAGTTGAACACCTAGCAATTCTAGGATGATCAAAAGCTGAACATCTTACTAGTAGATAGCAGACAACATTGAACAATAGGAATGGAACAAAGGGGAAGAAAGCAGAAAACAAATTAGAGAACAAGTTTTGCACAAGTGCAGAGGAATACATCTAAAAGATGCTGTAAAACTGGACGAAATACAGTTTGAATTCTGCATAATTCATATTTGCTTATTCTCTTTTGTTAAGGAGAGGTAATGCACTTCCTAAATATTTCCTCTCCCCTGATGTTTTCAGTGAGTCAGGTGCACTAAATGAAGCACATCTGAGTGGCAGTAAACCATCAGCAGACACTGTGTCCTTGTTCTGGCCAGGACAGCGTTAATTTTTGCAGCAGTCAGGAGGGGCACGGCCAGAACCCTGGGGTTATTTTATGCTGCCTCATGCCATGTGGAGTGGATGGAGAGGAGGTAGGTCCCTTCCAGTCTGGGCTGTTGGCAGAGTGTGTTGTTGTGTGGTGCAGGGTTCCACGTGGGGAACACTCCTGTGTGAATAATTTGCCTTATATAATAATAATATATTATTATATTATATAATAATATTGCCTTATATAATAATAATATATTATAATAATATATATTATAGTAACTCTGTTATTAATAATGTTGTTACTGTTCATTTTCTTATCTCATTCCTGTTCCTAGTGAATTGTTCTTATCTTAACCCATGATCTATACCTTTTGAGCCTTCAATTCTCCTCTCCATCCCACCAAAGGGGAAGGAGCAGGAAGGGTAAGTGAGTGAGCAGCACACAGTCTGGTGTGTTTCAGCAGGAACACTACATTGGGGAATGCCATTCCTAAGCCATGGCACACCATAATGCCCATCTGCGGAAACATGTTCAAGGGAAGAAAAGGTATGTGAAAATGGAAAAAAAAATTAGGATTCCTTAACTTATTTCAGACTTGAGTGCTATTCATAGTTAGCTTTCTTCATCAAAATAGTTTTGAAAGTTCATTGTATGCATCTATTTTAAGTTCACCTGTTAAGAGTCTTAATTTTGCCTCTGTCCAGACAGGCAGGTTACCTGATGCACAGCTATGGTCTGATGTGTCCATCATACAATGCAATTCAATCCAGTTGTCCATTTAACGAGCAAGATTAATTTATTAATTTGCCAGTCTGGGTCTGTGCCACTACAAGTGGTTTTGTGACACTGTATTTACTCTGTTGCTGTTGATTACACGTGGCTGTGTTGAGGCCACAGTATCAGGACCATAGTTTCGACATATCTTTTACTCTAGCCAAAGGCTTTTTGCTTGCTCAGACTCATAAAACCCTAAAAAGAAGGCTGTATTATTTGGACATGGCTGTAGCTATTTCAGCACATGTTCTAGGCTATCCTGTCCCATAAAAGAATGGCCTTTGTTACTAATTTGGGTTATGAGCATGGTGGAGCATCTTCACACAACCCTCCATTACCCACTTTGTATGGGCTACCTACAAGAAAAGCCAGCTCATTCTTTCTTCTTGAATCAATCCCATCATGTGTAAACTGACCATTTTTATATAAATAAAAAGGGCATTGTAACACCTCTAAAGGCTCTAAATATTTGAGTAGGTGGTATCTTTTACAAATACTAAAACGTGGCAAATGGGTGATGTAGCCAATGTACGAGCGTTTGATCTTCCAGGCACCCCCTGCAAGGTGCTATCCTGTGGACTGCACTTCGGCTTCGGAGAAATGTCATGGGGAATTTTTCCTACAGCCAAGGTTTTTCTTACCAGACCCTACCTCCTGTAAGGAAAGGTGACTGTTAGCATGGTATTTCTCATTTCTAATAAAAATATGTCTTTTAAATATTATGACTGTATGAATAGTTATATATATGAATAGGAAAGGAGCTGTATGGGTGGCCATGTGTGTGACAGAAATCTGATTGCTACTAGCATCCAGCATGTGTTGGGTATTTCTTTTCTAAGCTATGAGGCTATGTCACACTAAAAAAAAAAATCAGAAATGTAGAAGCTATGCCTTACCACAGGCATATTTATTTTGCTAAACAAGCACATTTAAAACAACTCAAGGTGTACTTCAAAGGGATTTCTATATTTAAAATGAGTTTGTTTTCTCAAGTGTGTGTGTGTGGGGAATATAGTTTACAGACTGATACATTTTGCGACGTGCAAGTTACAGGAAGGGGATTCAATGTATCGTTTCATGTATCAGTGCTGTACATCATTTATAAACTGGACAATCTAGTTGCTTATTCACCACTTGCAGCAGGATGAGGCAGGAAGCTGCTGCCAGCTGTTGATGTTCCGCCTTTATTTTGAAACTCTCTGTGTTGAGGGAACAGCAAGAAACAAAACACCGTATAGTGGGAGTTTTAGGGACTGAAAGGTGATCTCTGGTTCTAAAATCTGTGACAAGTTAGGAATTGATGTTGCCTGAGTGAACATGTTAAATAAAGGAATGTTAAATAAAGGCTGGCTAAACAAAAGAAGGTGCGTTACTAAGGTAAAACCCACAACAGTGATTTTTGTGTCTGTGTTTTACAGATCAATTTTGTGACAGCATTGCTGTGCCAGAGCTCACACACCTATAACATTAAATAAATTCTTGAGGAGTTTATTCTCCATACAATAGAAATTTTTCAGTCTGTGGTGTGATATACACTAAGCCTGAGATAATCTTCCTGAACTGTCACAATCTCCAAATAGGTAGACCAGGTGACATTACCTTCTTTTTACACAAGAAATAATCATTGTTAAATAGAGAATTATACTGCTTCTCTTTCAGAAGAGTGAGGAAAGTAAAGCAGACAGGACAGCTCTGTGTAAAAAGGAGCAGATGTGAACTGCCGGTCCCGATTCTGTTTAATCAAGTGGAGACAAGGTTCTGATAGACAGGAACAAGTCTAAAACAAAGCTTTTTCAGGGTAGAAATATTACTGCTATTTCCTTGTCTGGACATATAATGCAATGAAACCAGAAAACAAAGATGACTGTCTGTATCAGCAAGGATTTCCTATATTATAAGGGAACCATGAAAGAGGATTTAAAACCCAATCTTTCTTTCTCTCTCTTATCACAGGGGTTGCAGAGAGACTCTATTTTTCTGTCTGGTCCAGTTCTACAGGGACTTGATGGCCCTTTGCATTCTGGATGGCAGAGGTGTAAATACAAGTCACTTAAACCTGTGTCATCTCTCAAAGATCCTAGGCAGTGTTCTTTTCATTATTGTGAGGCACTGCTCACAAACACTTCCATTGGTTTCTTTGTAATTTTCTTTAGTTTACCACAAGACTGTATAAATAATTCATATTGCAACAGAACTGAACTATTTCAAAATATTGCATATTTACCAGTAGTATGAATAGGTAATTTTAGTAGAGTCACCTGATGCTAGGATTTTCAAAACAGTGTGGAGCATAATTCCTTTAGACTGCCAAGAAAATCCCAGCCTGGGATCTTACCAGCATACAGAATATATTAAGAATATAGATATGTCAGGTGCTTCTCATCATTATATACAAGCTTTGTAAAGCATTTAGCTTAATCCCAGGAATTTTGAAGCTTAACTTGGTTTAAGTGGTTCACAGACTTTCCAAGGCATAAATTGCACTCAGAAACTAAAGGTGTTTTTTTTCTGCAATCATTTTCCCCCTTGGAAAATGTCTTTAGTGCAGAACAAAACTTATTGCATAAGTCTCCCTTTTGTGTATCTTCCACAAACTTCAGATAACTCTTTCCTGAAATAATCTTGTCTCTTCACAATGTAATTGTTATAGCCCTCAGCTGGGGTAGAATTATCTAACTTTTCTCATCAAATCTCATTATTTTAACAGATAGAGCAGTGTTTAATTGTCTCCACACTAAGAACCCTTGCTAATCAAACATTTTTTAAAATACTTGGCTGATTCTTTGATAAAGACTGAAAGAATCAGCAAATCTTTGGAAGAAGTCAGCAGCCATAACCAGTATGCCTTTCCTTCAGGTTCTTATTGAGATTTTTCCTTATCCTTCCTGCACATCAATTTTATGAACATCCATGCGTGTGCTATTATTTTGATCAACATTTGTTGGGGGGAGCACAAAGATTTAAAACTACTTGAAAATTTACAAAAAATTTGTTGTAGAATACCTATTACTTGAACTCAAGATGTCCTTGACAGTTAGATTCAGTGCTCTTTCAAGATGTTAGAAGCAGGATTCCCAGGGAGCCGTACGCTCTACTGTGGAGGCACAAAACTACAAATCTACAGCTGTGGGGTAGGAGTTAGCTGGCACTCTGTGACTCACCACACTGACAGTGGGGTCTGGTCTGGGTGTTGGGGATCTTCCATGGTTTGTGACAGTTTTGCCAATCAGTGGCTCCCAAACCACTTGCCATACAGTGAACATAAAGCCCGACTCAAACCTGAGGTATCTTTGGTATCTCTGGCTCTGGCCCAGAGGCTAAAGACTTTCAGGCTCCTTTCTCAAACAAAGTCAGAAACCCGTTAGTTCTCATTAGGATGGATTTTCTAGCTCCAGGCAATGCTCTGGTCTACTTCAGAGCAGAGTAGGTAGGTGACTCTGGCAACTGCTACAGGAAACTCATGCTCTGTGTGAATAAAAAAAGGTCAAATATCTAGGCACAATTTCCTCTGCTGTAAACCAGAAATCTTATTACCAACTTACACACTGCTATTAAAGCTTTGTGATCTTTGGATGAAAGTCTCTGCATATTACTACATTACCTTTGTTCCATGCACTATGTCAAGACCTGAGTTCAGCCCATCAGTTTGCTTCCTTAAACACTGCCAATTGCAAGGTGTCTGGCACTTCTGAATTAATTCAGAATATCTGTCTTTTAAACCAATGCCTCTCCATATTTATTAAAAATACCCAACAAACAAACAAACAAACAAGCAATCACACCAACAAAACAGAAAGAAAAAAAAAAACCAACAAAAAACCCCCCACCAGGCAGGAAAAAGCCTTAGGAAAAAAAAAAAGAAAAATATATTTGGAAGTAGTGCTAACCAAATTTTAGCTTTTGAATTTTATGACTGAAGAACTTTATCTGAGAAAAAAACCCTGAGGAGACATATGGGTGAGTATTGCACCGGGTTTTTCATTCTGCCGTGTAAGTTTAAGGAAAGCTTCAGTTTTTGCATGCTCCTTGTTGAACCTGCTGTATAGAAACACCGTGCAAAGGGAATAAGTCTAACAAAATTATCATTTGCTACCAGTATTTTCTCTAAAGATGCATTTTTTCCTTTTAGCAAGCTTATTCTGGAACTCTTTTCCTAACCAGTTTTCTCCCAATTCAGCTTCACAACGTCATTTTTTAGGGCTTGTCGAACGCTTTCACCTTATAATAATTTTTAAATTGATGAAGGTCATTGGCTCAGTCTTAAAATCATAGCTATCCAGTGCTTAACTATTGTCAGTATATCTTGTCCTCACGATGTCCTCGTGAAACAGATAAATAATCTGGATTGATATTAAGGATGGGAAAGAGCACACACACAGTCCATATGGACCATGTTGCAAGACTCCTAACTCAGCATTGATTTAATTGTACCTTCACAAGAACCACCATGTAGAGCTATTTGGTTGGTCCCAGTGCAGGTACTTTGAGCTGCAGAACAAGAAATTTATTCTGTTACTTATCATATGCTTATCTGGTGTGGAGGGTCCAGGTTTCTTTTATGCTTTGGCTTCTGGATTTAATTGGAGTGGTTTTAATTCTGACCTATGATGTAGACACGCCTCGAGATGTGAAAATGAAAGACCTAGCTCCACACAGGACAATGATACACTGAATCCCCACTGAACTATTTAAGTGGAAGTTAAGCACCCGCAGCCCTGTGGGGATCAGGGTCTTTCTGATCTAATCATGGTCCTTAAGGCCAAGCAGGGAACTGGTTTTCCCCACCAATTCCTGAAGTTAATGCTATTGCCACCAGATCATCCTAATGAGGTTTTTCTTCCAAGCTGTTTTGGCAGAGAAGTCTATAGACAAAAGAGCTTACATGCCTTTGAAACTTTCAAATCTGGCTGCTCCTGCTGCAGCTGAAAGAATGGCTAGGAATGTCCCCTACCATGGTTACTTGTAAAAAAAAGCTTGCACATCTTACCTGACATCAGACTAGGGCTGGTCTGGTAGCACTTGTAGGGAGAAGAGTGTTTGATCTGAACATTTCTGCAAATAGATACAAAACACCTGGCTGGAACCATAAAAAATGTGAACACACAATTTTGCCGGGTCCACCCTCAAAATGTACTTTTATGAAATAGCAACAGAGCAAAGAATAGAGCTTAAAATAATAATAACCCTACCCTCCAAAAACCCCCAAAGCATATTAACTTTGAATTTTTTTGTAACTTCAGACCCATTTTTTCTGAAGTCTTTTTTCTCCTCCAAAGCAACATTTCCCTTATTGCAGTGAAATAAAACAAATGGAAGATTACTAAAAAAAGAATGACGAAAAATTTCTTTTTTAAAGAAAATATTTCCTACCTCTTGATATAATAATTTCTCAACACGATCAGGATTTGGTAAGACTGCCAGAGGAATGACCTTGTTCAGTACTTCAATTTATGTTTTCATCTTCAAGAATTTGAGGTGCCTTATGAGCCAGGAAATGTAAAATATGAGAACACATCTTGAAGCACATACATTTCTTTTATGCAGTAAATAGAAAATTGCAGACTCTTATATGGCAGAAGCCCTAAGTTATAGGAGTATAATAAAATCAAACCTGAAATTTCCAGTTTTATGTTATATTTTTCTCTTGTCAGAGGGAAACCTAATAAGCACTGCCTTTGGTAGAAGACATCTAAAAGAAAAGCAAATGAAAGGGAAAATAAGTGAGGGGTTTTATTTATTTATTTATTTGTTTTATGTCATTGTGAAGACTTTCATTATTGACACTATTGTATTGAGGGCAAAAATGTTTTCCAGTACAGCTAGAGGAAAGTGCCCTTCATACCTGCTCTTTAAGTACAGTTCAGTTCATTCAAACCCAGAGCACAGGAAGCTGTACAGAGTACAACAGATCTTCTTCTACAAAAATTATATTCAGAAGTATTAAGGCATTAGGGGAAAAATGAAGTAGATGTAGTGAGTTAGATCTTAGTATTCCTTTGCTGCCTATTTCTCCCAAAACCATTACTTCTTGAGGAAAACTGATATAGAGTGAGAACACGCTAAAAGTACTACACGGAAAATCAAGATTTGGGCTAACGTCAAGACTTGGTTGACCACCATAGTCATGTATCTAACTTTAAGCAAGGTAAGGGGATTCTTGACAACACATTCTTATGCACCACTCTGTGTGGGGACATACATATCCCAGCCAAATTTGTACCATTAGATAGGTACCTTTCGTGATAAATTTTCTAATGCAAGATCTGCAAGAGGTATTTGGAATAATGTGATAAAGAGTACTTATTTGTCATAAGACAGATTGTATGTATTGAAAAATGCATTGTCTGCAAACATTTTTAAAAGGAGCAAAATATTTCCTCTTCCCCTAAATATTGTTTTATGGAAATGGTGAGAATAAAACACATTTAACTTTTATTGACACTCCCAGCCTTGGTGTCTCTCCCTTCCCAGTCCACAATATTTTAGCCAAAGTACTGAATATTTTGTGGCTTTGTTTTTTATAAATGTAAGATGTCATTTTTTTTGTCTGAAAGCCAACATTTACATTTTGGTTTGTGCTACTTTAGCAGAAATCTGGAATGATTAGCATACCTCCAGAGTAACATATCTTTTTGTCACTAATTATAATTTTCTTCCTAGCAATTCTGTTACAGAAACATAAATGATAGGATCATTTTATCACAGTATATGGGGTGGTTTCTTAAATTTTTTAAGCTAAACTGTGATTATATTCCAGATAAATATAATATATTGGCCCATAGAGGGCCCTGACAAATGAAATTCTAATTTATATTATTCTACATGGAAGGCTAGTTAATTTGCCAGAAAAGAAAAAAACAGTGAGGCCAGCAGAAATTGAGACAATAAACTAACATGTTAAAGCCATGCTGCACAGTTTATTTTTTCCAAGATATATGAAAGAATGAAAGCTGGCTGGTCGGAAAAATACATGAACAAAATAAGGAGGAATATTTGGTGCAAATCATTATGTTATTAAATAAGGCAGTGTTCAATAAAGAAGCCACATGCATTTGAAGGAGTTGTAAGGTTCTAAGTGATTTAATAATGCTGCCTGGTATAGATAGAGAGGAAATGGGTTGAGCTTGATGTTTTGGTGTGAAGCAGAATGTGACATGAGTGCTTTGGCAGGCATCATGCTTCCTTTGACCAGCAATATTTCACCGTTGCTTAAGCAATGTCTTTCCACTGAGAGGCAAAGCTTGAGCCCTGAGTCCCTTTTAGTTAATGCCATCAGTTCTTGGGAAGAGTGGCTTTCATATGCTGCCAGCTCCAGTGTGGGCATTCATCCTCCACTCATCTAAGTGTTTTCATCTCTTTCAGATGCATAAGGTATTTTTAAGCTGCCAGTAAGTCTAATATTCAGTGCTCTGCCAGGACTGAAAATTGTGTTTCAACAGCATCTCACCAAGGTGATAGTTCTGAGGAAAAATTATATACCAACCTCTCTTTCTCTTTTCTTGCTTTGTTTTGTACCAGTAACGACTGTGCTCCCTGGGGTGGATCTGACAAAAGAGCTAAGGGAGCTAGAGCTGTGGGACGAAGCAATAAGCACACTCTGTTGTGCAATAAGGGAGGTGACATCTGTCCCATGACAGCTGATCCTGGCTCTGCATCACCCACTGGATGAAATTATCTTTGTGAATATTTTATCAGATTTATAAGGGACATGACAATATAAGCGTGATGCCAATAGAGGATGCATTTATTTTTTCCCCCACGAGAATTTGTAAAACAGAGATATGGAAAAAAGTAATTTCTTAGCAGTGTTTGAATCTTGTTTTAAAGAAAACAAAACTGAGAAAAAAAGAGAAAGGATTGACTCAATGTTTTAATCTCTATTAAAATCCATCAGCAATTACTATGTCAGTGAAATTCCTGATGCAATCCAAATTAAGCATTGGGTTTTTTAATCTATGGATATGCAAAAGGTTTCTAAACTTTTACATTTGTGATCATATACACTGAAAACCTCTTTCTCTGTTTTTCTCAGAATTGCAAAATCGATTTAGTTGGAAAAGACCTCCAAGATCATCGAGTCCAACCTTTGATTAATTACCACCATGTCAACTAGACCAGAGCACTAAGTACCACATCCCGTCTTTCTTTCCTTAAATACCTTCAGGGATGGTGACTCTACCATCTCGCTGGGCAGTCTATGCCTATGCTTGACAACCCTTTCTGTGGAGAAATTAATCCTAATGTCCAACCTGAACCTGGTGGAGCTTGAGGCCATGTCCTCTTGTCCTGTCACTTGTTACCTGGGAGGGGAGGCTGACCCCCATCTTGCTAAAACTTCCTTTCAGGCAGTTGTAGGGAGTTATAAGGTCACTCCTGAGCCTCCTCTTCTCCAGGATAAACAACCCCAGCTCCCTCAGTTGTTCTTCATGCCTTCCTACCAGACTAACATGAGATTAAAAGTCTGAAATTTGTTTTCCAAAACAGTCTTTGCCATGTTAGAAAGTGACTTCTAAAAGTAGCAGATGTAATACAAGTGTATCTTACACTTTTCTGACGTGCATGCTAGAGCTCTGGAAATGTAGCAGACTGCAACAGTAGAAAATGAATTCCTTGATATGACCTTGTTTTAAAGTTTAGACAGTTCTTAAACTCTTTTCCTGTATCTCCTAGTCATCCCACCTTACTTTGTACTAAGGGATCTAGCTAGATTTTCAGAGCAGTTTATAGATACACTTTTAAGTGCAAATGATTTGGTGTTGGAACTCTGTGTTTGTCATTCCTGGTAAAGTGGATGATCTAAGATTTCAGCCTTAAGGTGATACTGTAATAGAGGACTGTGCAAATAATAAATGATAATAATTAATCAGAACAGTCTGAGCATAAAAAGTAGCACTACACAGCTCCCCCAGGTGCCTCTTCCCGACATGTAGAGTTCACCTTGAGGATGAATTGGCAGTTCATTCTCCATGCCCATGAAATTTCCAGTCTCTCTGAGAGGCTCTATTAGCAGCAATTGTGTTTGTAATTTGTAGACATGTCAATCAACTAATTTCATATAGGCCACTGAACAATTATTAGAATGCAACAATTTGGATTTTTACTGACCCAGGCTGAATTTCAGCTGGTAATTTACATCTGAAAGACTCCATATGGTATTACACAGTCCCTGAGCCTGCAGTTTCCAACTGTTTATTTAATTCAGGTATGCTTATTAGTTTCAGTATACATTCACACAGTCTACACAACTTAGTTTGTAGATTTGCATGGATAAATGCCATTGAATTTCTATTACATGTGGAAAGCATATTTTGCTAAATTAATTTGTGTGGGCCTAGGACATTAATCAAAAATATTGGTGATTTCAGAGCTTTCAATTTCTTCCTCTTTTTGTTGTTCCTTATTTTCAGAGTGGAGGCTTCAATTCTCAGTCTCTGGAAGTATTGCACAGAATCACAGAATGCTAGGGGTTGGAAGGGACCTCTGTGTATTATCTAGTTCACCCCCTTGCTAAAGCAGGTTCACCTGGAACAGGTTGCACAGGTTCACATCCAGGTGGGTTATGAATACTTCCAGAGAAAGAGACTCCACAACCTCTCTGAGCTGCCTGTTCTAGTCCTGTGTCACCCTCAAAGTGTTCACCTTTCATGTGACTCAGTTTGTGCTCGTTTTCCTTTGTCCTGTCTGAACTGAAAAGAGCCCATCGCCATCCTCTTGACACCTCTTCTTAAGAAGTTTGTATGCATTGATAATATCCTCTCTCAGTTGTCTCTTCTTCAGGCTAAACAGCCCCAGCTCCCTCAGTCTCTCCTCATAAGACAGCTGCCCCAGTCCGCTAATCATCCTTGTAGCCTTCCACTGGACTTGCTCCATGTCTTTATTGTACTGACGAGCCCAGAACTGAACATAGCAGTCCAGGTGTGGCCTCACCAGGGCCGAGTGAAGGGGACAGATCGCTCACCCCCTAACCTGTACTGGTGTGTTGGGTTATTCCTCTCCAGGTGCAGGACCCTGAAACTTCCCTTTGTCGAACTTGATTAGGTTCCTCTCTGCCCAACCCTCTAGCCTTGAATGGATGATTTTTGCTGTGCTGCCCAGCCTGACTGTCTGCCCAGACACATAAAACTTGAGGCTCCAGCTTGTTCCTGGGAGTCCTGGTGTGCCCTGGGAGAGGGCTCTGCCAGCAAATGGCAGCTGTGTGAATTCACCCTTCCTTCGGCCCGGACTGTGGGCCCAGGGCCCGGCAGCTGATTTCTAGGAATCTTCCCCTGAACCACAGTGAAGTTTGTCCCTGGACATGACAAATGTGAGAAGGTTCAGAGGTTCCATTGAGCAGATGCTATGCAGTTTAGATAACTGACAATAATTTGTTTAAGGTTTTCATTCTGGGAGAACTGTAAAGTATTTGGACACCTGGGAGCACGTGAGTACTACTGACTTCCCTAATGCATCTACCATCAATGCTTTTTCTGGGATTAACGACTTGAACTAAGAACTTGCATAATATCAGATTTTATGAGAAGTTCTCATTCTTGCTAGCAAGAAAAACCACAAGGGAGCAGCCTTTCTTAAGGTTTCTCAGTCGTTTTGGTTATCAACTAGAAAGCATAGCAAGGCACAAACAAATGGAGTTAAGACAGAACTTTCCATGCATGGCAGACAGTGGGAAGTTCACTTTGTTTTATTATTACAGGCAGTGCTCAGTCTTGCATGAGACAGAGTGCGTTTGGCCCAGATCTCCGAAAGCTAATCAGCATACTGGGAATTAACTCAGAGAGTAAGTGCTATGCTGCATTAGCCCTGGGGCTTGGGGAGTGTGCTTTACAGAAGTGAGCCCCACAAGGACTTAGGAGGAGCTTGCCTCCATCAGACTGTGAGGAGTCCATATAGCCTGGTCTAGTTCATAAGTGTAATTCTACTTCTGGGAACTGCAATGGTCTCTGCACTTCACTAATTGCAGGAGCAAGACATAAACTTCCTCCTCCCTGACCTCTTTGACTACCCAGAAGTTCTGCTAGTGTTGAAAAGATGCAAACTCTGCCAGAAATCTTGTCCAAGCATCCTGAACCAAATCGGTACAATGACAGCCAGAGTCAGCAAAATACTGGAAAGAAGGATCTCATTCTCATGCAAATGTCTTGAGAAAGAGAGAATAAGAGAAGTGAAATATACAGAAAATATGATATATTACAGTAGTTTCTAAAAAGAACATTTTTCAAAGTTTTCTTGAGCTGTCAGCAACTGTTTAAATTTGTTCAGAAGCAATGGGGCAAAATGAAATCTTTTCATATATGATTATTTTTATATTTTCAGGGCCTTTTTTCCCCCCAGGTATTATCTAGTGACACACAAGATAATGCACTGGGTCCAGGCAGAAACACTGCAAAAAAGATCAAACATTTCACTTCATCATCTTCAAATACTTTCATGCTACCATGGGCAAGAAGAATAGAGGAAAAGAAGCAAAAGGACACTTTTAAATAGGATCGAGGAAAGAAAGAGTTTATACACTGAGCTGCTATAAATTACTGCTAGTAAAGCTGAAAAATCCCCAAATGCTAGAGATGTAGAAGTCTGGTAATGCAAGTAGAGATTTAAACTTCAATGAACAACCCTACCTCCCCCCGCACTTGCTTGGAGAAACATAGTCCCTGCTGTTCACCTATTAGTCTCAGGAAGAAGAGAAATGTGCAGGTGGCCTATATATAAAATATCCATGATTACACAAGTATATCTACATGTGAATGCAGTCATGGAAGTATTGAGGGGCAAGGCTCATCTGCTTCATTAAAAAAAAGAAATTAAAAAACCCTCTAAACCCCACAACTCGTGCTTAAGGCATGGCACAGAAAGCCTCAATTGGCCTTTTCATTTGTTTATGTTCTGTCATGAATTTAGAGTGCCACTTTTTTTAAAAGGTGAATAATAGGATTTCCAATAATATCCTTAATATTTCATAAAAATGATATGTGCTCATTTCTGTCATGCTGAGCACTTTCTCCAGGATAAAGCATCCCTACTTTTCCATCTATACCCCTACAACATATGATTACTCTCTACTCTACTCTATACTTAGTTTTATTTAAGCATGTCAGAACTCCTTTATACAAAGAGATGGGTATGAATATAATAAAACAAACAATGAGGATTTCACACCACTTTCCAATTAGGCTTAGTTAAGAAGTATAAGAAGCCTTAGGAGAAAACTCATTTTGGTAAAATTACTTGGCCAGTTGGAACATTAAAGAAATTAAATATTTTGGGCAGCCATCTCAATTTTTGCATGCTTATTGTGACTTATCAAAACTGTTCCTTGGCCTTAAGAGACAATGGTAGTGAGTATGTCATGATTTCAGCACGGTCTCGCAGAAGACAAACTGTGTTGAACCTTAGTCACATGTAGGAAGGGTAAGAAGGTCTTCAAATCCTAAATGAAAGCTGTTTCATATGCTGTCTTAATATACCATAATATACTCAGGCTGTTATTCCATGGATATTCTGACTTTTTACAACACAACCATTTTCATAGCTGTCTGTTACTTCTTCCAGCCGAAGTAAGATTGTGCAAAAGCATGTTGTAGATAGAAAAAAAAGATTTTTGGTCCCCTTATTCTAAGGATTTTTGTAGAAAAATCCATACAGTATTTCGTGAAGGTTTTTTAAGAACTGACCAAAAGGTACTGTGGCATAAGTTTGAAAATGCCCAGAAAAGAGCGAACGGTAGAGACAGGTTCATGCAGTGTTTAGCTACATTATTTTAAAGACAAGTCTTTCTTTCTCTCCTTGTAGTGGTCTTAAGGAAGTTTGACCCATTAATCTCTTTATTTGATTGGTTTTTCTTCTATTACATGACAGATCTATTAAAGAAGAGGAAAGGTCAGATGCAGGAAAGTATGTCTCTGTTGCATAGCCTGCTACCACAGTTGCAGCAGGGAAGGAGGGTATTAATGGCATTAATTAATGGCAGAGAAGAAAGGTCCTGCATGTGCCCTGGTACTAGAAAGAGTCCATGACCTAAACTGCTTAATGTTTGATAGTGGCTCTGACAGTGGGCTGTTAGTAGCCTTCTATATACAATGCTTTTTCTCCTTACATTCAAATTCAGAATTATGTGGAATTTCCAAAATGATACAGAAATGGCAAAGGTAACTGAGACAGATATTGAACCTCTTTTTGTGCTTTTTTTTTTTTAATTATTAAAAAAGAATCAATAATTTGATGATGGAAAGCTGCAATCCCAGCTGTATTTTCAGTTTTCATCTCTGATAGCCACAAACTGCAGGACGATGTTTGTGACAAAACTGCATTTTGAGAAACCTTTCAAAGACATGACAAAAATACAGCCTGCTCCTTATAGCCTCCAGCAATACCATCTCATGCTCTGATCTCTCTAGATTTTACATGCTCTGGTAGGCAGGTTGAGTGCTTGACTGGCGAACTCCAAGGAAACCCAAAATACTGCTTGTGACTGTGCTGGCTGCCGTGCGGTTACCACTGTCTTTGTTCAACACCGAGCTTGTCACCTGATATATCTCTAACAAGCACTGACTTCTGGAATAAAGGCTCCAAGTCAAGTTGCTTAATCACCCAGGGTCTCATAAGGATCCTACACCAGGGAAAATACCAGTTTTAATGTACTATTGATTTACATTCTTCCTGCAGCTATATTCAGTAGCAGAATGCTGTAGTCCCTGATTGAAGCTCTTCTCTTGTGTCATCTGCTACATCATATTGGTTTTCTGATTTATGCAGTGGATTTGGGGACACAGAATTGCTCATAAATATTCTTCAGTTTCTTCAACTGTCTGGAATTAGCTCATGATTTAATATTTATAAAGTATTTCGGAATCTCTGGGAAAGGTGCTATAGAATGCACTTCTAAGGGGCAGTTTCAGATATGCAAGGTCAGGCCATGGCAGGAAAGAGCTAGGAGAGAGAGCAAATGTAATTTCAAAGGATATATATCAATTAATAGTATTTGTCAAAGGGAATTCTAGGGCAACCTGCAGGTGGGGAAGACGATACATCAACAGAACCTAAAAGAAATTCAAGGGATTTACAAAAGCATATCCTCCTGATGCATGCTTGAAGCGTTATGACTCTACAAACATGATATTAACTGTTGTGGTTTAACCCCAGCCAGCTGCCAAGCCCCACGCAGCCGCTCACTCACTTCCCCATCAGCAGGATTGGGGAGAGAATCTGGGAAGTGTAAAAGGTAGAAAACTCACGGGTTGAGATAAAGACAGTTTAATAGGGAAAGCAAAAGCCAAGCACACGAGCAAAGCAAAACAAAGAATTAATTCACTGGTTCTCATGGGCAGGCAGGTGTTCAGCCACCTCCAGGAGAGCAGGGCCCCATCACGCATGATAGTTACTTGGGAAGACAAATGCCATCACTCCAAATGTCCCCCCCTTTCTCCCTCTTCTCCCCACTTTATATACAGAGCATGATGTCACATGGTCTGGAATATCCCTTGGGTCAATTTGGGTCAGCCATACTGGCTGTCTTGTCCCAATCTCTCACGTACCCTCAGGTTCCTCCCCAGTGTGGCAGTACAAAAAGCAGAAAAGGCCTTGGCTCTGTGTAAGCCCTGCTCAGCAATAACAAAACATCTCTGCATTATCAACCCTGTGTTCAGCACAAATCCAAAACACAGCCTGATACTAGCCACTGGGAAGAAAATTAACTCTATCCCAGCCAGAATGAGAACACTAATTTCTGAATTATCTGTAAATAGGGAAGTGATAGGGTTGTTCACTTTGTTGGCTTTTTTTTTTAGAAAATTGAAAAATGAAAATTAGGAAAATTAACTTAATTTTAACATCAAATGGTCATCAATAGAAGGAAACCATGCCAACTTGCTAAATAAAATTGATATTTTAAAACAAAATGGCCAATAATTACAGTAATTTTTTATTCCCCAAATCTCTGATTGACAATACCTTCAGATGGTTTCCCATGTCATGTTATAGCTTTAGCTACAGCTTAGTGCTGCTGCTGGACATTACAATAAATATTGACTATTTGTCTTTGAATGGCTGGTAGTGTTACAGTTTTATTCAAACAGGAGTCTTTTTCTTTACAATGGCTTTCTAAAAGGAGATTAATATAGCATGCAAATATTTATTATTATATATAGTACAGTAGAGAGATTATTGAGTCCACCATGGAGTCCAGTGCTACCAGTCTCACTTCTCAGAAGAAGGTCCCCACAAACCCAAAAGCTATTGAGCCTTGCAGAAACTTTTAAAGAAGTTTTTAAAGAAGCAGCAAAAAATACCTGCAAGAAGAAAACAAGTGAGAACACAAAAAAATACAGAGGCAAAAGCAGAAGATTGGAACTGGCATTGCAAAGGCACTGTATTTTTGGGTGACCTCAGCACATTAGTGCAATATGGGGAGTCCTATTTAAACCTGAACTCGGAACAAGAACATATTACTGAAGGAGGTTGTAATGTCTCCTCTTCTGATGCTGCTAGTTCTTTTCCTTTTTCTATCCAGGCTTGAAGGTTTCTCTGCTTACTACAACTCTGCATGTCAAAGCTCACAAAAAGCTGAAGAATACTTTATATGCAAGGTGGAGGGAAATGCTTTCAATACCCCACATTTAAAATCTCTTTGCTTTCATTATCTTGTTCCTGAAGTTTCTTATACAGGTTTTAGTCAGCAGAATTGTGCTGCTAATCTAAAGCCAACTCTGGGTACACAATATTGTGTTGTTTGGGACTGTGTCTATATGAGCTGGCCAGTTCTGACAGACTCAAAACTGGGTGCCTTGGGAGCATTGCTGAGCCTGCATGGAAATGGCAGAAATGCAAGGAGTGACCCTCTGGGACAGCCAACTGGTCATCCAGTAGTAATTGTGCAGTTTTGGTCCTTTCCATCTCAGAAAGCATATAATAGAAAATGGTCCAAGGAAGGGCAACAAGGATTATAAAAGACCAACATCCATGTGAGAAACAGGTGAAGACAAGACAACAGAAAAGAGCATCCTTCTGCTTGAAAAAGAAATGAGCAGGCAAAGTATAAGCAGATTTGGGTAGGTAGAGATTGGGACTGGTTTCTTCCTACATCTTCCCTTACAGGAGATCAAGAGAGGAAAGGGTCAAAAATAGCCAGGATATCGGTGAGCTGAATAGTCTGCAATGTCTAGTTTAGTTGTGGTACTCCTTGCCAGAATATGTTGCAATTATTTAAACTTACAAAGACCCCAGAGAAAGCTGGTGTAAGTCATGGACAATAAATCCCTGTGAGATTTCTAAATATATAGAAGCCATGACCAAGAATTACTTGAGCTGCAAAAAAGTTCGGAGGCAAAGGGGATACTTCAGTGGAAAGTATATGGTAACTCTGTTCTTATACTCTTGCCAGAAACTTCCTTTTGTTCTCTCTGAGACATAGACACAGGGCTTAGAGGATCTGGTCAGACCAAAGATGACTCATGGTTTTGACATGCGGTTGGAAAGAAGTCGCACCTTAGGCTCTACCTGGGTTGTCCAGGCTTACCAGGCTGCTTTGAACAGAGGCAGTAAGAAGCACCTATGGTGCAAAACAGCACTGAAGCACTGAATGATCAATAGATATTGCATGATAACAGAGGAAAAGGAGCAACAAAGAAAGGATCTGCAGTGAAAAAACAGACAGTTAAAAGCTGCGTGAGAGTTGTAACTCCCTGGAAATAGAAGAGTTTTAAACAGCACTTCACTCTGCCTTTGCTAGGAATGGATGTCAGGAAAAGGCACGGTTTCAGAAAGGTAGTCTTTCTAACAATAGCTAGCTCTGAAGCTCTTGATGTGTTTAATAGCTTCCACTTAACTCATGTAGAATAGATTGACTGTAAAACTGCTAGAAATATTTGAAGTTTCCTGCATTCTACGGGAACATTAAAAGGATGAGAAGGCTTATCTTTTTCTTTTTTTTTTTTTTTTTTTTTCCCAAACAATATGGGAAAATACAAGCCTTGAGTGTGGAACTGAGGCTCAAAAGCCAGTTTTGCAATCTGGAACAGTGGGAGGAGGTGCTAAGATATGATGAAAGGAATATCTAAGCAATGACAAAGTATGTGCAATGTACCCAAAGACCTTGTGGAATGAGGTGACATGAGTTTACATAGACAGAATGGGCAATGTTTCCACAAAAGATAAAAAGATTGCAATGAGGCATTCATTCATTTTAAACTGAACATTAGCAGGCAGTAAAAAAGTGCTGCTAGACTCACCCAATCAGGACTGGCAGGAAAAAAGCACAGGTATGGTTAAACAAATTAATCTTTCTGTTCATTGTATGTGTCTATTTCTATTAAATGCATGCGTAAACTAGAGACACACGCAAATAACATACTAGAAAACAAAATTTGAACAGTATAAGGAAAAATTAATATGTTCTTGTGTTAAACACACGCCCACTCAGAGACTCGAAGGTATGAGGCAACAGACACTGAGTAAATAATTGGAAAGACCTGGTAGAAGAAGACTGAAACTCAATAAAGTAATAACCAAATGTAGTTGAGAATCTCTCCAAAGTATGTACCGATTTACACTAATACAACATAGTCAAAACTCTTGCCTATTTAAGAAATATTAAATGCCACTATGTTCCAATACATAGGGAGACTTTGACCTTTCCTGGACAATTTTATTGTCCTGAATTTATTTTAAATATATAGTAAGGCCTGTCAGTAAGGACTATCAGTATTGGATAAAAGTGACCATATGCAATGTATTGCCCCTACTGAAAGAAAAAAGAAGTCTGAACATGTTCTCCGAAGAAGCAGAGGTCTTTTACACAGCATTTGACAAAAGTTTAATAGATCAAGAGACTAGAAACACCTTTTGTCCTTTTGATCTGATAAAAATGCCTTATCTAATCTGAGACAAATATGTGTACACTGAGGTACAGAATTAACAACAAATGCGGGACCTTAAAGGAAATAATGGGAACTATTATGCAGGTGTGCCTCACACAATGTCATCTTCACATGTCAGAATGAGGAATGCTTTATTGAACAAGCTATTTTGCTGTTAAGTGCCTGGAAGGGATAACAATCACCTTTCCCTCTCTGGCATGCATTAAACAACAAAATCAAGTTAATTTCTTGTAATTTTGCTAGTGTTTTAAGGGAATTTCATTGACCCAAATAAAAGAACAGGTTGTCTTGAAAATGAATACTTTCAGAAAATGTATTTCACATAATCAGAATAATTTCTAACTGTAAATAATATCAGAATTCTTTTTAGGAGTCATTCAAATTTATCTTTGACAAGAAAAGGGATTATTCTCTTCTGAATTGGTAGTGCAGGGTCATGATGACAGAGAGAGGCAGCTTCCTGAGAATGTGACAAGATGTAGCCATTTGCACCAATATGTAGGTCTGTCAGCCCTACAAAAGTAGGGTTCAAATATAGAAAAATGTGAAAACCGTTGCTTTTAGGGAAGAGTAGTTTTTATGTTGTTTCTGGCCAAGAACTGTAAGTTAGAGCAGGACTGGTCAACTGGTCCCTTATTTCTTGCATGGGTGTAGATAAAATTAAACAGTTTTCCTTTTCAAAGTAAATCCTTTTCTTAGAATTTCAGAATCCAGTCTTTATGTTTCCATTGAGAGGAACTTTGTCATGGGATAAAGGTTTAATCCCCAATACACTGTGCAGTTTAATCAGTTTAAATCTTTGCCTGAGAACAGACATTTTGCAATCAATGGATTTTAATGATCTTTTGGGGGAAAATTGCATTAAAGGCAAACAGTAATACTTTTCTGGTTTCCCTCTTTGTTACTATTCGTTTTCTATTTTGTTATTAAGAATCTTAGCATGAGACCCAGTTCTTATTTTTTTTCTCAGGCATTCATCTGTTCTTGATGATTTTTTTGTATGAATTTCTAATGCTCTGTTTGTGGCAACATAATAATTTCCACAGCAGCTAATTGCAATATTTGTAACCACTGATTAGAACTACAGGTGGGGATATGTAGTCAGGATCTACTGAATTAAAAACAAAACAAGTCCAAGACAAGCCAAAATAGATGACAGAGAACAGAAGTGTTTTCATAATTGTGTTTCCAAAGCAACTATTTTTATTTTTTGTTTACAAAACCCAGTGGATTTAGGTATTCACTGCAAGTGGAGGACTTCTCTAGACAGAGCCTTTTAATAACTCAGTTTCCCTTATCATGATTTCTTTACAGGAATGGTGTATAGGGTGATTGGAATTGTAGGGTTGTGGGTTTTTTTCATGGAGCCACAGAAAAAGAAATCACCTGCAAACTAATGTTTCTGTCAGTCTGAGATCTCTTCCTGAATGATTAGAAACTAGAGCAAAGTACAGAATTCTGCTTTTATCAGGCACTATACGTTTGCTTAGAGAGACAGCGAAAGAAGGAAATATCAAATAGTTTTACTGGATCACTGAAGAAGAAGTTATTAATTTATAATTTGCCCTAGAAGGGATGCATACTGTGGCAGTGTCCTAGCACCAGTGCAGGAAGCAGCTGGAGCTCACCTGTATTTCCTGCCATCTTGCCCTCCACGCTGGTACACTTTAATTATCCTTCTACACCTAGCCAGGCAACCCTGAGGTGGACTGAGAAGAAATGAGAACAGAGCTCATCCCATTATCCAGATTTCTGACTCAGAGAAGCTGCTTTTCACATTTTTCCTAGCGCTGCAGTTTTGATGTGTTGTGAGCATTGTGGCCTGTATTTTTTTAATCAGAAATGGGTGGGACAATTACAAGAAAAAATGTTTCAGAGGCAGCAGATTAGTAGCTAGGATTTTAGCCCTGAGCATGAGGGTGGACTTTCCAGTGCATCTGGGAAACTCTTCCTTCCTGCAGTGCATTTTCTTCCTTCAGATTGCATACAGGCTGCTATACCCAGCAGGAAAGATTAAAAAGGGCTGTGACAGTCTATCCCCAAGTGAAAAATAGTGCAGGCATCAGAACAGCTAGACCTGGCTTAGACAAAGTGAAACTATACTTTTATTCGTTCTTTGTCTTGAGTCTAATACAGCCTGTATTTCTTTGAGGACCGAAAATGCTTATTCAGAACTTTATTGCAAATATCAGACCGAGAGGAGTTTTAATATCAGGTTGTGCACTATGGAAGAGTAGAAAATTTATTATTAACTAGTTGTTGTTTTTTTTTTCTGGCCTATCACTTTCAATCAGCATATAATGGTCTGTGTTAGGAATTTTTTATTAGATTGAAGCTAGAAAATATGAACAGATTTATAATAAAACCAACTGGAAAATCACAAATAATTTTTTTTTCCTCCAACTTTTATTTAACTGCCCCTTAGACCTATGAAAATCACCTCAAAGTCAATACTATTGATTATATTTCAAAGCTCATTACGAGGACAGTTTGAAGCAAAGTGGCAGGTTATCAGACTTTGCTTTAGATTATGTTTGTTCAGTACTGTGTTTTAAGATACGTTTTTCAACTACACGGTTTAGAAACTTCATTTGCCACAACTTTGAAGATTTCAGTCATTGAAATATGTGTTCCATGCAAGGGCATGATATTTTTTGTGGTGTAAATAAATCTGTCCTGCTCCAGAACCACAAAAGCAGAAATCTGGGTATATACTGTAAATATTTTTAATGTCAGTATGTATGTACCTGTATATGAATCCATTCAGATAAGTCTATGACCCATTTTTATGTTCACTTTCAGTGAATATTCACAGAGTGACTGTAATTATTGGTCAAAACTCTGTTTATTAAACAGAATTTTAATCTCAATTAGAGAATCTTTAAAATTGCTTGAATTTATTTTTCCATTTATATGGAAAAGAATTTTCCTCTAATAGAAGTTGTGGACTTCTCTGATGAAAGAAATGCTCTTCAAGGGAAAAAAGGTGAATATTATGTATATAAAAAGAAGTAATTTGAAGCTGTAATTGTGAAGCAACTGAAATCGCCTTTGCCCCATAATAGATTAAATCAGCTGTGGGTAACAAATGTAAGAGAAAAAAAAAACCCAAACCACTCAAAATTGCTGCAGACAAAGGCATGGACTAAGTGCTTAATTTTTTTTCTTTTTGCTTGTTGAAGAACAATCATAAGGAATATTGAGACTACTGTTCTCTGAGCCCATGGTAGACCTCAGAGAAGAATAAATTAAGTGACATAATTTGCTAAGGAAGATGGTAGCATATTCTTTTGTTGAAAATTGTCACTTTTCTGTCCTGGGCAAGGTGGGATGCTTGCAGACGCAGTGATCAGCCACTGCATGGACTTGGCAGCACAATGCTTCATGCCTTGTTCCTGCCTGGCCCAACCCTACCTTTCCTTAGGTGCACCAGAGGGTCTCTCAGGGGGACAAGTGCTCCGTGGGGGTGAATGTTTCTCCAGTTCCACTCCCTGAATTCCACCCCTTTTATTCTGCCAAACAGTGTTGCCTTTTAGGTTCCAGACTGTTATTCCTGTTACCTGATTATCTTTCCCTCATTTAGATCCTTTCTGAAAGAAAACCTGTTTATTTGTGGAGATCCACACTCTTGCATCTTCACAGCCCCAAAACAATGAGAATCTGTTAGTTAATACTGTGTGATTATCTGAAAATAAAGTTGGTGTTATATCATAGCTGAGTCCCAGTAGAAACTGCTTCACCCTGAATCCTCAAGGGATATCTCCTTTATGATCCCCTGGTGACTTTTAAAACTTCCAAGGACACACTGAGCATCTGCTGGTTGGCCTAGCAGCATAGTGTTGTGTTTGTGGTCTTCATTTCTTCAGTCCACTGAACTGCGTCAGCCAGCTGCTGAAGACAGTGCACAAAATCATTTGTCTTTCAGCCTGAGCAGAGTACTTAGGACAGACAACAGTGAGAGGAACTTGCGCTTGCTGCTACATGGATGAGATTCGTATTACTCCCTTGTAAAACGCTAGTGCTGTCAAGCATGAGTGGTGTTGTATTTGTTCATCCAGTTTGGAAGAAGTGAGAGTGACAGTTCCTAGAATCCTTCTGGTCAGTTGTCTCTCAGCAATTCCCTGTCCATTCAACCTCTTCCCTGACAGAATTGGAATCTCTCCCTTCTTCAGGCTCTGCAATTTATAAAGAGAGAGGAGGGAAGAGACCTGCATACTTCGGGTGACCTACAGCATACTGGAATAACAGGAGTTCATAACCACAACAGAAAACTAAACCTGAGAGCAATCCATATGCTGAACTGATGCTGAACTGTTCATTCCTGAAAGTTTCTGAGGAAACGTTTTGAGTGTGATAATACAGTTAAAGTTGTTCACAAACAATACAAAGGTCAACTTTCAAACTGCTTCCAGTGAAAAGTTTGACCAGCTAAGTCCTCAAAAGTAGATGATAAATATATGGAAGTCTATGAAAACACAGGATAGCCCACGTTTAGTTCTGAGTTCTTACCTCCATTTGACTTATGTGATTTCACCAGATTGAACAGTGACTGGGTAATTGTCTGTTGCAATGTCAGGGCTCCTATTAATGGGTATTTCCTATGCTCTGAAATACAGTGCTGGGCCATGTACTCTTTGCTATCAGCCTAAATAATAGTTAGATGTTGGGTTACATCCCTAACCTAATCAGGCTGCTTGCTAAATGCTTTTAGGGATTAGAAGTATGTTTTAGAGAAAAAAAGTAAAATCTGAATATATATATCCGGCTATATTTTATATCAAAAAAGTGCAGTTATTTCTCCCATTCCTCCAAATGATCTACAAAAAGAAAGATTTAATCCATTTGACAGATTCTTGGGCAGATTATATTATTGGGCATATTTAATTTGTTTGACTACAAGTAGATAAAACATCAAGGCAGGAAAGAAGAAAATGGGCAGATTTTTAGACTAAGATTATTCAGTTGTTCAGAATGTTTTTGAGGCACTCCATCATATTAGATGATTCATTCAACTCATAAATGATGTGCTGTCATTCACATGAGCTGATCTGAACAGATCATTGTCAACAATTCTTTTAATTAATGAATTTAGTCTCTTTGGATCAACAACTGCCTGTGGAAAGATTCTTGAATTTACCTGCTTAATTTTACTCAGAGGTGGGTTTTTCCCCTCCTTTTTTGCCCTCTTCTACTGGGATTATACTCTGAGGAAAACATTATGAATATTTTACACCTGACTAAATTTGGAGCTGTATTAGTTGCAGTTTTTCATGTACTAAATCCACATTTAAATCTTTTTTATTTTCGTTTCCTTTGTGAAAAGATACATGACTGGGGAGACCAAAGAACAGAAAATGTTACTCAAATTGTTAGCATCTGCCCGGACAACAAGGATTTTACACAGCACATCATTTCTAAAACCAGTAAGTCAATGTAGGACTTTTATGGTTGGGTTTTAGGCTTCATATCAGTTGCTTTTTAGCACCTGCACAGTCATGTAGGGGAAATCAAAACTCTGCTTTTCATACCCCCATTTTAGGCTTCCAAACCAGGGCAGTGTGGAAAGGGGATCTCCCGATGTGAAAAATAGTATGTACAGTTTATGACAATTCTAATGTGAGTATTTGAACATAGGACATAAAAAATTATTCTCAGTTTAAGCAGAGACATTCAGATTTTCTTGGCAACCACAAAAGCAATAAACAAAGAAGAAGAAAAACATTTTTTGAAATTTGAGCCAGTGTTAGAACATATCACGCTCCTGTGGTTGAGACATTAAATAAGAAACTGAAGACAAAAATGGATTAAAAAAAGTATTATTTTCACTCAAAAGGACAGTTCTGTTCCTTTGTAACTTTTTTCCCCCTGAATCTTGCAAATAGAAAATTAGCTAATATTTTCTTTCTCTTCTCATTTTGAGTTTTTTTAATCAGCATCCTGGATGCTTGTAAGATTTCTTCTGGAACTGCTTGCTAGAGAGTGTTTAATTTTCTGTCTCAGAAATTGTGTATACTCTTCCTTCTGATGTGTCTAATGTCACTTCAGGAGTGTTTGTCTTCTGCTCTGCTTTCTTTCAGCATATTTGCCATGTTCTTTGGTTTTTTATGTTGGCTTTTAGGTTTGTCCAAGTGATTACATGATAGACCTTCATTCTTCCTCTTAATTGTTGTAATCTCTTTGTGTGTGTGTGTGTATGAAATGGTGTTTTAGAACTGTTTAGTATCTGTTCATTTATGAACACTGGAGAGAGCTTCCATGTGCAATATGAGACAATCTACAAGAGAGAGAGAGGAAGAAATACAACTAAAAAAGTGGGGATAAATGAATGTGAAAGATTTCCTGACCTCCAGAATTTTGAGAAATGAAATTTCGTCTGGAAATGAATTGCAGCTGTGTGCATGCATACATCTGGGGCAGATTTTCTTATTTAGCTTAGCTTGTTCTAACTACTAAGGGTAAATTAAGGGCAAGTGGAAAAGAAAGAAAATACCAAATATTTGTTGTCAAGACTGGAGCAAAGGAAGACAGAAAGAGGACAGCTGCAGGGAAGAAGCCAGGAAGAAGATGGATATGCATAGGATTGTGTACTTTACAGCTGAAAGAGATATGTAAGGATGACATTAAAAATAAAAATCATGAATTAGAAACCTAGTAGGGAACAAAGATTGGGAAGTATTACAAAATGAAGAGCCTACTCCTTTCACTTGTATTTAACTGAAACGGAAGAGTAATAATTTCACCGAGCCAACTTTTTCATTTCTCTAGAAGATTGCTATGCTGTTTTATCTGGGATTGTGATAGAAGGTACATTTCATATTCCCTTTATATTTTGGCAGGGAGCTGACACTTGGTTATTTACATGCATTATGTGGTTATGTTTCATCACACAGTATAATAATATGACACAACTAAATGAGAAAGTCCCCAGTGAACATTTTAAGCGGTACACATCCCAGGACTGCAGTAAACACTCTAAATTACAAATTCATGGACTGATGAATACGGCCATTCAGCGATACAGGAATAGCTCATCTTAATAGACAGTGTGTTCTGTTGAAAGGGCATGGGCAATAGGATAGTGGTTTATTTATTTATTTACTTAAGGGCCGAGGCTAGAAGCCTTCAAGGAAAGAGTATGCAAATTCATTTAAAGCACAAGGCAGGGGAAGTTTGGAGCTGTAAAGAGTTATCCAGAGTGGGAAAAATGCTACAAGCTTTAATGATGTTTTCACCACTATTTTCTACAGTTACTGAAGAAAGGGCAAAGGTACTCACAGATTAATTGCAAATTAAAAGCAAGACTTAGTGATGAAATACTGAGATTTTATTAACAACTGATTACTCCAAAAGCTCAGTCAATTAAAAATAACAGCCTCAGGAGGCTACACATGAGTTTTGAACTTGATCTGTCTCTCTCTACCTATTATCCTCCTTGTCATCTTCTCATGCCCGCAATGTCTGCATGATGTCACACCATTTTATTTTTTGGTGGAAGAAACGCCACTTTTATTCCTGAATTTTGCTGAGAACTGTAAAAAAGAAATGTGGCTGATGAAACACTGATATAAAACAAAAGGCATTATGTACTCTTTTTCTTCTTTTATTTCTTTTACCAGAAAGAAGAGAAGGCAAAAGGAATGGGATGGGTGTGGGGTGTGAGGCTGGGGGTAGAATGAAATCATCAGCTAAAGAAAACAAGAATAACAAATAATTCCCAAGCCTTTTATTTAAAATACACTTTGCTTAAAGATTTCTAAGTACTATTCCCCCTCCTGGAAGTGGAAACCAGGTTGGATGGTGTTCTGAGCAACCTGGTCAAGTGGTAGGTGTCTCTGCCCACGGCAGGGGATTTGGAATCACGTGATCTTTAATGTCCCTTCCAAACCAAGCCATTCAATGATTCCATTTTATGATTCTATTCATAGAAAGCTACTATTGATTCGAGATGATTATTCTATAAAAAAGATTTAACATCCATCTTTACCACACCAGTAGGTTTTGCTTTTCTATACAGATTGTATCCCTTGAATTCTCTCCTATATACTGAATGCATCCTCTCTAGTCAAGGATCACGCTAATCATCTGTCAGTCCCTCGCTTAAGATTTTCAAGCTGGTGAGTCCCTTGAAGCTACAACGATCCCAGCCTATACATGCACATCCTCGGGGTAACAGCTTCATGACTCACAGTTACAACAAAAGGAGAACAAATCATTCTAGAATGTCACAATGAAGGTAATAAAGTGCGGGCTGTTGAAAGTAATGAAGTAAATGTGATAAGAAGATTTTCTTCAGAAAAGTGAATTGAAGAAGTCTTTGTTTTACATGAATTCTTTGGGATTATATAAAGACAGAAGATTGCAGAGCTGCAACCATATGTGTTTAGACAAAAATAACTTAATTACTGTAGGTTAACTGAGAGCTGGCTCAGAAATCCAAGAAGTTATGAAAACACCATAGTAACGGGAGAGTATATGCAGTAAAGGACAATATATCTTTAAGATCAGAGAACTTATATTCTGCATGCAGAATGGCTCACCAGAACGGGAGCGGTCTGGATGGAAATGTGTGATAGAGAAGGTACAAAATGTGTTATAAGGAAATGGATAAAAATGTGCAAATCAGTGTGAAAAGAGACAGGTCAGGAACTGTTTGTATGCATAACAGTTTCTCTTAAAGAGGCACATCATTAATCATCAAGACTTCAATTGCCCTGGCATAGACTACACTAAAAATCATGAAATGACTATGGAAAGTTATTTCTGGAGGTAAAATGGAGCTATTTCTTTTCAAATCTGCTGAGTGATCAGGAAGACCAGACGTGTTTGGATGAATCCCCAAGAAAATAAATATACATGATTAATGAGACAAAAGTCAGTGAAGATTTGATTCTTGTGATTGTAGACCAACAGCATCAAATTTTAGGGACTCAAGAGGTTATTCATAAGGCTCAGAGAACACAAATATTGGACTTTAAAAAGATGGAGTATGAAGACTAGGAAATATATTGAGAATCGCATGCAGAATATTAAAAAACATGCTAAGCCCATGTAGCAGAAAGGGAAGCTACTTATGGAGAAAGGAGAAAAGATAAAAATCTAGCATTTCACAACTATACAACATTAAAAACAATACCTGAGGAGATTCCCAGGTGGCATAGATATAACTTCATTTATTTGGTCCGTTTACACCAGCTAGAGATGGTAAAGTCTTTAAAGTAAGATTAAGGTAAGAAGAAAATCAGACAAAAAGGAGATTTATGAGTCAAATGTGTGGCACAGAGAGGATTATTAAAAAAAAAAGTGATAGAGAAAAGAAATTGGAATAACTACAATGAAATACACATACCTCTTAAGCTATTTCACTATCAGAAAAAGCTTTTATTTTCAAAAATACACAAAAGAGG
Source organism: Ptilonorhynchus violaceus (assembly GCA_013397565.1). Taxonomy (NCBI): domain Eukaryota; kingdom Metazoa; phylum Chordata; class Aves; order Passeriformes; family Ptilonorhynchidae; genus Ptilonorhynchus; species Ptilonorhynchus violaceus. Next base: position 1,194,040 of record VZRJ01011173.1, read on the forward strand.
TATTTTTTCTGTTTATGATTCCTGCTGGTTTTATTCATAATTCCATAATGTGAATTAAAAAGCTCAGATGAGAATAAGGTACATGTAGACAATTTAAAGCAATGTCTTCATGTAAAGTATATTAGACAGAAAAAATTGCTAATAGTTTTTATGCCCTGTGTGTCTACTGACTAAAACAACAACAAAAAGCTGGTTCAAATGAATGTAATGTATCGTAGAGTTCACAAATAAAACAAGAACTGTAGGAGGTCTTTATTCTATTTAAAGAATTTCATGGACTTTAAAAGCCATTCTCTGAGAATCATGCTGTCTTTACAAACAATGAAATTTTTTTTTGAGGTTGACAAGCTGAAAAATTCCATCATAAACCCAATGTAATAAAGTTTCTCTGATATTTTGTAGGAAAGCTAAGAAAAGTTTTCCTTATGAGAATAGCACACAGCTTAGCACAGAGCTATAAACAAAGCCAGAGAGTGAGTGCCTTACTGCAGTGTAGAACTCTGTGCTGTGAGAGAACTGCTGAGAGTGTGGGTAAAAGCTAAAGCAACTACTAAACATTCATTTACTTTAAAAGATAGATTTGTTTGTGAGGTAAAAGCATCCAAAACAAACAAGAAAAAGTTGGGTTTTAAATTTTAAGGTTGCAAAGAAACCTGAGAGTATCAGAGTCAATTTCACTGGAAACTAATACTTTGTCATGACCAAGATGAGAAAGCTGCAAGGCTGACTGAAACACAACTGTCTCACAAATGTTTTCAGCAGAAATATTCAGGGCACTGTGATATAAAATAAGAAAAGAACAATATTCTAAAAGAGAAGTTCCTGGAAAAAAAAGTATTTGTTGTTACATACAGTTGTGAAAAAGCTGAAATTGTCCACACCATCTCTAAAAATTTATTTATAAATTGAAAGCTGTTAAGAGGTTGAAAGTCTATACATTTTGTAACCTAGGTAAGGGCACTTTTAAAATGATAGACATATCCTGATATTTTCTTTGCCACAGACATATCCTGGTGTTTTCTTTGCCAGATTGTATCCTGTGATGGAATCATTTCTGGGCAGAATGACCTTATTAGTACAGCTAACACTGAAGAAGAACAAGGAAGCTGTTGGGATGAAGCACAACATTGATTTTGTCTTTATCGGTAGCAGGGCTCATGGGCCAAGGAAGGAGAGCAGAGAGGGAAAGGAGTTATCTTTTGTGGAGGGCAGAGAAGCCTACCTAGCAGACTTTCCAGACACTGAGAAGCGGTTTCTGTCTAGACTTTCACAGGGTGAGACGACATGTCATGTACTGCCCTTTATGTTATCTCACCATTTTGCTGTGCTCATAAATTTTGCCATTGGCTCAAGAACTACAAGCTGTTCTAGATAAATATGTGAAACGTTCAAAAACGCCATGAATCGGGAGTCCAAAAAATCCCTTTCAGAAATGGAACTAAAGTCTGAAATGTCAAAATATATCCTTCCTCAGCACTGGAACGCCTAAGATAGTCATGTAGTTGCAGCCTGCTTATAAAAGCAAGATATTCTGGCTCTAGAGAGGATGAGGAGGGTGTAGCTGTGCACACTGAGGCCTCTGTTCCACGTCACCCGGGCAGAGGGTCTGGATGGAGAGCGTCCCAGCTCTTTCAGTTTCCTTCCCCAAGCAACAAATTCACAGCTTGGGTGCAAAGCAACTGCTGCCCACCTAGTTTGCACCTTACCAGGGACTGAGGTGGGGTTGGGATCTACATACAGCCTGGCAGTTACAGTACAGACACGAATTCTTGCTTGTCTAAGGGAAACTCAGTGTTTCTGGTTTTGGATTTAAATTGTTTACACGTAGCCTTTCTACTTTCTAATTTAAGCAATGGGCTTGCATATCAAACAGATTATAAAAGTATTTCAGGAGAGCAGATAAGTAAGTCTTTGCAGGGACTGCAGCTGCCCAGGTGCTGGCATGGGGGCTGCAGTGGGCCCTCTGTGAGGAAAGCCAAGGGCTGCCCTGTGCAGAACACAATCAGCTGCAGCTGGTTCCAAAGGACCCAGTGCAGGGCACAGCTGAGCCTTGCAGCCAAGGTAGTGGAAACTCTGGGAAAATGTACCAAAGGAAAGGCAAAGAATACCACTGGGGCAGAGGAGAAGGGAGGAAACCAGCGAGAAACAGCAGTGTGAACACAAAGGTCAGAGAAGAAGGAGGAAGAGGAGCAGGTGCTCCAGGTTCCATAGAGGATATCCCTCCTGCAGCCCTTGGACAGGATCATGCCAGACAAGACGGGCATTTCCTGGGGCAACTGCAGACTGTGGAGAGGCCATGCTGGAGAAGAGAGAAAGTAGGAGAAGGAAGAAGCAGCAGAGAGAGCACCAACCATTACGTGCTGACCACAGAGCCTCCTGCCCCCCATCCTCCGTGTGCTGCTGGGGAGGAACCAGAAATGGAAGAGTGCACTTGAGCCTGGGAGTAGCAGGAGGAGAGATATCAACGTTTGTCTTAATTTCTCACTATCTACATCTGGCTTAATTTAATACAAACTAACGCTAATTTTCCTTACATCAAGTCTGTTTCACTCACAGTAGTAATTAGCAAGTGCCCTCTCTGTCTTGATCCATGAACTTTCTTTTTCTCATTTTTCAAAATCGAGGAAAGGGAGTGAGCGAGCAGCTCGGTGGGAGTTGGCCTGTTAGCCAAGGCTAACCACCACGAATTTGAAAAGCTAATCGAGAAAATAGAAGCTCTAATTCAGAATGAGACAGAAATAGCAGTTAATCATTCACACAGAAATTGAATTTTCCACACAAATGCAGGACTTTCCGGATCCACCCTCTTACTGGGCAACTGGCAGTCCTCCTGCCAAGGTCTGCATATTGACTTGGAGGAGAACAGAAGGGAAAGGTCTACTATCTTTCCATCAGCAACTCCTTCCTGCTCTCCAGGATAAGGCAAGGCAGAGGGAACAGGGCCTGTTCTTCCCTGGATACTTTCCAACCATGATAATTACTTTTTTGCTTCTGTTCAACACCTTAATATGGTAAAATTTCTATGAAATTTCTTCTGTGTCTGGTGGCAGAGAAACATAAACATTCAAATGTAGATGGAATAATTCCTTGCTTACTTAGATCAAATTTATTCCTCATAATGTTTCACAGAAAAGTTTGAAGTTCATAAAAAGACAAAAAAAATCAAAATTAAGACCCTGAAAATTTTCACTCCTCATGAAGGATCACAATAAAAATAATGTTATGGCAAAGTTAGTAAGATCTAGAAGAGAAATTTTTTAACTGATATATACCTACAGTTCAAACAGAAAAGTCAGAAATATTGGTAATCAGATAATATAATATCCTTGATAAAAAGAATTTTTGAAACCTTTACCATTTAATCTGGCAATCCACCCAGGGTCATAAAGTGTCATAATGGAGTGTCATTAAAAAGTGTCTGGATTAGGCTAACCTATAGAATGGAGTGTGATGGAAGAGAGCAGATGTATGCAATATATAAAGAAAAAAGCCTCAGGCACAGAGGAAAGTTGGATAAGGAGAAAACTGGGCACACACACAAGAGCACACATACAATACAATATTCCTATATCTGTGTTTACTCTCAAGAGGTATTCTGCTGAAAAATAAATTACAGCAGTAGGTGAAAAGCCTACAAGGGAATCAGATAGATGAACAGTGCTGCAGAATTTTGTCTCCTGTACAAAGGGAAAGTATATATCATAGTTACTGTCACAATTGACTGTTTTAAAGAATCGAGAGCAAGTGCAACTGCTGGGCTCAAGAAAGAGTAATAACAACGGTTTTAGTGACATGCAGCTTGTAAGCTGCTGTGACGTTCAGTTGGTGGACAGAAAAAGAGCTAGCATATCATCCATAAATCATTGAGCCTAAGCAGAGATACAGTTCCTCGGCTTTTCAACCAACCAGGAAATCAACCTGGATTTTCTGTAGTACAAATGAGAAATACTGCAGTCACAGAATCCCAAGGTTGTGCAAAACAGATTGATAGAGCATCTTCAACTTCAAAGTGCCAGTTTGTACTTAAATTAGGAAACTCATAAGCTGCCTTTTAAGTATCGGTTCCATTGCATATGTTATCTATGGTGAAACACCTTTTCCACATTTTGGATTTATACATTCATCAAACTACCTTTTTTTGTAATGTCATTGCTTATAGGCCCTCAGTAAATGTGGACAAAAATATTTAGAAGGGTACGAACTGAAAAGATTTGTAGAACCTGTGATACAACAGACCCTTTCAACAGTTTAAAGGTTTAATTTAACAGATACAAATTTTAAACAAGCAGATGCTTAAAGAAACTCTCCAGTAGCTATGAGTACACTAAAGATATTGCACTAATGTGTCTAAATCAGTAGGAAATGTCAAATATATTCAAAAACATCCACAAAACAGATAAACAAAATGCAATTCTATAATTTAAAAGGGTTTCCATCAAATCTAGAGCTTGTAAAAAATGTGTTCTGTCCAGCTCCCTGTAAACAAAGTGTCATTCAGTGCAACCCTCAGAACCTTGTAGGATTTTTTTTTTTTTATTTCAGAATGTAGTCTTGTATCTCATATGTCAAAGGCAAGAATAAATCACTGTCTAAAGTCTTACCTCTCTGACATTCCTAGTTTAGACTGTAATAGGTATGCTGAGCTGATCTTTCTAGAATTGAAGAAATCCTTCACCTTTAGTTTTCCTTTTGCTTCACGCAACTGGATGAGAGAACACAGGTTTCTTTATCTTTGTATGTCCTGTTTTCTGGTTTGTTTTGTGGTTTTTTATGCTTCATGCATAGCACATGGCAGCAAAAGGAGATAAAGTAATTATCAGAGAATATACTCCATAAAGAAGAACACACAGAAAAAAAAGAAACAGTTACAAGTAATGAAGTGCCTTTAAAGACTGTCTCTTGCACAGCAGGCAGATACATTTCTAACCTGCCAAGGAAACTATTCCCTACTGAACAAAATGGCAAAACTCTTGTTGACTTCTAGACAATGAGAATTTTGCTGGATAAAGGCTTTAGAATATGGCACTATGTGAACTATTTAGGATGTGAATGTTAAATAGGACTTATGGCCTGATGGGGGTTTTTGTACTTAAGGCTGTATTTCCAGTGTGCATTTGTATATTCGATTTTCTGCATTCAGTAATTGTACTTTTGTAGATATATGAGCTGCACAGTAGCTGCTTCATGGGTTATGCGATCCTTCTTCCACCTGTATAAAAACATATAAAGAAATCTAAATTTTATGCAAAGTGCATGGTGCACATCTCATTCCTTGTGCTGTACTTAAAGAGGGTACATCATTTTCTTGGCTTTCCTGCACACTCTTTTTCTCCAACCCTGATACAAATCATCGCTTTACCAGAACTTCAAGTTCTTCATTTGTGAAGAACTGCACAACTTAGTCCACATGCTACATGCTCTGAAGTGGAAAGTAGTGAAAAAAGTGCAAGGAAAAATACAGTCTGGCAGTAGGCAGATATTCTTGCTTTAAAATTCCATTTTTTTAAACTTAAGGCAAAATAAAATTAAACAAAGGCAAACTGAAATTTTGTTTTGTTTTGTGTACTGCTTTCTATCCATCTTTCCCCAATACTAGTATGCTATTTTCTTATTTTCTGTTTTCCAAAAGCAGATATTTTGAAAACTATGATGTGCAAATTGTAAATTATTGACTGTATCTTAAACCATAGGTACAGATAAAGACTGAAAAAAGACAGTTCCTTAGCTAAACCTAATTCAAACTTTACTTCATTAATAGCCCACAAGCACTAAACTTATTGTCCTTGCACCTGATGTACCATAAGATGATATACCTTAGAATTCCTGGATAATTAACACAGAAATTTCTATATGCTTCCTGAAAACACGTGCAACATTTCATTGTATTATGTACAAACATAGTAAAGGTAAAAAAAAAATAAAATATTTTGGCAGAACAGTTCTGGATGTTCTCCAAACTGTTTTTCTGTTTTTCTAAACATGTTCTTGTCAGTTTAGTTTGCTTCATTTCATGAACCTGTATAAACTACAGTACCCAAAGGTCCTTTTGTTATAGTGTACAATTTATCTCTTGCAGTTGCACCAAGATTTTCTCTGTGCAGGCAAAACATATATAACATAGGAAGGATGAAGTCAATGGGCCACAAGAGAAAAGTTTAGAGAACGGATAGAGTTTCCAAGCGCCAGGAAAAGGTTAGAAGGGGCTGGTGAGGTACTCAGAATGGGAGGTACTCCAGTTGCTGGGGGAAAAAAGTTGTTTCCTCTGTTTAAAAATAAATAAAATGTTACAACATTCAAACAACCTTCAATGCCAGTTTAGCAAAGAGCACTCAAAGACTGGTTAAAAGAAGTTCAGATGTTAATACAGAGAGAGAGAGAGAGAGAGGCACACATATAAACATAAAAATATATCTATGTATTCTACCCAACATCTCCAAAAGGCCAGTCTTTGTTAAAAAAACAAGACAGAGGCCTGAAATTTACCATCATAATTCATCTTTTACCTCTTCCAGATATAAACGTGTCCCTGCAATTTACAAACATTTATCTCTTTCCTTATCGTAGCTAAATTCATGTGCGGGAACTTATTATCCCAACTTTTCACATGCAAATACATGAACTGCAACTCATTTTTCCACTGAAGTAGTTGGGGTCAAAACAGTTGAATAGTTAACTTTATCAATCAGCTACCGGGTTGTGACTGCTTAATAACCTGAAAGCAGACCTTTTACAGAACAACACATTTTTAATTTTCTTCTTTGTCTAAAAGGGAGAATATAGATGATAGTTGTGATAATCCTAAAATTGTATTATAAACTTTCTGTTGCCTGTTATATACAAAGTAAAATCCCCTTAAACTCATAACTTACCTGAAAAACACACATCAACATTATATTTCCAGGATTCTATTGTATATTTGTTTCATAAGTACATGTATCAGTATATTTTCCTTATATTTGTTGTTTTCTTTTCCCTCCCCTTTTCATGGTTAAAGATGTGTAACACAAATTGAATGTATTGGATTTTTTAAGCTCATCCTACTTTTAGAGATCCAGTAAAAAAATAAAACTCCTGTCTCACTGACACATAAAGCAATTACATGACCGCAGTGAGAAAATGTTTGAATAATTTATCATTTGCAAACTAAAATGACAAGTATTGTGGATAACAATGTGCATCATCAAAGACTACTCTTTTTAAATTGCCTCCTGATTATTTACACAAGTTTAAGAGAAATGAGTATGTACTGGCTGTAAATTATTAATTTTATTTAAAAAATAAATTGGCCAAATAAACACTTACTATATCACAGAGCAATTATATAATTTTCCCTCCTCCAATCATGAACTGAGAATTCTCCTTTATGGGAAAGATGCAAAAGAGAAGTATCCACAGAAATGAGGCCATGGTGGCTTTTACTAAATTCTCTTTCCAGGCTGCATATCACCAATTTTATGTTGCAGCTGGGAATTACATTAAATATAGCAAAATACATTTTGTCTGCAAAGAAGCTCATGGAATTTCCCATGTTGGCTGTGGTAGATTTGATCAGCTCATGAATGTGAAAGCAAATCAAAGAAAATCTCTCAGGCTCAGGGTTGTAACCTAAGCTTTTCTTTTTAATCCCACACATAGAGACCTGCACTGACATCTCAGATATCCAGACTGTTCTTGCTTAAGATGATGCAAATTATATGTGCCCATCTTCGGATGGTGTCAGGACCCTGTGAGCATCTCCTCTAAGTGTAGCAAAAAAAGAATGTTCTGAAACACTCCATGAATTAAATGATGGTTCCAGTGAAGCCAGTAGAATCTTCAACTTTGGGTTCCACACAGCTGAGGTCTTGCTCTGGTTCTTTCAAATGTGGGCTACTGCCTCTGTTGGAAGAACTGGTTCTTTCTTTTTCTTTTTTGCTTTTTTTTCTCCTTTTTTTTTTTTTTTTAAGATTTGCCTTGAAGTAAGTGAAAGATGATACCCTTATGGTCTCAGAGACTGATTTTTTTTCCATTAGTCTCAGAGCTATTTCAGCAAGGCAAAACTTTTTAGTACTAACATACCAATATGCACTAGCTTTCTTCTGTAAGAATAGCTTCTGAGAGTTCAATCTTCATACCTTTTCAGCTTTTTCCTTTTTCTTTTTTTTTTCCCCAATGTGACTATCATATGTTAGGACAGGTGAATGCTCCAGCTTAAAAATTGCAGCAAATTTCTGACAAAGAACTGCTTGGGATGCTTACCCAAATGCAGGTCTGATTGGATTGCTATGAGACTTACTGCATACTTAGCACTAAATAAATTACATAGCTTTGTCATGCGATATCAATGTCCCTTGTGATTTTTTTTTTCTGTAACCAACCAGACTAAAGGCTCCTTAATATTTCTGAGTTCTTAAGGAACTTTAAATAGGCATTAATATTGAAAGAAAGGAAAAAAGCAGATTCTTTTTTCGTTTTTACACCTTTGTATAATTCATGGTGGTTGTGTTCAAGGTTCAGTGTTTCCTAAATTGGATATATTAACTAACACAGGAGCCATGACTACCAAGTTTGTATCAAATGCTGGCCAACATTCATGTTCCAAACTTGAATCCTTTGGCGCTGCCTCAAGGCTTATCCACATATTGATTTACGTTATAGAACGCAAACCACATAGAGAAATATGACTTCTATATACTTCTTATTCTGTACTTATTGTACTTCTACCTACTTATCGGTGAGTTAATATAGCCTCTTCATACTTAGCTCAGCTCCTCTTAACTTCCATTGGCATACAAATTCCTTGTGCTCAAGTACAATTATAATACAATAAGCACAGGCTAAGACTTGAATGTCTGTAACTCATTAGCTGACAACATGACAATTTTATGGTACATATGCAACCCAGCAGTCAAGTATTCCACTCTGCCTACTGGCAACACATAAGGAGAAATCACAGGAGGGACTGTCCTGGAACTTATTTTCCACACTGAAAATATGCAAAAGAAGGCATATTTATAGACTTTATTTCATGACATGACAGTTCCTACTTCAGTATGAAGGAACATATCCCCTGCAGGAAATATTTATTTTTCTTTCTCAAACGTTATTTCATGCTCGAAAGATCCTTGTAAAATCTTAGTCTATTTATGTGCAGATTTCCACTGTCTTGTTTGTCACTGTCCTGACCTCTGTTGCAACTGCTGGAACAAATATTGCCAACAAGAGCCAAAGAATAATAAAACTGTATGGTGTGGTACACACAATCATATCTGTTACATGACTAATTCAGGAAACTTGACATGGTTGACAGCCTAACAATGTGAAGTACAGGTGATATTTTTCAAGGTCCTCTGCATTTATATAGTGTATATAGACACCTTATTTCACTTCAACTATTTCAAAGAATTTAAACAATGCTCAGTGGTAAGAAAGCAGAAGTGCAACTAGAAATGCATGAAGGTTAAAACTGCTAAGTATTGACCTTTTCTACAGTCCTCTTCTATAAATCAATATACTTGCCTTTCGAATCTATTTGTACTTCGGATAACTGTAACATCTTGTGACAAGAAATTTTATAATCTCAATATCCACTGGATTTCAGTAGGTATTTTATTGTCAATGACTCCATATCATGAGGTGATCCTGAAATGTCTTGCCTAAATCTGGAGGAGTGTGGAGATGGCTTAAAGATCCCATCTTTGAAAGACAGAGAATATTTGTGCCACCTATGGTAACAGACTTTAGCAGGACCAGAAAAAGCCAGTTTCAGTAATCAGCAGAATAAAAGAGCTATTACAAGTCCATATATTCCTCTTGAATACAGAGAAAAAAGGAGGTCAAGTCTGATGAGGGAAATAGGAGTGATCTTAAACAGCAGCAAATTAAAATTTAAAATATGTAATAAAAAAAGTTTGGAGTAAAAGTGGGTATGGGACTAAATATATCAAGAAAATAGTAGGCCTTGTGTGTCTACATGAAGGCAAGCGCCATGAAGTGAAGTAAGCTGGTTGAATTTCAGGAGATGTGATTGAAGGCTTGGATTTGGAATGCCATAGACTGTGATCTCACACAGAATTGGTTGCTAATAGAGAAATTGCAATTGTCCCTCCTTAATGAATCTCTCCTCTCACTGCAATGCTGACAAAGTGCTGAAAAAGTGTAGCAACAGAAAATATCTCACTTAAAATCCAAATCCTGATAGACCTTGGGTGGCTTTATTAGTTTCCACCTTCGTAAAAGATGTTGAGGGATCAGGGATGGTAGGCTCTAAAACTCTGGAAACCTTTGTAATAAAAATTGCAGTTCAGCTGGGGCTCTACTCTTGTTGAAAAGGAATTTGCAGTTACTTGCCTTTAAATAAAAAAGGCCAAATACCCACGTTACAGATGAGTTATCCATAAAACTCCCTGTCTCCACCCCAGTTCTTATGAATTCTACCCTGCTACCAAGCAAAAGCAAGCTAACAATCGCAGAAAGTCTGGCACACCCACAATAAAGCTTTCCTCTAAGGTGTGCAGTTGGCCCATCTCTTGTTTGAAACACATTTTAGCTGGCAGTCTCATAAGAAGTCAGCATTCTGAGCAAAAAATGCAGAAACCTCTTTTGATGCCATCATTAGTCACGCCTGTTATTTAGAATGCCTAAACATTTTTTTAAAGTGATTGAAGACAATGACATTTTAAATGTAATATCCCGACACTCTGCTAATGTGTTCTTAGACATCTATTTTATCATGAGCGTGTTTGGGCCACATGAACAAGATTTTTTTAAGGAATCATCTAAAAATTACTATGCAGCGTGTTCTCCCTGCACTTGGTATGTATCACACATAACAAGTTCAAGTATAAGTGCTGCTGTAACAACTCCTTGAATCTGACACCTGATTTTTTATTATGTTTAATGCATGTTGAACGTAAGAAAGGGGGGTTTGGTCAAGAAACACAATGAGCTAGTAGCAGTCAGATGGAAATACAAGATGATATGAGGTTTTTAAAGTATTATCTGAACAGAGAGTGACCTGGAGAGAAAGTACTAAAGCCAAAGAATAATTTGAAACTTGTATTCCTGTCAACAGACATAAAGGACAATTTAAAAAAAAAAGTATCTGCAGCACAGACATTTTATGTATGCTGTATTTCAGTGCAGCAGTGTATGAATGACACTGGGAGTCACATTCTGCAGAGACAGAAAAAGTTGTTGGTTTGTCACCGAAGCTGCACTTGTTTATGCATGCAAATGACAGTGAAGACTGTCTTGTCCTCACCTGGTGAAATAGTCCAGGTGGTAACCATACACTCCGCCCTTAGCCACCTTGCTACATTCCTTGACACGTCCTATGTGCAAAAAAGGCTCTTCCTATCTTCCTGATTGCTTCAGGCTGTACATTTAGTTGCCATATTTCTTAAATTTTGCGTGGTACCTTAATTCCAAATCTATATAAAATGTGAGTTTATTCTGCAGTGCAAATGAAAATGCAACAGTAACAGCACTGGCAGTTGAATGAGATGTTTCAGATTATCCAGTTCCTCTTTTTTTCCTACTTTTTATTTGCATTCACTATCTCAGATTTCAATAATTTCATAGGCTAAAACAAGTCCATAGTCAGAAACTTTGCCCTGCACTCCAGCTTATTTATCCAACTTCATTGGCAACTTGAAGGCCTCCGGCCCTCCTAACTCAGTCAACTGTTAATTAATCACCACTGTTAATGAATCATCACTGTTTCAAGCAGCTTTCAGTTCAGATAGTGTTTCTATCCACAGGCAGTTGGCTTAATCCGCCACAGAAAATTTCATGAGATAATATCAGATGCTCTAACAGATTGTTTCTATCTTTGAGCTCTCTTTTGCAACGTTATTATTGTCTTATATCACCATATACGTGTGTGTATACAATTATAGTTTTCTGGTAACATTCTTTATAAACTAATAGCACTTCTTTTTCGTGTTATCCTAATAAAAAGGCTGAAAGAAACAACCAGAACTTTGCGTGTGAGGATGTAAACATCAGTTACGTTTTTAGAAAAAGTAGGAAATATTTGGGAAGCATGAAGGTGAACAAAAACTCCCGGTGTTTAAGAGCTCATTCTGCTATCGAAAAGAAGACTTTATTTAAACATCCCTTCATTTGCCTCATGTAATCACATGAGAATACTCAACTGAATCTAACCATAGGTAAAAAGCCTATTTTCACTAGGGCATCCAGAAAGGTACTATCAGAAATTTTGGGGGTGATTTATGAGCTATTATTTACATAAGAAGATAGATAATTTTTGCTGGTCTCTCAGTACCACTGAAAAGACCCCAGCACCATCCTTCTACCCTCCTTCCAGGTACTTATGTACATTGATAAAATCCCCCTGGGACCTTCTCTTCTCTATACAGAATAGTCAGAGCTCTCTCAGACTTTCCATTATCATCTCTACCTTTAATTTTACCTAATTCCAAGAAGCAATGATGACTTTACGTTTCTGTCAAAGTCACTGATGTGGAAGGTACAATTGGATACCACCCTGTTAGACTAGGCTTTTCTTTCTCCCATCAAATGGTCATGGTAATTTGGCTTTAACAACCTCCAGGTCCCTGAGGGCACTACCTGAGCCCCTCTCCTGGCTCTGCCTTAAACTTTACTTCTTCCTCAATTATTTCCTGTGTGAAATCTAATATTTGTAATTACTGCTTCCGTTGTCAATTAGTTACCCACAGCCCATGAGGCCGTTTGAACAAATTGATACCTTCCAGAAGGGTTTATCAGCTGTGTTCCCTACAGAAAACTGGGGCACCAACTGAACAGCTATTTTCATACTTGTGAGCACTGTTCAGTTAAAAAGCACTGACGTTAGCTTTTTGTTATTTTCAATGCTGTGATCTAGAAAGCATGGGGGCAGGAGAAGAAACAACCTGAAACCCTATATACAAATGTCACCCCAGCACCAACTGAAGGTGATTTTTAGGTGTCATTTACCCACTTGAAAAGGTCAATTTTCTTCAATGGACAGTTTTTCGTTCCCAGTCAGGAGAACTAAGAGGCATGCAATTGGATATGAAGATGTTTCAGAGAAGTTTAATATATTTAGGAGAACACTTTATTGGAAAACATGACCAATGTGCAGTATAAGCACTTGAAGACAATATTTGCAAGAGGAAATGCTTAACACTTGTTTTTCAGGTGAGTACTTTTTTCTCCCAATAAATTAAAAATCCTTCTTAGAGATGTTTTGCACCACGTCAAATTCAAGAAGGCTGAAAATCTGTTTGTAATTACAGACACACTATTTCTTATTTCCGCTCAAAGAACATTCTTAATTTTGTCAACTTCTTGTGTTTAGCTGTTTTACAGAAATTGATCAAGACCTGCTGTAAGTGCTAAAACATCAATCTCTCAGTCCTAATAAAAGGCACACGATTGCAACATCAAAATGACTGATGGATTAATATATATAAAGCTTCTTAGCAATGCTACATCTGCTTAAAACTTGAAGCCTTTCAATAGCTCATAACTTCCCAGACTTCAAGTTGAACTTAGAGAAGGCAAGACTGAGATTAGCAACACCAAAATCAAGAGCAGTGGAGGTTAATGTGCATCTGTGTGTGTGTTAAACAAAAAGGTTTTATTAAACACAAAGAATTAATTTGACTGATTTTGAGCAACACCATATAAATCCCTGGATGTACATACAGAATTTCGTTTTTGTGATTTTTGATGCTTTCATTTATGTCCTCTTGACACATATCATGGCTAAAAATGGAGTTTGGGCAGATAGTAGCAAGGTGGATAGTCTGAGCTAGAAGCAATTGATGAGGGTAGTTTGATGGTAGATAGACTTTGTGCCAGGCACTGTGAATTTGTGTGGCTGGTCTGAAGCTGCAAGTCTCTTTGGAAGAAAAAAGATCATTTAAAGAATGACAGGTGATGACTGTCAGTTGAAGGAGTGGATAATAGCCCTTGGAAATGAAAATAAAAAATCTAAACAACATCTGATACTTCACTGAGAATGTAAATTCATTTCTGAAGACAAATATGCCTGTCAATTGAACAGATTCTTTTAAACTTTGATTCCCAGCTCAGATTTACTAGACACATTTAAAATTTATTCCTCTGATGCTATTTTTACAGGTTCCTTTATAGACTAGAACTGCAATTTTAATAGGTTCTAAAAATGAATCCTTTTATTTTTAGTACACAGAACACTGTGTACTAAATGCAATGCAATAGAAGTTGCACAAAATACATGAACTTTAATACTTTTACTCCGCATTTAAGAATAGAAGCTCATAGTTCACATTTTTCTACAAAAATTGGTATGTAAAGCTTTTCTTTAAGTAAATGCTTGATTATTTTCCCTTCTAGTATTCCAAATAACGGGAATGACATTTGAGAAGCTATTTGTGAAAAAAATAATATTTATCACTCAATTGATAGTTTGAATCATAACCCTTATGGATAAAGTGCAAGTTTCAACTAAAATGAAACTGAAGTATGTAGAATGATGTTAGGGAGATGATAGTAAGAATACAAAACTCTAAATAACAGACTTTTAGAAAACCACAGAATAAATGATAAAAATATTACTATCTTTTAAAACATGATCAGTTGGTACAGAAATACTTCTGCTTTTTGAATAATTTAATTTGGACAAGATCTCTTCCCAAATTCACTACTTTGGAAAAAAATGGGCACTTAAAAGTGCCATAATTAAATTATCCTCTATGTATTATTCATGCCAATAATAATTCATAATAACATAAGAATGTAATCATAATCTGATTAAATTAGTATTACAATACTTAATATTGGTGTAGTTTACTTGGATTGTTGATTAATTGTGGCATTAATACAAAATACTATGGGGTAGATGCCATCATGCACATCTACAATTGTCAGCCCAGAACATTATAAGCACGACTATTCTGCAGTCACAAAAGTATTATAGTTCTCTAGTTTGGATCTACTTCAAATAATTCTAACAGCGAGTGTTCAGCATGTTTCTCTGAATCTAAAACTATAGATTAATGGCCCTACATCTAATAAAATGCTTTCAAACGCACAAAGAAGATGAACAAACATCCAAGAGAGAAATTAGATTTTTTTCTACAGTCTACAGACCATAGTGCAAGTAATAAATAGCTTGCACTACATCAAGAAAGTTGCAAAAATTCAAAGCATCCCAATCCTGTTGATCTCACTACAGCATTAGTTGGCCGATTCGAAATGCAAATCATGTTAAATCTAATCTAATGTGGCTTCTGCATTAATTCAATTCTTTCTTGCTTCAGCAAAAAAACGCTTGTAATGTACAAATGCTACTCTTGCAGAGTGATTCCTTAGGTACAAACAGCTTGGCTACTCTTAATGTTCTCTATATTGCTGAGGATATGACAAAAACTGGAGAGATACATCACAGTAAACATTAATGATCAAGATTTTCCAATTACTAAGTCACACCTACTTGTCAAGCAGCTAATCCAAATGAAGTAAAACTAAGCATTTTAAATACAAGGAGTAAAGCAAGAAGTTTCCTAAGAAAAAAATGAAGGTCAGACTTGCAGAATATTTACCCAAAATGCAAATACATCACCAGAGGCAATTCTATTACACCAGTTTCATCATATTGCCTTAGTGAACCAGTTAACTGGAGCCATAGTGTAATTTGGAATTTGAGAGAAGGTTTATGTGACTACAAGTGTTTAATCTAAAGAGACAGTAACTACTCATCTCTTCGATTTTCCTGAACTAGTCTGTGTATCCTTAACAGGTACAGCAGTGCTTAGAGATAGAAATATCTGTGACAGAGGAAAAATATATAGTTATTTCAGCAATATACAATGAAACAATTGCAATAAAATAAGATTATTTTCTTTGAAAGAATGCCTGAAGACTTCTAAGCACTTCTGCGTAAATCTGAGTTGAAATTTTACATATTATACATACAACCAAATTAATGTAATGTAGAAATTCAGTAAATAATGATCTAAATCAAACTCTTGCTCTGGGCAAAAAAGAATGTATCAAATAGGGAGCTAAGCATTTATTTTTAGTTACAATGTTTTTACAGTCTAATAGTCCAATATAGTACAGAAAAATGTAATTAATAATATAGTTAAAATTGCTTCACAATTTCTATCCTGCTCTTTTCTCTGTTGTGATGTTCACCTTTCCAATGTCCCTCTGAATCCTAAGATCAAGAGCTGAACCCTTCTCAGGTGCCACAGAGCTGGTAGTGACAATAAGTCGTCAGCAACCTGAGGACTCTGGAGGAAGGAGCATAATGTTTGTGGTGGAGTTTCTTTCCTTTTGGTCTCAGGTTTGTTTCTACAAGCTTTCTCACAACATTTTCTTTCCCATTGATCCCCCACTATTTCTGAGAGAACGAGCTGTTGCTTGCCATGCACTGATTCCCTAGGCCTGTGGGACTATTGACAAGGTACTTTAAGGTATCACATGTGGAGTGATTTCACCACACAATTGTTGCAATGAGCTAAATCCAGCTCTGACAGTGCCAGCCTGGATGAGACCTGAGACCCTGCACGGGCCAGTCAATACAAGGCCAGTGGCCTTCTCCTAGCAATGGAAGAAAATCATAGTTTTTGGGCTAGAACTACCACCAAAGTGAACATAAACCACTGACTTTCATCTGGCTCAGCTTATGCATTCCATTAGGTAAAATGGATAGGAAACAAAATTGTACTTGCGTTTTCTGAATGTAAAACAAACGATTTGACAATCAAAAGTTCAGAGTCATGAATGTCAACTTTTTTGGTTTTTTGAACATTAAGTGTAGTTAACACTGTTAAGAAAAGGTGCTGCTTTCAATGGTTGGAATGTAAAATTGAAAGTACTGGAACACAGTGAAAGAAAACTATTTTCTTACTTGCTAGATGGGAGACTTAAATTGCACACATTAGATAATGAGTTCAGAGGTAGAACTGGGAAAGTGGAGGTAGTAAAGCAAAACCAAATTCTCAAATTAATAATCTATTTTATATTCATTAATCTAGAGGGTTTTTTCCAAACAGAGCTGTTTTCTTATTCATGCAGTTTTTTTCATTGTTAAGTCAGGTAAACCAGTGAAAGCTCCTTTTGAGATTGACCTCTTTCAAATGTGGAATCAGAAATGTTTCTTATTAGCTTGCAGTATATCTTTGATGCCATTGTACAATTTTATTGTTATTTCTTTGAATTAAACTATGTTAATATCCATATTATGGATATTATCCATGTTGCCGTTCTGCTCATAGTTACTTATTTACTTTACTCTTTAATGTTTCTTTGTTTCCAAATCTTGCCTGAGATAAATGAAAATGGGAAGAGAGTTATAAAATGAATATGCTTGAGATGAATAGCTACATCTTTCATAAATCTGTTTTTTAATTACAAATGAGCTCAACGTAGTAATACATTTTACTTTAATTACAATTTTGATGACCTTCTTAGAGCTGAAAGCTATTTCTCGTTGTTTAATGATATGCATGTGTGTGTTTCTGGAGTTCTGTTGCTAAGTGATTTCCAGGGAAGCTAGTGAAGCAAACTAATGAAGAGTCAGATAATATTTTGTAGTGTTTTTATGGAATGGCATTATTGGACCAAGAAGAGACCTGTCTTGTGTTTGCAAAATCTTCAGAGTTTGAAGGTTTGAGAGAGCATATCAGACTAAAATTTGAAAAGAACCCCCCCCATCTCCCTGTTTTACCATATCCAGCTTGTGCATTTTACCATATAGTACATTAGGCTAGTGATAGATAAGCGCAGTGTATTTTTTCCCCCTTACTTTACAAGGGTCCAAAGTATATTTGAATCATGTATTTCCCTGTTTCTTTTCTTTCTCTTGTGTGCTCACTCTTTCTTTTTGAATAAGCATTGCCATTTCTCTTTCCTGCAGCTTTATTTCTGGAAGAAGCTAAAGTGCACTGCATCTGACATATATAGTGTATAAATTCAGCTTGAGGATATGGAACTTGTCAACTTCAGAGTGTATCTGCAGCAGGTGGAAGTGACACAGCACTGACTTCAGTGCAGTTCTGTCACAACAATGATGGAACTTGGGCTCAGCTCCACAAACAGTTTAAAAACACTGTTTATAACAGATTTGCTCATAAGTAATCTCTTTCACAATGGCAGCCCAAAAGACTGGGATCTTAAAATGGAAATGCTTGAGCAATTCTAGAAGATAACTGGTGTAGGATTCTTGTACTGCGTCATGTTTCAGAGAGGAAAGAAAACCGTATTTACTTAGGAATCAAGGATTTTAAGTCTTCAATTGGGAAGATAAAGGATATTAAAAAGTTAAAGAGCATCTGGATAGCAGTTAGATATTCCATAAAGAAGAGGTAAATGATATGTCCTTTAGTTGCAGTTTATATGTCTTAATATGCATTTTTTAATAACTGATTCTTTAAAATGGTTACTGACATATTGATAGTACACAAAGGAAAAGGAAGCATTTTGAAGAATAACTGGATGTACAGAATCCAGCCTTTATCACATTTCAATAATTAATAAAAACCCCTGAATTTTCTTGAAGAAATGAACGACAAATTGTTATTTTTATTTTCTTTTTAAGAATGTGAAGCCAAAAGTATTGTATAAAGCACAAATGTTAAGCTAAATTGATTTAGGCTTTGAGAAATACAGGGAAAATTATAGTTTGGGCATATCCTAATTTAGGAAGCATGAATTTTGCAATAGCTTTTCTTTCTCACTCTGACTTTCCTCTAGATCTTCTTTTTCTCACTTAATAAAATACCTCCGCCCATTGATCCTGCTGGACCAAAATCATGTTTGTGTTATGCATTATTAAAGTAGTGTCAGACTCATGATATAGTATGCTTCGGGCTTTGTAGCAGCATTATTTTACTTGGTGTTCCTTAAAAAATAATCAAGGGATTCTAAGGCAGTATTAGCTCCTTTTACAATGTACTGCATAACCTGTTTAGTTGTACGTCATTAAGTTACTAAACATAATCAAAGGTGGTGGTAGTTCCTACATTCTACTTCAGAGTTACTTTTTGTAGGCAGGCTTTTCAGTCCCCACAGAAAAGAGCTAATATTTGAGAGGTGGTATATATTTATTTGTATTAAATTTGCCAGTGGGTGAGTCACACAGATGGTAGTTAAAGAGAATAACTTGGCATTTCTCTGTGAAACTGTGTACCATACCTGAAAGTCTCAGTTATTAATGTACCTACAGCCTCAGTGTACTCCTGCTGCAACCTCCTCAAAGGACAAGGCACACCACTCTAATTTTTAAATGAATTAAGTCCTGTCTCTCTTCTCAGGTTTGAAAGCAAAATGTTCCTCATGTTTTTGTGTGACAGAAGAGAGTAGTTTTCAGCTAGAGAGGAAGATGATACAAGAAAAGGGCATGTACTTCAATTGCAAAGATTAAATGGTAAATAAAACTGATATCACACCAGTCTGCAGGGTGATATGTGGGTACTGTGTGTCCCATGAGAGGACAGAGCTGTGAAAGGATTGCCTTTTTGCCTCATTCTGTTTGCTGCATGAGCCAAGTGGAGCTCTCCCAGAGAGAAAGTAGGTCTCCTCACAAAAACAGCCAAACATGCTAAAGCAGAAACCTGATTTCTGCTAACTTTATCCTGCCCTCTGAAAAGAATGAGAAAGACAGCAAGCTGGAGACTGTCATACAAATCAACTGAAACACTTCAAAAAAGAGCAGAAGGAAGGGTAGGTAGGTAGACCTCAGAGCTAAAAACATAGATTTTTACCAGGAGAAAATGGACAACAATTTCTGAGGTAGGGGAGAAGCCCAGAAGCAATATTCAAATAGCTCCATAACACTAAGACTTGCTGAATCAAGTGAAGGCAGAGTCCTACCATGCAATAATATGTTGTGCATGCTGTTGTGCAGTCCTCTTGTTTCAGGGTTACACTCAGATTTTCCATCTCGAAAGCTGCTGTGTGCTAGTTGGTGCTCCAGAAAAGAAAATCAAGGGCCTTTCAGTGTCTTGTGTCATGCTCAGTTTTCAGAACATTTCGATACTGTGGCTTACTAGGGATTTTCCATGTTAGGAACACATTGCTGAAATTCATAGTTTACTTGAAATCAGTTTACACTGAAAGGTACAAAACCTAAAATAATGCAAAACAGTCATGTTTGAATGCTGACCTCATCCCTGTGTCAACCAAGGGTGAGCCAAGGAAGAATGCAATATTTCTTGTCAACAAGCTGTTCCTGTGAATAGTAGGAGATGTTACTGTTCCTTTCATATCAAACACAAGCTGTTTTCATCTGTCTGCTAGTACAGCTATCAGTGTGGGAAGTCAATATAACCAGTGAGTTTTGGGCTTGAGTTTCCAGTTCTTGTCTCCTGGGAACTGAGCAGAATCAACCTAATTACTTAGTGGTTGTAACAATAGTTGGATGCTTTTCACAACCGCACTTTGGAGCAGGCTGACATAACTGTGTCAGTTAACCTTTCCTTCTCTTAGCAACCCACATGTTGCCTTCAGCTGACTTCATAACTGAGTTATAAATATTTTATCAGAGCATTAGGCACGATGGCCTGGGACAAAATTTGTTAAATCACTGAAGATATCTAGCATCCAATTTGTTCTGCAGCAGTTTATTCTGTTCTATAATAAAAGAAATAAATAAAACTAGGTGGGCTTTGTTAGTCGGAGGGTTTATCAATTCCCTATTCAGGACAGCTAAACATTTATTAAGCATATGAGGACTCACTACACTCACATATAATGAAAAAAAATCAGCCATCTGAAGACAGAAAATAATGTAGCATATAAAAGTTAACACATATTTTTGAAAGGGGAGTAAATGGATGACCCTTGTTGCACCCTTCTCTTGTCTCCACCTTCACATCTTTTTCCCTAAGTGAGATTTGCAGTAATAACCATTCTGTAATATATTTATTGTAATTGAGACATATAATCCAATGAAAGACTGTGTATTACTGTAATCTTCCCTAGTGTCACATATTATATTTGTTGAGGATTGCTGCAAAACAGTGTTGAGAAGAGTGGTAGGTAAGCATATACCAGGCTGTGTTGTGTTTTAACGCTTTTGTCTCCTTTGGGAGCATTGCACTCTTGAAAATCAGAACCTCCAGTCCCTCTCACTTTCCCTGCAACAATCCCCACAGTTCAGAGAAATCTTGGAGTCCACTAGGACAGGCTCAGATATTTAAGCTCAGTTTACTTTTCTTGGTTTTGCCATCTTAGCAAGGTATGTCACATTATATTTAAAATACAATTTCTTTGTAGCCATGCCTTTTAAAAAATGAAAAAGCATTTTACCAATCACTTTTATTAAGTGAAACTGCAAAAAGAATTTCTGCACTTTTTTAATGCTCGGGTGACATTTTACCTGTGTAGGTTTGTTTATCTGGGTGGGGGCAAGATTTGTGTTCTGAAATAAAATCACTTCACCTCAGTAAAAAAATAAATACCTGCTGTATAATGAACAACAAGAAAATTGTTATTGCTGCATCATTAACAGATGTTTAGACATCAAAAGCGCTTCCTGTAAAAGGTGAGCTCTTGTTCACATTACATTTATTCATCTAAAATGTTTGTCTTTAAAAATACATATAGGAGCCCAAAGGCAAGTTTTAGAACTGTATGTTTTGAAGCATTGATCTAAGCATTGTTAATGGAACTGTTATCTAAATCTTGTAGCAGTAATGAAAATTTCTTCAGGTGTTAAACTGCAGAATCTTCTGTCACTTTGATATAAGGGTTAGACGACAAAGTGGATTGCCTTGTCCATCAAAATGTGGTTGAAGAAAATTTCACTGACTACTCTGGTAAGAGTGACAAACGTACAAGAAAGTTGATGTGGAATTTATCAAATTTAAAAATGCTGGGTGCTTACCAAAAACGCACAAAAAATGCGACAAAAAAAACCCCAAGCCCCAAAGCAATAACTGAAAAAAAACCCCAAAACCAAAACCAACCAAACAACAAAAATGGGAAATAAGTTAGTGCAAGACGATGTTAAGTTTGCATAAATTCATTTAGCTCAGGAATCATTTTAGAATTAGATAACAATGGTGTTTGCTAAATGAAAGAATAATGACTTTATCTAAAAAGATACTTATAAATTTACTTGATTCAATTTCCAATTGTTGCCTAGACTGAGAAGAAAATAACCATATGACTCTCACAGGGAGTCTAAAGCAAAGGTGGAAAAGTTTGGTTAAAAACAGACTTGCCTTTAGCTTTGTTCTGTAAAGTTAATCATTATGTTGAGTTTTAAGCTGAGCTATGAGAAAAACAAAAAATAGTTAGAGTGTACAGTTTTGTTTGGTAGAATGATTTACTTAAAGGCAACACATTATTTGGCTTGAATTATTGGGTGTAAGAGTGGCCAGATGGAAAATTCAATTTACATTTTATTTTAACTGATGTATCAACTATTCCATTGACAAAGAGAGGTGTTACTTTGGTGAGTGAGAAAAATGTTATTTTCTGCTTATAGTTGCATTAAAATGTTACAGTATGTTAGGAGTTTTCACTCAAAGCCTTTTCATCACTATTACTGTTTCCCAGACTCCTCCATTTTTAGCTGTTCCTAGAAGTGAGAGCTCTAGAAGGTGTTACTATGGCTGACATTTTGCTGCCATTTCCTCCATCCCTCCCCATATATTGATGAATGCACAGTGTATTAAAAGGGCTGCATATGTTAAGGACTTTGTTAACCCACTTCAGGGTCTTACTTGGTTTGCTGAGGCAGTACCGATATTTCCTCAGTTTTCTTCAGCAAAACTGATGGCTTAAGAGAACAAGAGTTCAATCCCTGACTTCCCAAATCTCTCACCCTTGTTAAATCATCCCTTTTTTCCGAGACAACAAGTCAAATACCCAAAGCCTGGCTTGATCTCCAGAGCTAAACAGGAATTTGTGTTCTATTGCTGGAGAAAGGAAAAGATAAAAAAGAGTAGTTAAGCTATGTTTTGATTCACTTGACCCTCCCCTCTGCTTGTTTTTCTTCTGCCTTGCTTACACTATTCCAAAGACAAAACCCCAATGTATTCACTGGTCACAAGGAGTAGCTAACATTTTCCATGGTCTTACACTTGTCTAATAAATGTGGGACTATAGAACTGTGGCATTGATTCTTTTTCTAGCAGATACCATAGAATCATAGAATAGTTTGTACTGGAGGGGACCTTAAAAGGTCATCTGGTCCAATCCTCCTGGCATGGGCAGGGACATCTTCAATTAGATCACGTTGCTCAGAGCTCCATCCAATCAGAACTTGAATTTGGCCAGAATTTGTGCCAGGAATTGGGTATCTCCCACCTCTCTGGACAACCTATTCCAGTGTTTCATCACACTCATTGCAAAAAATTTCTTCCCCTCTTTTAGTTTAAAACCATTATTCTTTGACCTATTGCAACAGGTCAAAGACAGGACATAGACAGGACTTTCTATGCAGACACTCACGAAAAGTCTTGGTGTCCTACTATGAAAAAAAGTGGTTTTGTACATGCCACCTGTTCCCTGAACATGTTTTTTTGGTTGCAGCTTCTGACACATCTATAATTTGAGATCTCTTGGCTTTTCACACAGGTTTCCACCCAAATCTCTGTTCTCTAGAACCTTCTATAGAAACATTCAGGGGTCCTGAAATGCTGAACTGTGCCAGTGCATTTAGAGTGTTTTATTTTGTAATGAGAAAAAAGAAAGGGACAAGTTTCAGAAAGCATAAGATTTGGAAAAACAGCCTACTATTTTCAATGGCATTTCACATGCTGACATTGAAAACTTTAGCACTCTATTTTTAGCAAGAGGGCTGTATAAGTTCAGTGACTCCTTGTACTCCTTCCTTAAAAATCTGGCAAAAAGCAAGAATTCAGTTTAAATCAGAAAATGTCTTATTTGCAGCAGTTTAATTTTCTTATATTAGAAAATAAGTACATTGTCATGAAGTATTAGAACAGAAGTATTTGAACTCGAGACACGTCTGCATTTCATGACATGCTTGTTTATTTTCCTGTTATTTTATTAATGATATTTTTCTGTCACCCTGACTTATTAATTTCATGTGAAATGTATATTTCAATTTGAGAGAATAAATGAGAGTACTTTTGAAAAGCCCCTTTTAAAAAAATCTCCACTCTGACTGATGGATATTGATAAGCTTGGCATTGCTAGAGCAGAAATTTTGCGAGACCAGCCTCACATTTGGCTATTCTTTATTATTTTTTCCTTTCCCCGGGCTGGTAATAATACTGAAAGTCTTGAGGAACACATAAAACATAGAGAAGGTTTCTGTAAAAGAGGACATTTGCAGGGACAACTGGGGGTTAAAAGAGTTCCTGTTTTGAATTGCAGCCCCATAGGGCTAAAACTACATCTGATTACAGTTAAAGAAATGCCATAGAGAGTGAAAAAAGAAATTAGAAAGAATGTTTTGTATTACTTGAAATTCATTTCATTTCCCCCCTTAGGCAAACAAACCATTATCTTTGGTGATGGCAAAGTCTTTGACATTATATGAAACTTTCTTATTTTACTATAAACCCGAGAATAACACTTCTTTAAGAGGTGGGTAAAAGAAATAAGAAATTGATAAAAGAAATATTCAACTTTTAATTAAGTTTAGCTGAGAATAGTCAGATTAATGATTTTTTTTTATTTTTCCCTCAATATCAGAAATCCTATATCAAACCCATTGATTCAGTACAATGTAGTTTACCATACAGAGAAAATTCTATGGCTTCCTGCCTTTCCATAGCTAATCTTTTATTATCCTATAGCCAGCTTTTATAGCCCAGGGCATTAATTTTTATCTACTGAGGAAGTTTTAAATGGGCAACAATACTGGGCAGTCTCCCTCCCTCCCTCCCTCTCTTTTCTTCCTCATAGTCAGAAAGCACAGTAAGCAGCTAAACTATGTCTAAACAGCCCAAAATAAATTCAGTTACATTTCTCCAAGCTGCATATTTTTGTGTGGTTCAAAAAGTTATATTAATACGATAATTCTGCAGTTTTGGTTTGTACTTTTTAGAATTTTGGATAATTTGCTCTGGTTCATCATACACAGCTCCAAAATGCTTTCAGCTAATTTTTCTTCTAATTCATATTCTTATTTTGGGGCATTTGTGATTTCCACTCCACATGTTTTAATGAATTATTCTGTTGAATAACCAAGATGTTGCAAGTGACAAACAGAGTGCCACTGCACTGTTATACAACAGAGAAGAGATAGCTGGTGCAGGCTACATATTGCTATGATGGCCTACTTTCACCACTGTGAAATGCAGAGAACATTTGTAAGTGAATCCATGTTGTTCACTTCCCATTTCTCTCTGTTCATGGAAAGTTATTGTACCTAATCTGCACTGCTGGGATAGTAACCCAGGATGAGTATTCCTGTGTGTCCCAGGCCCAAGAACAAAGAGACTAAACCTCCTCCTTAGAAGTAGAGTCACAGCATCTTGCAATTGGTACCATATGGTTTAACTGACTGAATTAAAGAATTTAATTCCAACAAAGAAGGGGGCAGACTCTGAGCTGACTATAATCATTCCAGTTATAAAAATAAAGAGGTGGTTTAATGATCAGTAGCGTTAAATCCCAACAAAACAAACTGTTGAGAATGAGGAAATGAACGAAAATGAAAACATCGTTCTTTTATTAGGAGTAGCAGAACTGCTATAAACAAAGGTCTAAGATACCTCATCCTGATAATGCATATATCTCCGGTCTTTATCTGCTTTGCTCTCCCTCACATAAAAAAAAAAAAAAGTTTTGGTAAAAGAAGGAGGAAAACAGATAAAGGGAATAGTAATGATCCAAGTTTTGAATTACCTTCCATATGTATGAACAATTAGATTTTTATTTTCCTCATTACAATCTCATTGGTTTTAAAAATGTTACACTGTTATATGGGAATTAGTTACTTGTCCTTTCTGGTTTATGTGATACCGTTTCTTTGTATATAACAAGGAATTGGAAAAGCAGGAACTACTAAATAAATGGATCAGTGTCTTGATTAGGATGCCAAACCATTAGGACAGTTTAGAGATCTGGGATAACAGTAGTAAAGTCTGTAAATTTCTAACCTACAGATTATTAAAACATGGATGAAATTAAAAGCTTAAAATCAGGAAGATTACTTTTTTTTACAAGAGCATCTTGTTGGAGGGAGCAGTTCCTTATTCAGTGTCCTAAAGCTGCCTTTTAAAATCTAACATATTTTTAATTTAGGAATTGGCAGGTTAGGGCATCATCAGTTTTGTTGCTGGCTGTGCTGATTTGACTGAAAACCAGCAGGGGAAATTAACCCCACACAAATGCCTCGAGAGAGATTTGGGTCAGAATTACAATTTTAATAAAAAGGTTAATATAAATGCAGGAATACAGAAACACTGGCCTAAACAAACCAACACTCACAGTACAACCTGGCAGTGGTTGCAGTCCTGTTGAAAACAGTAGTCCCAAAGAAAAGCCTGGTCCGCTGAGTATCCAGTGGTCGCGGTGCCGTCCTCTGGTTGTCCAGTGGTGAAGGGTCCAGTTGTGGTGATCCAGAGTCCTCTGGCTTTCCAGTCATCTGGTAGTCCAGTCCTGGTAGACCAGTCCTGTAGCAAAGCCTACTTTTATGTCATGTTTCTTGGTTGCTACTTCCCCCAGGGGCGGGGATTTCCACAATGGAAAGGGATGTTCCTGACGTTCTATTGGTTGGCTCACATGAGCCGAGTTTTCAGGGAACGAACGATTTCTGGCATGCTATTGGTTGGTGTTTATCTGGTTCGGTAATGGGCCATTAACCGAGATAATCCACTCAAGATGGTTCTGAAGTTCTATTCGTCCATACTTATCTAGTTCCTTAACGGGCCATTAACCGAGATAATCTACTCAGGATGGGTGGTGCTTGGGGTCCTCCGGAATGGTTATCTCAGTTGAGATAAGGAGTACCACCCCACCTCACATGATTTGCATAACTCCAGGGACCGGGTGTGTAATCACCTAACTGTAACGACCCAATTTATCACGGAAATATGTCAGTGGTGAGAGAATATCTCCTTTTTTGGTTAACTCAGGACACTGATCCACCCAGATCTCCTCTTTATGAGCTTTTCAAATGACAATCTAGCTGGTATGACCATTTTTCCGTGCATTACTCTTAAAATAGCATATCACTGTTTTTTGTTTCATATCTTGTCAAGATGCTTAGCCAGTGACTGAACTGAATGAAATGTGAATTCATCATTTGTAAAGTCTTCTCTGAGTTGACATAACTGTACTGGTCAAGTCAAGTGACAGTACATTTTTCCCCAAATTCATTGGCATCCTTGTCATCTTCATGCCAACACCTTATCTCTGTTCTTGACAGTTAGGTCCCCCCCTCCATTCACTAGTGAATTAAATAGTAATCTAAGCTGTGTTTAATAATGAATTAAATAATGTTTCATATTAATGGGTTTTTGGATTCCTTCTTGATAATCCTTCCCAGCTTTTGGCTGTTTAAATAATCTTTTCCATTAGGACTAGCCTACTGTACTTATGTACTATTATTTCTCCAACATTCAGCAGAATACGTTTAGAAGGCAGAGTGCTAATACATGTCTTATAACAGCATGCATTTTTAGACTGGCCCCACAGCAGTTGCCCTTTCTCCAAATCAGGGAATATATATTTTTGGCGTGTTAATGAATAGTGTTGTCCAGCTCTCTCAGTTTGAGGCTGAAAAGCAGCTTGAGCATGAACAGGCCTTGTACCTATAGGGACAAGAGCCATGACTGGATGACAGGCAACTAGGAAACAATTGACTAGTTTAGGGCTACAAGATTTCAATATTTAATAAAGGATTGTCTTGAAACATTTTTATAATTTTAAAGGCTGCCTTTTGGAGCCCCAGAAGATACAGCTGTTTTTGCGAGACAGTACAGACAAAAATGTACACACGTGTGAATTGTAGCTTATAAAGCAGAGAAAAAGGGCATGTGCTCTCAAATTTAGCTTTTCCATAGGAATAATCTCTCCAATTCTACTTTTTTTAAGCAGTTGTCAAAATTAAGCATAACTGGACTATCACAGCCTTCAGAATTTTGTATTCGCCTTTCACTTTCTAAGAAAATGAATAAAACTTCTAAGGAACATGATGGTATTTTCAAGCTTTTTAAAAAATCAGACTTCACCCTAATTTATTTAACTATAAAAGAGGACAGAAAAAAATAACTTCTCTCATAATTTTTCTTTAAAACAGTTAGCTTAGCATACACTAGATTTAAGGCTAGTATGATCTTTATTACTTTTTAAATGGAACTTCTCAGAGTTATTTGTCTTTGAAACAAATCAAGAAGAAGACCATATGTACCACTGCAGACTATCTCAAAATACAGCTTCATAAGCCCTTATTTCAGTTGAGAGGGGATAAAGAGAACCATTTATTTTCATAATGGCTCTATTAGGGCAGACCATGCCTCTGCCTAGAAATGCCCTGTTAGCAAAGCTGTCATCCAACAATGATCTCTGGGAAGGTGAATGAATATAGCACAGACTGTTCCTGCATTCATTTTAGAATAGTCAATAACTTCCCCCATGTCTCTACTATTTCACAAAGCATCATAATTTCTTAAGGTTTATTTTTTGTTTAGTAATAATGCCCTCTCATGGACCACAATTCGATCCACAGTGAAAACTTGCCTAAGCAGAGAATTATACACTAGAGAAATATTTACAAGATCTATTGTAATTTCTGCTGAAAGTGGTCTACAGAGTCATTTTTCAGACTACTGTGTGAATTTGATATACTGAATTTCTTCTCCCACTGCTCTGGTCATATTCCTGGGTCATATATGACCGTTCGAGACACTAATGGTATAAGAGCAAGGAGATCCAGTTTCAGAAGTAAATCCTTTGTAGGACATTTGGGAACAGGAAGTGCTAAGAATAATAAGCTGGACACCTACTATGAAAAGGTGTTACTTGGGAATGCTTAAAGTTTAAGGAGTCTCCGGAAAGGATAATCTTTAAATAAAAACCCAAGCCTCATTGAAGTCAGTGTGTCCTTTGAGCTAGAGACCACCTTTTACATGTCATGGTTCACTATAAGAAAATAAATTTAGGATGGACCTTTCATTTTAAAGATTAAAAAAAAAAAAAAGAATGCTTTGGAATAGGTTTGTAGAAATTTTGTATTATTGTACTAGCTTAAATACGATTCTCAATTCCCACTAGAATAATGTGTGTTTCAAATGCAAAAAATGTATATGCAGATTTGATTTCAGAGGACAGGAAGGAGAAAAAATGCATTTCAATTGGAAATTATCCTAGACAGAGTATATGGAAATTTTGTTTTCAAGGCACGTGAGAAATACTGCCATTATATTTTGAAATAAAAAAGAAAAATGTGAATCAAAACCAATCGTAATGATTAATTTGACACTGATCAGGGTGAATGCAGAAGAATATGATACGGTAGATTATTATGAGACACAGATCATTTACTTCAAAGTCTCAATAAAAAAGTTTGAACAAAGAAGTGAGACATTGCTGGGATTTATGCTGAGATATGTATGTTGGTTTACAGTCAGATGTCAACAAGAACTAGTGATTTTTAAGTTGTGATGTGAAATATCCTTTTTAAATTTTGGTATCAGTGAAAGTTGATAAAGTTTATTAAGTACTACCTTGGTAATTAAACTTTTATGTCTCACTAGTGGACAAATATGTATACTGTGATACATCCCAGAGGTCTTGTGTTATTTTTGTATCTTTGCATGCATAACTCAACATTTGGCTATTGTTTAGGTAAGAAACCGAAGAAAAATTTTAGGTTTTAAGACAAATTGTGCAATTAAGGTGCTGAAAATCAAAACTACAACAATGTCCCATAGAACAGTGAATTTTAAATTTATTGCTTAATTTTATGCTTATAATCTGGCTATAAAATTTGTAAAAAAGTCTCAACAAAATAAGATCTTGAAGGAATTGAAGCAGCACTAGGGAGAAGACTGAGCAATACACTACTGTTAAATCTCTAGTGGCACTGTACTATTATGATTTGGGTGCTCTGCTCTTGAAGCCTGAACTGATGTAGGAGCAATTTAACGTGATGGCTCTGAAGGGCATTAGGTCAAACCCAACATCACTATTCATGGACTTTTTTGCTATGGCATTGAGATATTATTCCTAACACCCTCAACTCTTCTATCAAGACTAGAAAATAAATGCTTTCCACATTCACCACCCTTTCCTGTCTCAAAGAGATTACAATAAAGATTCCAGATCAGATGTCAGTTCAGACTCTAGTTCTTAGTATAATTATAGCGGTTAAGGGTTATAAAAATTTCTGGTTTGAAACTATAAATTCCAGCAGCAACAAAAAACTAATCCATAAGCACTAACAACTTCTGAATTTTTTAGAATATTATCTTTACATACCTCTGAGTATAATCAGTATTTTGTCTCTTTGGACGTGTTAGTGTTATTTATTATACAACATCACCCATTACACTTAACTCAGCGGCAAGAGTAAAATTCTCTTCCTCACTTTTCCTTCTTTGTGGTTTCTTTCACCATTTTCTTGGGTGAAACATCCATCTGCTTACTCGTTACTAACATGAACACACTTGGTATAAAATGCGAAGGAGGAATAAATGCATGGATGTAATTACCAGCTCCTGATTAAGCACTGACAAGAGTAATCCTGGCATGTACTTGGGCTTGTCACTTTCAAGTGACATTAGGTAAGAAACTTCAAATCGCTCTTCTAGGGATGAAAGGCAACAAAGCCTTTTTTGTGCATCTGGCCTGAAGTGAGACACTTGAGCCGACACTGTGGCAGACTGTAAGTGGGCATAAGATATTCTTTCACCAGACAAAGTGACATTAATATTGTGCCTTACCATAAGTTATCATGGCCACAAGCCATTAGTTCCAATTAAAATAATGATTTTCTCTTTCAGGATGCAATGCCAGACTTTGTATCAGGTCAGTGATTAATGCATATTCGTTTTGTGCTTTTAATGGTGAAATATAAACAGGGCAGGCTAATCATCCATCTTCTTTATAACTGACATTTTTAAGTAGGACAAGCACACACTGGATGCAGACGTTCACCTAGGTATAGTGACTTTTTGGTGAACACAATCATTTGTTTCAAATTCAACCTGGGGCTTAAAGCTAGAAGTTCTAAGAGGTGCCAGTTCCTGGTGTCAATTATCTACAAAGTATTGTATTTTTTTTTTAAAAAAAGGGATACCTTTTTTCTCCCTCCATCGTTTTCTAAGTAGAAATTATCTTTTTTTTTTTCTTAATTTTATTTCATTGGAGAGATCTTCAGTGCATTTTACAACAATTCATTCCAAACAATTAACCTAGAAGAAGAGAAACACAGTGTCATGCTATCACAGTTCTAACTAGCTATTGCAGGTTGACTGTGCAGTGCTGTTAATTGTCTATACTTGTTTTCGTTCAAGGCATACACAAGATAATAAGATTTACACAGCTCTAACAGAAGAGGGTTAAACAAACTGCTTAATGTTTGCTGTGGGCTACAAGCACAGATACAATTATTAAATATTAGTATTAGTTTGAAAGTGACAGAAAGAGTATGTTTACAAATGCCACAACCCACAGAGATGATTCATCATAACTGGAAGTCATACAGCTCACAATACAGGCTTCAAATAATCTCTTGTACCTACACTTCCGAACATCATGCAAAATAATTTTCATGGGCTACATTTTTTAAAGCTATTATGTTCTTGAACAATTTTAGCCTTATATGTGGAGTTTTCTCGCTGTTTATGCCTACAGTTAGCTGCCAAAGGCCACAGTGTTTAGTGGCCCAGGAAGCTGCTCTAGCATTTGCATGATAGTATTATTTGCTTTGCTTTGTACATACACATAATGCCTATCCATGCCCTGGAAGTTTTCTTAAGTGTAAGGAAAGTGCAGAGCAAATAAATAAGTTGAACTTGTTGGGTATGGAGACAGTAATAACGCTACTGTATTAGGCAGTCCATTGTTTGAACTGATCAGCAATCAAAGTCCCCTGAGAAGAATGTGTTCTTGGAAGCTGTCACTCCTCAAGTGGTGTTTGTCTGCTCACTCAGATACATTGGACTAGGCAGGGTTTCGGGATGGATCTTACCAGCTTAAAACTTGCCTTTCCATTTTAAAGATTAGTTGCTCAAACTGGAAAGCCAACATCCCAGCAGCCTTGTTTTACAGAGTTTAACATCCTGTTATGCCCTCCTTGTCACTGAATTGTGATAGATGCCCTTCTACTCTTATCTCACCATACTTTCCTCTTTGTAGCAAGATAAGCCTCCTAACTAAGCAATGGTATTTTCCTAATTGGCTAGAGGGAAAGAGTGCCCAAATTCACTACCATGTAATAGGGCTGACATTACACATTTAAGAACGCTTGTAGATAAGATATTGAGAAATAATCACAAGGCACTGCCCTTAATAAAAGACAAATGTATTTTTATCCCATCTAGCAACAGGTACCAGCACCTAATTCATTTGTAGTTCCAGGAGCAGACATTTCACTCACATTTCCATTTCACATTATCCAAAGATTGCAATTTCATAGAAAAAGGTGGTGGATATCAGATCAATTATGCCAGAGATCAAAATCTTTCACTGCCAGAGCCGGTCAAAATTTTAAAACATTTTCAGATGGAAGAAGCTGTTATATGTTTGAGAGCAGTGAAAGCTTTATCAAAATTCAGCTAGTAGGGTGAGTCTCTTAGGTAAGGGATTCCTCCCCCTTTAAGAACCCAAAACCTTTGTATTTGCTCCATCTATTAATTCTCTTGGCAGATTAAAAGAGAAGAAGGAGGTAAAGCGTTATCAAAGTCCTCAAGACCGACTACTGGAGAGAGAAAAATTACTTAAAACTATACCACAAAGAGTGTAGCTCCCAAAGAGGCTCTTACCACCTCTCCTACTTAAGTCACTATTACTTGTTATCAGAGAAACGAGAGACAGCTGATCAATACGTAGCACGCAGAGGAGCTCCTGAGTTTTTCTTGTCATGAGGAAAATTCTCATCTGCTGAGGCCATTACAGTAACATGCCGTGTATTCAGGATATATATCTAGTTGGAGTTTTAAAACAGCTGAGTTCGTTCATGAAATACTAAAGTCCTTGCAATCTTTCAAAGAAAGAGTGGGGAAGAAGGGAAACTAGATATCAAGTATTCCAAGTTACTTGATTTGTGCCATTACCAGCAATAAAAGCAAAGAATTCTCTTCATGTTTACATCACTACTCCCAGTACACCCCATGTCCTCATGGATACTTGGGCGTGTTTGAGAGCAAACTTGTCACACCACAAGTACTAAGAGTGTCAGGAACTCACACAGCAGCAATGCAGCCTGGAAACAAGATTTCTACATGTACCACTGGTGTTTCTTTGTAAAATTATATTCCAAAAGAGAATGTTTGTGTCATTTAGGAGTGTTCCACTATCAAGAAAGGTAGCAGCTTTATTTACCAGTAAAGTAATTAAAAGCAAAAAAACCTCCACCCCAGCATTTGAGTACTCTAAAGAGTTTTCCAATGTTGTTAAAATGATTATCAAAGCCACCAGTATCAACACAATTTGCTGCTGTGCATGTGCTCATGCTACATGCACATATGTTACATCATAAACATATTGCATGTAACAAATGAAGACCTTCTTGAATGAGTTCCTGTGTGGTAATGAAGAATGCTTTTATTTAAACCGTGGCAACCAGTTATCTTTTATGGTCACATTAAAAAAAAAACCAAAACTAGACAAACAGTGAAGTGGTTGTAATGAGTGTGAGTTTAGAACATTTGTTTTTAAAGACTGCCTCCCTATATTTAAGAAAAGTTATTGTAAAATTATATTTTTCATTATGCAGGACCTGGATGCCTAAAAATTACTCATAAATGCTGAAATAAATTAGAATAATATTGAAGCTTTTTTCTGAGTATCAAAGCTGTATGTTAACAGTAAGCTTCTTATGCTGAATTACATTTTGTAGCAGTTTTAGCATTGTTCTCTCTACATATCTGTTGCAGATAAAACTAAAAAAAAATCATTTAATTTTAAGTGCTACAGAGAAATTAAAACCCTTTATATTTGTGGCAGCTTTCTTGTTAGGCTCAAGTGAGTCTTCTAAGTTTGGGTTGGAGTTGCTGTCTTTAATTTGCAATAGAAGGAAGAAAGTTATAGTCTTCTGTTTCCTGGCGGGATCTCTGTAGATACATGCATCACTGTCAAAGTGATGCTAAAAGGTTTTTGGGGTCCTCCTAATCCCCCCACTTCCCTGTGGTATCAGCCTGTTCTACTCTTCAGTCTTCGACAGTCTACCGCTAACATTCAAAATTGTGCTAGGTAGGTCAAGTGGCACAAAATCTAGAGCCTAAAAGTTTTCAGGTCCTTCCCACTGTGGGATGTTCCTTGTGCTGGAGCTCGTGCTTCCTTTAGCAGTGCTGATGTTTCAGGCTCATGCTACAAGAAGGCCAAGATCAAGCCAGGGCCAGCTAGTGTGAGTTTCCAAGTGATCATTCTCTCGTGTGTGAGCCTGCTCTCAGTGTTGCTACACAGACAACAGTTTAGCAAGTCCCCAGGCGTAGAATCTGGTACTGGCACATGCAAACCATATTACCTGTTTGTGTAAAATACTTTTCGTATTGAAGTAAAAGGACAGCCTAAGCCTCTAATAAAATCACAGCTTAAAACAAACTTGTATCTTTTTTTTTTTTTTTTAAATATTATCTGTTGCTGCATCAGCATCCTTATTACAATCACTAGCCTTTTCAGGGCCAAACTTTATTTACAGTGTGAAGGCTCCTGGAGTGGTCCATCTGGCTCTTGGCTGGGAAGAGAACCTTTCATGCCAAAATGTACCTCTGAGAGAAAGCACACGGGATGTGTAATGGGGCTTAAGCTAGAAATGTCAAAACATTTTGCATATCCTCATATTTGCAGCATCAATCATGACAAAACCTGGATCTCTCTCAGTTTTAAATATTTAAAAATTGCATCATGTAACTATTCATCAGTTCTGTCTTATTGTTTGCCAGTAAGCAAGAAATTTCATGACATCAAGCCACCTCAGGCCTCTACACACAAGCTTATTGATTTCTGAATGAAGATACCTTTTGAAGAAAAGTACCAAAACCTCTGAAATTGGAATTGAAAGATCTGTAATGTTTTGGATGTCAGCATTTTTTGGAGTGCTTTCACCAGACCCGCTGATGTAATGGAATATATAAATAAGTGGAGAGATGGTATTCTCTTGGTCTACCAGGCCAAACATCAGTGGTGAAATCTCTCATGCATCTACAGTCCTGAAATCCACAAAGCATCTCTCTTGCATATGAGGATACAAAGTTTGGCTGGTTAATTGATCTGAATTTGGGCTTGGAGTTTTGTTCATCACCTGTAGGTGTTCCCAGTCCTGACTTGTGACACGACACAAAGAAGAATGAGCAAAGAAAAGTGTGTCTGTGAGCAGTGGAACCTCCAGACCTTGCCTGTTAGATTAATATTGAAATTAATATTGAAAGCAAAAGCTTATGCTATGTACCTGACCCTGAGCAATGTTAGCCAAGCAGTAAAGAAAATTAATAGTTTGAATGAGCAAAAAGTCCCAGAGCTCTCAGCATTTCACAGATAGTAAGGGAGAGGGGAACCCAGAAAACTCCTGAAGGGTAAGAATTTCTAGATTATACCTAATAACAGCTCAGCCAGCATGGGTGATGTTAATGATCCGTGTGCAAGGGGCCCAAAGGTTGCCACATCTGAACTGTGCTTCCTCCTTACAGAAGTGACAAGCAGCAAATATTTCATTACTGTTCCAGCCAGATCCGTAATGACTCCTCTGCCTTTTTCCCTGCTGTAGGTAAAGGCTTACCCATGCAATTTCCTTCTTTTGTCTTCACAGAGTTGAGGATAAATTATTTCAACCTCTTTGCAGGGGGCATTTGAAACTAAAGTTATTTTTAGGGGGAAATAAATTCTTTCAAGTAAGATGCGGGAGTTGTTGCTCCTCAGGCAGCTGAGACAAAATGAAAGGCACTTCAAGTCTTTTTAAAAGCTGGGTTCTGATGTTTAGCTTGAGATCAAAGAGGGAATGGGAAAAGGAGGGGAAGCTGAGTTTCTAGTAAGCTATCGGTATATACAGCCTTGTATATGCGTCCTTTGAAGGACTTGCCATTACATTTCTGATCTTTGAACTCTTTTTCTTATTTTATGAAGGCGAACTGAATTTCTTTTCAGTTATCTTATTGTGAAACTAATGACTATGCCTTAGATGCCTTGAGAAGATTGTACTAACCTAAAAAAAGAACACAGTATCTGGAACTTGGTTATTACAGTCACACTTTTGTTTGTGGGAAAAATGCCAATGTAGTTTTAAAAGATTAACATCTGAAAATACACTTTACCAGGTTTTTGAAAGTACAGTTCAGGATTTTGATGTCATACTATAATACTTTAAGCTCAGTGCTGTTACTTTAGTATATTTATTTTGTTTGCAGTAAACCTATTTATTTTCTTTTCAAGCTGCTTTATTTTTTGAGAGTGGAACATTTCAAATTTAAAATTCATTTTGTTGCTGCTTTTACAAATACTTGCAAAGCCACTGCTGACTTGTGTGAAGAATAATAATCAAGATAAATGAGCTACTAATAGCATTTGCAACTAATGCAGATGCCAGCCAAGTGTCCCTAGCAGAATGACAAAAGCTTCTTGTTGTTTTTGAGCTAGTGCGAGGTATACCACTTACTGTCTGGCACTTGGAGGAAAAGCATAGCTAATGGTGTGTAGCTGAGGGGTAGTACTGTCTATTTATCAATGTATGTGTCCAGAGAGACTGGTTGTGGAGTTCAGAAGCAAACTATATTGATCTCATCTACCGTACACTCATTGTTTCCTACACCTACCCAACCTGATGTTATTCAGTGGGGCCAGGAATCAACTAGGGTTTATGGCTTCTGCTATGGAAAATAAAAGGTATAATTTCCAATATTGTGTGGAATGCAAATATTTGGGTTTTTGACAGGAAATGGAACCACCAAAAAATAAGAAACAATTTCTTTTAATATATTCATATGGTAGTAACAATCTCCATTAATTCAAATTTTTCCTTCATAGATCTTTAAGACCTTTACTGAGATGGGGAAGGAATGTAATTCCCTTTATTTACAGCTTGTGAAATTCATGCAACAGAGGGAAAAGCTGCCTTGCTCCAGGGAAGAGATGGCTGAAGTAAGAAGAGTGGAAGCATACTTGCAAGAGTGGTTTGAGTGCTTATAAATATTGATGCAGTAGTTTCTTACATTGTGATGATTTCAAGGCTTCACAAATTCATGAGCTTCTTGTTATGTTACTACATGTTTTTTTCAATAAAGAATGATAGCTTTTAATACAAAAGCCCTGGACATTTGCAAGCTGTCCACATATAGTAGAACCCCTGGAGACGTACTGATTTGGATCAAATGAGTGATAGAGAAAGAGATGATAACGTGAGGGGTTATTTTTTACTCAGTTTGTTGAGAGTTATTTGTTTCTTTCTGGGACAAAGACTGAGTGATTATTTGCTTACAGCCTTCCCTGTTTCTTTGTTGTGTGCCCATGTCGCACATCACAGGAATGGCATTACAGCAAAATGTTCAACTCACTGACAAATCCAGTGTTCCCAGTAGGTTCTGTTGTCACTGTCACTGGAGAAGCCTCAATGAAGGTAGGCGCAAGGCTGCAACAGAAAGCAGTAAAAGTGGCCCTAAACTCAGTACTGATTGTAGCACGAGCAAACTGCTTAGTGAAAGCAGAGAACGTCACGTATGTGTCTGGGAAATCCAGGTCCATCAGCCAGCTGATGCAGATTTCTGTGGGATCTGCCGAGGTGTCCTTGGCATGCATTAGGCGAGAAAGGAAGCAGGGGAAGCTCCGACAATCTTTGGAAAAGCACACACCCAGCACTATCTGTGGTCATATGTCCCTTGTTTGCAAGGTTATCCTTCCCTGGGGAAGGAACCTGGCTAGTGAAGCCCCATGGGAACACCCCTGGAATTTCCGTATACTTTGAGGATGTGATGGGAAGACCTCGGCTTCATGTGGTTACCTTCTTCAAAGGTTTCATAGCAGTCTGTGGTAGCTATGGCAACAATAATCACCTTAACACAGAAGAAAGGAAGCAGTTCAAAGGCACAGCCACTGGAAATTGAACCCATCTCATACCTGCTGACACTGCAGATGCACATTGGAAAAGGATAGAAGTCCGTACTGATGCAGGTGGGTGAACTGTGGGAAAAGGACAACTGCACCTTCATCTCATCCATCCTCACAGAGTTCCTGGCTATTACTGCAGTAGTCTGGGGCCTGCCATACCTAGCAGGCTGGCACATATCTGCCAAAGAAAACAAAGCCTGAAAACTACTGATTTCCCTGCTGTCTCGTTTCTAATGCACAGTGTGCCCCAATGCTCCAGAACTGTCAGATGAGCCCACTGCCATGGCAGATCTGACGGATCTGATATGAGCCTCTGCTGACTAAAAGGCTGGAGAGGTGATGCCCTCCATCCAGAGGGCAGCTCAGGATAACAAAAGCTGTAAATTCCTAGAATTGCTTATTTTCTCCCCTTGTTCCCCTGTGAGGCTCCCAGGGCTCCTTTGGTCCCTGCATCAGGAGGAGACCATGCAAGCTCATGAATCCAACAAGAGGCAGAGTAACCTGCTGGGCAGAGCCCACCCTGCACAGGCACCTCAGGCAATAGCAATGACAGGCTTTGCAACCTTCTTGAGGATTGTTTTTTTCCTACCCGTTTTTTATCTTTTAGCTCTCCCACCACATTTCTGAGGTGAATTATCTCCAGGTGAAAACAGTGAATGCTGCCCATCTTTCCCTAACCCTTTGCCCCAAACCTCCTGAGACTGTGTAGTTCCCAAACTTATCTCTGTCCTCCTCTAAGGTTTTTCTTTCTAAAAGAAAAACCTCCTCTAAGCTCTGATGACTTTGATCTTTGTCTTCTCCATTCTAGTATCTGCTCTGCACTGTGATTATGATGTTTATAGCATTCAAAAACAAGTACCAGTGGATATAAAGTAGTTGGCAAGCAGACAGCATACACCATTTTTTATATTTTATTTCACTAACTTCATGTATATTTTTCCACCCGGCCTCATTTGACAAAGATTGCATACAGTAGATGTGAAAAACGTTTTAATGCAAACTATCCTCAAAACTGCTGCTGGTAAATGGTAGTGTCTATTTCCAAACATGAGCATGTCTAATTGCAGATAGGCAGCATCACCAAGTAATTAGGTACCTTAGATAATCTCTCTTTAAATTACAAACTCAATCAGAAACAATAGATGAGATTATCCTATAACTGGGAATGTGCATTATTATTAGAATAGCAGTGGCCCAAAGAGCCATTTCTGGGCATTTATTCTTCTCTGAGAAGCACAGCAAAGATTGCATTTTTCTTGGTGTCATTTCCATACAGTTTTTAATTTCAGAAATTTTGGTTTCTCTCTTTCTGCTTTCCAACTTATACTTCTTTTGTAGCTGGTCCCTCAGTGTTCCAGGAATGTGGGTGTTAACATGGTTAGGTCAAGTCTTTTCAGAATAACATCCCCTTAAAATGACAATTGGGAACGGACAAGATGATTCCCACTTTGCTCTGATTATTTCAGGCCAATGGTATGTCCTCCACAGAGAAGTATGCTTCTTTGGATAAATCACAGAAAAGCTGAGCTACAAACTGCAGCTTAAAGAGAGGTCAAAAAAGAGCTTCTGTGAAAGACCTAAAGTGTGCTCTTCTCTCCACAATATATTTTATATTACTTTGTAATTTCCCACTTGCTGCTTACACTAATGGAGAGCTGCATCCTTGTGAAATTAACTCACAAACTTTCCTTTAGCATCTTTAGATGTCACTGAGAGGGTTGAAGGTTAATTTGGGTATTTTTCTTGGCTTGTTCAATTGCTCACCTTCCTCCAGTCCCTTTTCTGCCAAAGCTTATTAAGCTCACAACTGGATTTACCCTTATAATCATATCTACTCTCAGGAAAATAAAGTGGGTTTGAGGCTAGTACTCAATTTTGCTCAGAGGATAACACGAGGTTTTTTAATTTTTTAAAGAAGACACACAACATCAAAGAGCAAAGAAAGCAAACCTTCATTTTTCAAGAAAACAGTGCAGTTAAGATGGTATTTAGGTTTTTCCCCCTTGCATATTGAAGGTATCAGTTTTGGTTTTAATTGCTGATTTCTCTGTGGTACCTGTAACTTATCAAATTAAGGCTTTGAAGGAAGGAGTCTAATGTCATCTTTGCAACTCATATACTGAACTGATCAAAAGCTCTTCAGTCTTTTCACTTAAACTGATTTAGGCTCATTTAACAGATGTGCAAAAACAT
Source organism: Ptilonorhynchus violaceus (assembly GCA_013397565.1). Taxonomy (NCBI): domain Eukaryota; kingdom Metazoa; phylum Chordata; class Aves; order Passeriformes; family Ptilonorhynchidae; genus Ptilonorhynchus; species Ptilonorhynchus violaceus. Next base: position 1,234,360 of record VZRJ01011173.1, read on the forward strand.
TTTGAATTTAGCTATCAGGGCAGATAACTGCACTGAATGGTCAAAAATATGTTGTCATGTCTGCTGGTGGCACAAATTTTGCATGACTGTTTGTAGACATTCAGTGGATAAAAAGCAAATCTCCTCCTGTGATCATGTCCTCCTTCACTTATTTCTTTAGTCTGTATTTTATAGACCAGTGACTCACTAGGTTTTCTTTCTGCACTTTAGCGTATCCTTATCTGAACAGGTATTGGACATGAGCTCTGCTTTGTTACCCTGCTGCATCTTGAAAAATGGATATCTGAATATTCTGGTAAGAAAAAATACAAATACAAATGCAAATAAATAAAAATCAAAATTAAACCAGAATGAAAGCAAATCTCCAAGTTTCAGGGCACGCAAAAAAATTCACGAAGTTTTTCTTCCATATGACTGTGTTGTGGGAGGTGGGGTTGTATTTGTCTTCTTCTACCACCTATTTTTTAAAATAAAATAATAAGGAAAAAAAAAAATCTGTCTTAGAAAGGGCTGAGTTCTGTGATTACAGTGCAGAGTAGCATGACTCTGGAAGGCAGAGTAGAAGACCAGAAGAGGTTTGCTGCTGTGTGGTTGCCTTCGCAGGTCGGGGTGGGAATCCTGCCTCTGCCGAGCTGCTGCATGGAGAAGCTGGCTGCCAGAGTAGGGGGCTAGATCCCATACAGCAAAGGGACAGAAGAGGAGCAGGTGATTAAGGTTAGAACTAAATTTAGTCTAAATTTTAGCTTTGATCCACATATTTGGTCGGTATGCTTCACTTTTCTGCAACGCAAAGCAGAGCTGTGGAAACCACAGCAGCTGCCTGTGCACTGAACTTCCTACAGGTACTGAAAGCACATGCCTTGCCTCTTTTCCTCTGCCTCCCTTTTGGCTTACAATAAGTGGGAGAATGGAGCTCCTTTTCATTTAAGGTTAGAGTAACAACTGGTGAGGCTGCAAAGATGGAGAACCCCATTAAAACCTTTTTTTATTCTTTCTAAGAAAATTTTTGCTCTGCCTCTACCTTATTAAAACTATGAGGTCAGATTTTTATCAGAGGAAAGTGACGTAACTCCGTGGAAATCAATCAATTTGTGGGGATTTAAACAACAGAGAATTTCACCCCTCTATCCCTTGCATCTTACCCTCCAATATGCCTTTGCTTTGGATGCAGTTAGGTACGTATTTGCTAAGAATCACAACTTACAGAAAATGTGAAGTGGTAGAAAGCACTGCCACATGGAAAAATAGAAGAAGAAAAAGCAGAAGAGGAAAGAATTGGCCCAGCAACATTTCCTCAGTATTGAAGTTTGCCAGCTTGATGACACATAATCTTAGCTTCTTTAAAAACAAATCATGGTAATGGAGCCTCAATTTGTGTTTCTTTTATTTTCTTTTTTTTTTAAAATAGAATGTTTAAATATTTATTGCAAATAAGGGCACTTATATTTATGTTTATGTATCACACACTGTAGCAGCCCTTTACTAACTATTAGTTTCTTGCATGATATTTGTTGCTGTATAGTTGCCACTGCCACCATTCACTAACTGAGCGGCATCATAAACATCAGACTTTAACATCATTACATTTTCTGCCTCTTGGATGGGATTTGTGTTCTCTTTCCAGATTCTGTTACTGCATGAGTCTCTCTGACTTGTAAGGAAAAAAAAAAAGAAAAAAGTATAAGCAATGTTTTTATTAAACCTTCCTCTTAGCTTTATACATCTTTTTTTTTTCTTTTGTAGACTCCATGTTTTTTTAATGACTGCTCCATTGCTTGTAGAAAGTTGAGAGGATAAGAGAAGGAAAGAGAAACACTCAGAATAATTCAATTTTCTACTTTGTGAACAGAAAAATCTGTCTCTGGGCTACATCTAAAAAAATCATAAAAATGATGTTTTCCCTTTGTAACTTCTAATACATTTTAAAGAAAAAGTCCTTTTTAATCTCTGGAGTGTTTTTGGAAAACGAAGTCATATGCCTTGCAAAATCTCAAAAGCAGGTGGTGCACATACTTGAATTTGTAAGGAAACAAGAGAATTTTACAATGGAACAGACACTGAAGAATTGGGCAGAGAGAAACCTAATGAGATTCAACAAGGGCAAGTGCAGGGTCCTGCACCTGGCGAGGAATAACCCCAAGCATCAGCACAGGTTAGGATTTGACCTACTGGAGAGCAGCTCTGTGATCTGGTGGGTCACAAGTTGACCATGAGCCGGCAGTGTGACCTTGTGGCCAGGAGAGCCAATGGTATTCTGATGTGCATCGGGAAGAGTGTGGCCAGCAGGTCGAGGGAGGTGTGAGAGACAGAAATGTTAAAGATTAATTACTTAAACAAGCAGCCATTTACAAAAGCAGCCATTTACAAAAGCAGCGGGTGCAGGTCTGCACCCCCCCAACAGAAGGAGAAAAGGGGAATTTTTGGGTGTGTGGTGGCGAAACTCCGACCTGCATAAGAACAGCCCACGTGCAGAAGGGGTGAGCACCCACCACAGGACAGGACAGGACAGGACAGGACCAGGACAAACTGACCTTTGTTTAACAAGAAGCTGGGTTTTGAGCGAGATAAGGGAAAAGGCTGATAAGAAGCAGATCCTGCTAGGTGGGATAATGCTTTTTTCATGCCAATGTCCTCCCTTACATAACTGGCTCAGATGTAAAACCTACCTCCTCAGGGGAGGTATTGGGACATTCACACGTAGGCCTGAGGGTGTTCATCCTTCTGATGAGACTTAAATGGCTCAATTACACTGGCATGAGAGGCAGCTGTCATGTTTCAGAAGGGGTCATAGACCATCAAAAACCCCTGAAGCTCTTCCATACTCATTTTGGGGGCCTTCCACTGCCAATGTGAAAGTCTATGTAGAGGAAGTAACTGACGAACTCGTTGGAAGGCTCCAGGCAATGTTTCTTCCAGCAAAAGTGCTGCATCCAAAGTGAAGGAAACTTGACATCTTGAGAGTCAGAGCAACCCAGGAAACTTTTACGAATTTAGTATGCATTTGCTTCTCACAATTAGAGGCCAAAGGATATACATTCGTATTTTTATCAATAAATAAACATAGGGCGTTAGAGCAATTTTCAAGCTTTTCCTCTGCATTGCTCAGATTTAGGAGATACAGGAAGATGTGACACAACAAAGCATAGGATTGTCTGTACTCCACCCGTCCTGTTTTTCATACCCTTTGGGCTAAGTTACATGGAGAGCTGGCTCAATGCATTAACCTGAAAAAATGGGAGCTGTAAACTCATTCCAGCATCTACCTATGGCTTTTGCAACAGAAAGTGTAACCATCATGTATTTGTGTCTATAAGCCTTTGCACTGGTTTTGGTTGAACTGGTGACTGAGAAGAGACACAGGTGCAAATCAAGGAGATCTTTACTACATTACTACATAAAAAGTGGTCTAAGGTTGATGAAGCACATCAGAGAATGTCTTTGGGTCAAATTTTCCACTATAGTTGATTCTTTATTCTGGTACTGTAAAGTTTGCAATGCAATCCTTTCTTGCTTTTTGCCAGGAGTAGGAGAAAAGAAATATCAATTTTCTAAAAAATGTAGTTTTTATATTTCAGAACTTGTTTGATGGAATTCAACATTATTCTCATAATTACCATTGCAAGCGACTCAGTGTCTGAACCATGACTTGGTAGCAGAGCTGCGGTTGTGCTGGATGTATTTATCTCTCTGTGTTATCGTTTGCTCGGGTTGAACACACTTTTTGCTTAGAGTGGATCACAAGCCGAGTACTCCCAGGCATCAGTGGTATTTGACCTGGGTGTACAACTAAGTCTGTGCCTGACTTTTGGTATATTTATCCACTACTTACTGTTACAGGGAAAACCCTGCTCCACTCATGTGGTTTAAATCACATCAGGTTTGAAGCAGTTTATTCATCTATTGACAGAATGTGGTTAACTGGAAAACAGTTAAATCACAACACTGGTCACTTCTAAAATGTTAATAAGCACTTAAAGTTTCTAAACACCCTTCTTTTACTAATCCATGAAAGTTTTAATCCCACAAAGACATATGTGCACATTCCAGTCTTACCCCCACCCACCCTGCTCCTGGCAATGCTCACATGGTTCTGACAAAGTGTTCATCAACATTGCAGCAGCCCGTTTTGAAGAGCTGTAGCAGAGACTGTGTTCACGACTAGTTCTGCTTTATGACTCTAGCTGAGGAATGAAAACTCCCTGTCTCCTGACATCTATATTTTAGAGAAGGTGAATAATGATTATTGACGCTTGAAATTACTAACAATTGACCGCTGAAGATAATGAAGCAAGTCTAATGTTAATGCTAATCATGGGTACAAGTCAGGTGTATTTTAATAGTAATACTCAAGGACTGATGCATTTAGCTTCCATTAGTTTTAGTAAGAGTTATTCACATGGATCCATGCATGTCGACAAGTAATGTATACCCTGGATATGGGAAATTCAAGCCATTCTATTTAGAGTAAAGAGGAATGGTTTAGTCAGAAATGGCTGACTTGTTACAGGGTAGCAATTCTCCTCGGGAGATTCGCTTCCAGATGCAGACTCCCCACTTTTCAAAATGTCTACTGTTTGCTGCAGTCTGCAAAAAACATCGGAAGATTTTTATGCAGTCTGGTTTACGTGAGTCTGACTTCTCAGTCAGGAAACAATCTTTTTGGTACTGAACTGCAACTGACAAATCTATATGGTGTCTTAAATACAAGAGGAATTCCTGCACCAGTGTACATTCATGTGGTGTTGTGTTGCTACTTGCAGGAAATTAGGGTTCATTTCATGAATTAGAAATAAGCTAAAAAATTTTAAGAGATCATTAAACATTTTGAAGGTCTAAGGATAGAGGCATATTCTTTTAAATAAAGCCATTATATCATTTTATTCATTTTGATTTACCCAAAGAAGTAAAGGCTTATTTAAAATTCTGATTTCCACAGCAGACGTAAAAAATTTCTTACAGGTGGAGGAATATAAAATAGGCTTGAGAACGGAAAACTGCAAGTGTTCTGCAGGCCTAAGATACTCCTCTTGTTTGCTGCTCAGGTTATTTAACAGAATTAACAAAGGCATCAAATGAGGGAATAAGAACGCCGGGTTTACAGTCTGAATGGATGGGGATTACACATTGCTTCTTGTTCAATTGAGTATTCTCCCTTTACCTAAGGCTAAGACCTTTTCCTCTAAAAGCTCTAATGTCATTGGGAAGAGAAAAAATCCCCCAGGAAAGCAATTCAGAGAGGTTAAATTTGGCTCTGGCTCTGACTTGCCATTTTGAGAGCGTCTCTTTCTTCTCTGTTCACTGCAGATGTGGTCCATGGAAAGCCAGCAGCCTCCCTAAGCAAAAGTTACTTTATAGAAGTACCAACCTCTGTCTCTTACTGGCTCCCTAAAGGCCTGCCCACCACCATCCAAGGGAACTATTCTTTTTAACTGCTGTTGCCTAAGGACTTCAGATTTTCTTTAAGATTAAGGATTTTCCATGTTTGCTCATGTTAGTTTTACCACTGAAAATACCTTAATGTGTTTTTCTTGGTAAATCCAGTTTGCTGTAAGATGGAGAGTGCTTCTTATGAAAAGTAGAGCTCCTTTACTCTGACAGACACATGATTTTTGTTTATTTTAGTGGATTGGATATATATTAATACATTGTTTCTCTGCAGTTTTAGTGATTTAGTTCCTGGTTTGCTAGGAAGCAATCTTGGATCTGAGCACAGGAAAATGCGATGCAAATCGTAGCTAGCACCATTGTCTACATGACTTTCAGTAAAGAATCCTTGGGAAGTGTGTACTAAACAAATGTATTAATGTGACAGGACCTGTTTCATTGGGTTTGTGTTCTGAAAGACAAGGTGAAATAGGAAATTCAGCAAGCAGGTGAGATGAAGCAAATTATTTGAAGACAGCCCCAGATGATATAATAGCTCAAATCCACAAAAATCAATAGCAACGCATGAGACCTTGAGAGACCAAATTCTCACTGAAAACTTCATAAATTCTGTTTCTTTATTTGAGAGCTTCTATTCTGAGTACACTTTCAACCATATCACCAGAAGAATTCCTGTTCCACAGCAAGGAGTGATCTTCTCATTTTGATGGACTCTGCCCATTTATCTTTATTAATTTTACTGGGTGAGCTTGCCCTGTTTGATACTATTGACTATAATCACAAAACTTTTGAATTATGATAAAGGCAACTTTTTCTTCTTTCTGATATTTGCCTTTAAAACCAAAGAAATATTACAGTCACGATCCATAAAGTCTTTTTTTAGCTCTGTATTTTATCCTATATAGTAGACATATTTCTGAAGTGGAATGCAGGCTTCTTTTTTTCCATTTTATAGTTTTTATTAATGCCCTTCACTGTGATGGTCTTTATTAACACCATTTGTTGTGTTCTTATATTTATGTATTTTCAGATTCAAAATTATATTAATGTTTGATCAGATATTTACTCAAGGAGCAAGAGATATCAGAACTGTAAGTCTCTAGGAAGTGTTCATGTCTTTAATATGCTTCAAATGATTAATATTAATGGTTCTAGTGCTGTGGAGGCTGTGTGAAGGTGGCTCAGAGGCTGTTCAGGAAGGAGATGGGGACATGGCTCTGGCTTGTCCCTTCTAGTCACTGTACCAAGGTTCCAGTCAGTCTGAAACAAGAGAAGAAAATCCTTCTCTTTAGTTCCTCAGCACTGCTTTTATTGCTTGCAATGAAAGCTATCTAAAGATAATTACTGTGTATGATCAGTCAGTTTCCTAAATATATATTTAGACTCCTGAAAAATGTTATCAATTCTTTGTAGATCCTCGCTTCTTTTCAAAGGTGTCTGTTGTTACAGCCCCTTATTATGTATTTAGGGTAACTAAATCTAGAGCCTGCATTTGTATACATTGCCTGAATTACTTTCACAAAGTGCAAAAGAAGTGGGAGTGTTGGTGTTTGTGTATTGTCCATTTGGTAAGTAGGGCATGCCAGTGGCATGCAATTGTGCTTATCAATTCACACTATCTGTGACAGTGCAATGGCTCCCTGCTGCTGTGCTAATAGTAAAGCAAAGTCAAGGGAGCTTGTTGTCAAAGAAACAGACAGACCCTAATCCCACAATGACACTGTTTTATTACATTGTCAAGATGCTGTGCCTTCATCACGTGACATGCGTGGATGGGTGTGGACAACTGGATGTCCAGCATGGCCCTGCTCGGAGCTAACTGGACATGAGCCAGGTGTGGCCTGGAAGCTGGAGCTGGTAGCTCATCGCTCGGAACTGTGACCTAGGAAATAACCTCTGCTGAGGTTGCTCTCTCATATTGACCAATGTCCTCCACCACACCTAGTGCACCTCTGAGGCTTCCAGGCTGACTCGGATCCTCTCCAGCCAGCTACACTCATAAGCGGCTCAGGCCCCTGTCTGACTTGTCTCTGTAAACACACCTTGAGAATGGAATGACCACTGGAAGACTGGAAGTGCAAATATTTGACAGAGTTTTTTCCCTCAGTCACTGCCCACAGTATTCTGTCAAGCTCAGATAGAAGGGAAGTGTTCTAATTTGCCTAAAAACTATCAGTTACAGAGAGCTGCTTGCATCCCTCTGTTGTTATTTTTTATAATGTAAAAGCATCCAGGAGTCACAGGCATGGTTTAGCACTCCACTGTATTAGGCACTGGAACACAGCAGAAGTTCCTTCACAAAGAGAAATCTGACTTACATTTGGTGTTCTCTTGATTTCCAGTGAGTAGAGCTGTGATCTGAACAGCTGGTACAGATGTGACTTGAATTCTGTCTACAACCTGCCTGTTTTTGAAAACAAAAGTATTAGAGTACTTTAGAGTTTTTCACTTATCAAAAAGCTATTTTGCTACATTGGAATATGAGCTAATTAAGCTCAGTTTCAGTGTCATTTAATTTTGATAGAAATAGATAATTTACATATTTAAATAGGTTTTATTTAGTGCAACTCAATTATTGTGGGTGAAAGGAATATGGGGCAATGATTCATTGCATTTACTACTAGACAAAAATCTCATCATACTGTTTAATGTTAAAATCACTGCTTACTGCCTGGTTAAGACATGAAAAAGTCATTGCACTGTTTAAAGCACACTAAAAGCAAAAAGACAATATAGGTCAGAAACTCTACAAGACTGGAGAAACTCTTTTTTTATTGAAGAAGGAACAATTTATATATTTTCATCACATCGAAACTACAGAGCATATAAAAATCAAATGTTTTAAATTCTAAATTAGAGAGAGACAGAGTGCAGGCTGATTGTTGCCTGCAGGAAATCTTCCAGGCTGTTTTCTGACATTCTAAATATAAAATAGACCATATGAGAAATGTTTGATTCATTCTGAAGCCTGTGATGAATGTTCGCCAGGAACCATTGACCATTGCCTCATCTCAAGTGGAATCAAATTGGAAGTTTCCCAGAGAAAGCAGAGACAGACCTCTGGAGTTCAGTATTTAATCTGAGTTCCTTGTACACCTTTCGTCTTGCCTGAACAGATAAAGCAAATTTGTCTCCACAGCTTGGTGAGGAATGACCACTGTTAGCTGTACAGTGAGTCTGTAAATGTGGAAATATAATTGTTAGTAAACAAGGACAGTGGATTAGTAGGAAAGCTTTTTTTACCTTTCTCTTCTTTTCATTTAGCCCCCTTCTTTTTCCATGTAAAAAATTGGGAAACCCCACCCCAACCCTTTGTTTATTCTAAAGGCAGGAGGATTTTGTCTCCTAAAAATGGTCTTATGAGATCTGCTTCTTTCCTTGACTCTTTTTGCAACAGGAATTTCAGATAGAAGCTGAAGGTCTGCTGTTGAAAGCCAGAATACAACACATGAAAGGACAGATACAAAAGGCCTTAAATGTACCAAATTTATAGATTGTTTAGACATAAAACGCACACATCATCTTAAGGTATTTTGAATATTGCATAATACAAAGATAATTGGACTGAAATCACAAATTAATGAAATTTTCCTAAGCATGGAAACATAAAAAACCTGTACTGTGGGATTTAAATCAGTCTGTGTGAAAGTTAAAGAACAACAGACAAAGCAACATCTAAATGTGTGACACTTTTGCACATTTGTGACCTGGCATTCATACTAACATTAAATGTTCAAACTTATTAGCGTTTTCTCCTACATTTCCTGTCCTTTTCAGAAACTTCTGGCTTTATTACAGGCTACTGCTCATATCTTATTTTTGTGAAAACTCCCTTCCTTCCAGAAAAACTAAAGCATGGGAATTTCAATTTAAAAGGTCAAGTCAGTATTTGTTGCCTTTTAACTACAGCTTTCTATTGTAAATTGTTGCTGAGAAATTAATTGGAAAAAGCCAAGAGGGTATTCTTCATGACATTATTCCAGGGCGTAGTTTTCAAGCTGTTTACTACAGAGACAGAAACACATTACAAGTTCTGTCCACATGTAAGATAGCATGCACTGGGGCATAATGATAAGCAGATGGTATTATTTGCAGTGGAAGTAATAGCAACCCTAATGTAGCATTTCTGCCTACATTGCTTTGCAAATGTTTTTATATTATGTTGTGTTAAAGTGTGGAACTTTATGTGCTTTCCCTATTTAAGGCATAGGTATTGATAGCAATTGACGAGAGAGCTGGTGGTGATAAGTAAACAGAGAGTAGTTATTTGGAAGTAGGTAGTATTTAAAAACAACACAACCACAGCAGTCACTAGCAAAAGATAGAACAAGACACAACAAATACTAGTGAAATGTTCCAGGAAATGGAGGAAAGATGAAATTGGATGTTAGTTTTTTCATTAAAGATGTTGTTTCAGAAAGTCTTTACATGAATATGCCATTCAGAAAATCTGAAGCTTCTAACTTTTATTACCAATAATACTGCCTAATTTACCACCACCATCTGCCTGGCAATTATTGCTGGAAGTAGTGCATCCAAGGCAGATTGTTTCAGAGAGTGACACTATAGTACACGGCTGCATTGTGAGATGGAATGTGTTAGGGAGATTCCTAGACTAGCAGAGACCTAAATTACAAATCTTACATAGACCCGTGCACACACAAATATATGCAGGTGTGTGAATAGATACACAACATGTCTCTGTGCGTGCACCTGCACGTAATAGTGTAGAATTGAGTCTTACACCATTTCATTATGATAGAGTGGTGCCAGGTTGGTCCAATGAGACTTAAATAAACCTCTGTGTTTGAAAAAACCAAAGCAATCTATTTAGAATATTATTAAAATAATTTCCTTTGCAAAGACATTTTGTATGAACTTGGAGTTATATTTCCTCCAGATATATGTCCTCATGGCCTCCTGCACGTAGAGTTAGACTCTGACATTTTTAGTGTGACTGATACATCGAAAGAGATGGTGCAGAAAGGACTTACATCTGTGGCAAGTCCCACAGGGATTCAGCCTCCAAAGGCACAAAGGGCCATATGCAAGAGTGACAACAGTACCTGCTGGAAGACTGCAACATGTCCTCCCTCTAGCACTGGCTCAAAACAGCTGGTGTGGAAAAAGGATGGGCAATGAGCACAAGGCAGCCTGTTCCCTGCTGTGCTGCAGAGCACAGCTAGCTGCTTTCCTTTTTACCTCTGCAGTGAAGAGCAGGATGTTGTGCCACCATGGACTTCAGTGGGAGGAGAACTTCAGACACTGAATTCACTGCAACTGCCAGCTGGGAGCAAGGACACAGATGAGATGCTGCCGTGTGTGGTACATCCTGCTGTACTCCACACAGGGTACAATCAGAGGAGAACCACCATAAACTTGGGAACTGGAGCATTTTGGAGTGAAAGAAATTCTGTGTATTCAATCAGAGCAGAAATGAAATTATTTTGGAATCAGCTGTGAGAAATGTGCTGCCTGTGTAAACTCTTCTGGTAAAAAAAAAAATCAAAAGTAACCATAATAAAAAAATTGATAATAATACATACATGACTAATTTATGGTCTAATGTTTTGAACATTGTTCCAGCAATTCTTCTCCTCAAATGTGATAATCTGATAAGAAGGATCACCAAAGTATTTTGGTATACTCATTTATTTGTGTTATGACAAGGGCAAGAGAACAGAGAACAGTCACTCAAGTACTGCAGTGTAGGGTGCAGTCCTTGCACTGAAGGGTTTACAGACTGAGCAGGTGAAACAGTCAAGAATGGAGAAGGCTTTCATTTTGTGCATGAGAAACAGAGCCTCTGCCACAAATCTGGGGTTTCCTGATGTCTGTGGGGTTTAGATTGCAATCTGAAAGGATATGGAAGTACATATTCAGTTATGCAGGAAGCTCTCTAGCACTGAAAGCAATAAGAACTGCACCACAAAGCATGATTATGCTTGTTTTCGTGAGTGGCTTGAGGATGTAAAGGACTAAGTTAGAAATTAAATTGGAATCTACCAGATGATTTAGCAAGATGGATGACTCCTGAAACCTGATTTCCTCTCTGGGATTCAGCTAACTCCGGTGTGATTCTAAAATGCTGTACAGAAATATGTGGCCTCTATCTTGGTTGTGTTGAGTACTCCTGCCTGGTTAGACATGTCAGCATGGACATCAGCAAAGACAGCATTTCACTCTTTTTTGTGACCCTCTCTGCAGTTCAAAGCTAGATTTGTAGCTGAGATAGCTAATGTGACACACATCTGCCACAATGACTTCAGCAGAGAGACTCTAAAAGTAACATGACAGTCAGAGAGAAAAGTGATATTATGAAGAAATACCAGTAAAAGTCCTGAGGAAAGTCACTCACACCTAAGCTTACATGAAGTATTGTCTATGTCAACAGAACTGTTGCAATCATAAAAAGACTGTAACAGAATGAAGAGAATTATTCTCCTGTATTCAGAAGAAAAAAAGAAATCAATGTGGGGAAAAAAAGCCAATTGTAACGTCTAAAAGCCATAACAATTAGTTCTCTAATATATGACCTTTTGAAGTGCCAAAAAGCTATTTTAAGCCTTTTAAGCCAAATCTTTTTTTTTTTTTTGATAGATGGACTGCTTAATTGTACAGATGCAATCATGTAAAGCTAAAAGACTCTATTAAAAACAACCCACTCCTTTTCAAGTCCAGCATCAATGTCCTATAAATTTGAGGTACTCTATTTTCGTAAAGGATCCTCTGCATCTCAGCATTGTACACAAGCCTAAACATTGCTGTTATATTGAGGTTGAAATCAATGAGAGCACTGTGCTGTAAACAAAGGAACAATTTGACCCACTGAGCACAATTAAGTTTGTTTCAGTCTGGGATGTGAACTGTAGTCTGTGTGAAAATCTTCTCACAGAGCTTCAAACCACAGTACATCTGTTTCTCTCACCTAGTTTACACAGTTCCATGTGGCAAAGTATCAACTTAAAGGCAAAAAAGAATATTTTTTAATACATTATGCTTCCATGCAATAATAAAGCTAAATAATATTTTTAACAAATTTATATCTAGCTATTGACCTACTGTATGTGATAATGACTAAAATTTAAATATAAAGTATTAATTCTGTCTTTGCATGTGAATATGTAAGAAATCCACTGCATTGAAGATGGAACTTTTGTCATACAATTCAGAAAATGTGTCAATAATGAATTTGAATGTAGCTGCACATATAGGAAGAACATAGCAAGATCAATACACATAGTCCCAAACACCATCCTCATTTTGATACCTAAAATCTTCTCTTCCTTGACATGTAAGTGACATACAGAAAATCCCAGTTTACCTATGGGATTTTCTTTTTCAGCAATCCTCATGACTTTCAGAGGATCAAGGTTGTATCCATATGTTCTTGAAATTTTCCCTGCAGTGATTTTTTGCAGCCATAAATGGAAAATGAATAGCAATGGATTTTATAGGAGCATGTGGGTTAAAACTGGCTGAAAGACTATAAACAAAAGATTATGATAGCGACTAGGGGAAAAATATCTAGTAGTGTAATGAAGGGTGCAGTTTCAGGATTGTTCCTATTTAACATCTTCATTAGCAATCTGGAAGAAAGAATAAACAGCATGTTAATGAAATGCACAAATGATACTAAATTAGGAAGAGTCACAAATACTAGTGAGGACAGAAACATAATGCAAAGGCCCTGGGGAGAAATGTGGGCAGGAAATAACAAAGCAAGCCAGTACTCACAAAAAGCATACTAATACATTAGATCTAGAGCAGTGTGAATTAATGAGGGAACAACCACAGAAGTAGTAACATTGGAAGAGATTCTGTGAGCAACATATTAGATATGCTGTGCAATGTGACATGCTGGCAATAAAAGCCAAAATATTCACTGCCACATATGCAAAGGCATCAAGTCATGGATCAAAGAGGCAATAGCTCCTCTAAATGGCTCTCTGCTTACAGAAAATGGAATATTCTGAGAGTACAAGAGTATTGATACTGAAGAAGACCCCCAAGTCAGCATAACTATACTCAGTTGTAGTAGGTATTTTGGTTAAAAAAATTCTGCAAAAAAGAACAGGGAAGAAGTGTGTGCTAGTTTGACTGTAAACCAGCAGGGGAAATTAACCCCACACAAAATACCTGGAGATTTTAGGTCAAAATTACAATTTTAATAAAAAGGTTAAAATAAATGCAGGAATACAGAAACATCTGCCTAAACAAACCGGCAGAGTCACGGTACAACCTGACACCCTGTTGACCAGGGTGGTAGCTGTGTAGTCCAGTTAGGCACTGGTCCTGTAGAAGGTCTGGTCCGGAGACCTCTGGGTTTCCAGTCGTCAGGTAGTCCAGTGGTCTGATAGTCCAGTGGAGTGGAGTGGAGTCCCGTCGAGTGGAGTAGTCCTGAGTCCTGTTGAGAGGAGTGGAGTGGAGTAGTTGAGTTGAGTTGAGTTGAGTTGAGTTGAGTTGAGTTGAGTTGAGTTGAGTCGAGAGTGATTTCTCCCATCCCAAACCATTGCTTTTATGTTGTGTTTCTTGGCTGGTACCTCCCCCAGAGGCAGGGACTTCCACAATGGAAGAGGATTTTCCCGACATTCTATTGGTTGCTTTGGCAATGAGCTCACATGAGGCTCTGCACGGTTTCTGACATTCCATTCTTATCAAGTCCAGTGATGCGCCATTAATCAAGATAATTGACTCAGGGTGGTTCTGAAGTTCTATTGGTCCATGCTTATCAATCCCAGTGATGGGTCATTAATCAAGATAATCTCATCAGGGTGGGTGGTGTAATGGGCCATTAACTGAGATGATGTAATCAGGATGGGTGGTCCTTGCTGTTGGCCAGAATGCTTATCTCAGTTGAGATAAGGAGTACCTCAGGGATCAGGTATGTAACTGTGAACTATCCAGCCTGTGTGAGTGGTAATAGAATGTATGGTTAACCCAGGACAAGTGGTATATAAATGTATGGAAAGTCTGATGAGGATGAAGTGAAAGATGGGTTAATGGCAGTAAAAGTAACTGGCTGTACTCTGAAAAGTTTTTTTAACTTTTATTCTGCTCTACCACATTTTCTTCTGTTACGAAAGTTAGTGGATGAAAAGCTGGCACATAACCTGCAAAAGGAAAGCTGTGCACACACACTCTCCTATTGGTAAAATATTTTTCCCCACCTGTCACTTACATATAAATTGAATGAAAGGAATCTATTGTGAAAAACTTGGGATCAAGTTTTCCAGGTGTTAAACATACCTGAAATCGGCTGAAAATTTCTTGCTTTATAATTTTTTTTTCTAATGAGAGGTAAGTAGGCATAGTAAAAGGGAGAGAAAGAGAGGTTAAAGTTTATCCTCATTTTTCTGGTGAGTGTTTTTTTTTAATAGGACTTAAGTCTGTATGTTGCATGAGTAGACATTTTCTTTTGAACAAACAAAGTGTCTTTTTTCTGGGGGAAGATGGAAGTATAAAAAGAAAAGAAAGAAAATACAAAAACCAACAATAAAACTAGTTGTGGCATTGATCTAATCCATGCTACCTTTCTGTTTTTGACACTGCATGCATTCTAATTCTATTGCCCCTTTCTACAGCTCATCCAGAATATAGTAAAATTGTAACTGAGTATACTCTGTTAAATCATACACTAAACAGTACAATGACAATTAAACTATAACTGAATAAAGTTCCTTGATCCTGGCAGTGATGCTGCTTCTGCAAAAGGAGAGATTGAATAGATTAATATCCTTCAGTTTGTAAAAAATGGGAAGGCATGGTTAACATTTATTTTTATGCACATTCATATAAATACACTCATTAATATGAACAATACGGAAGAGTGAATAATCACTCCTCATTCTTTTTCTTGTCACAATAAAAGAACTCAAGAGTAGAAAATGGAAAGATCAGCCAGCTGCTGTAAACCAGAGAGAAGTTCTATTCCACAGTATGTGTAATTAAGCCCCAGAACTCATTACCAGAGGATGAGTGTAAAAAGAGGTCAGAGAGATCATGAAAGATAAGGGTATGGAAGGGCACTGAGAAGAAAATTTCACATAAAACTTGTTGCTCTGAAAGGCCCTAAACTTCAGTTTATAGGGGCTATACATTAAAAACGTGGGGGTCACTGTGTATACTCATTCTCTTACACTGTTCCATATTTCTACCCACACTGCAGGTATGCTATAGGCCTTGTACTCTTAATTTGGCCCAATGAAGTCTTCGTTATGCTAAAAGTTAATATTAAGCAATAATAATCACAATCTCAATGAAATACTCTGTGAAGGCACTTTTTTAAAAAACAAAAGGTCAGTAGAGGGGAATTTTGAAAACATACACATGCACACTCAGGGCTGGGAAAACAGCAGAACTAGGAATTACAAATGTTTTTTGGGGGGAAGAGATGCATTAATTGGGTGCCACCTTACAAAGTGCTGTTTTGCCATCAGGACCCGCATTAGGGTGCAAACACTAGGGTCTCTGAACAACTAAAAAACTGTTCTGTGCTTTGTAAAATAACCTAAATACCAAAGTACTTTAAAAATTTAGTCTTCAGGGACTTCTCTCCACAGCAGGAATGTATAGGATATATTGTATAGGATTGTTAATAAAATTTTGTGGTCAATAAAATGCTTTTGTGAGTTTGAAGTGGATGGTATGGTGTTCAGTACAGATCAGGTCTAATCCAGGGCAGAATTAAGCTTGTTTAGAAAGGTAATGTGGAACTGGGTTGTACCAAGCCTTAAGTGGTGGGAAGGCCCTTGCTTGGAAAAAATAAAACCAGCAGATGTTCTTGGTTCAGAAGCATGATTGCTTCTGTGACTTTATGTGGGTTTGCTAGATTTATGCATCTGTCTAGCTTCCTTATGGTAGAGGGAAGGGAATGTGACTCTCACACTGCATCAGTCAAAAAGCCTGATATTATATTTAAGGACAGTTAGACTCACTTGCTCAGGTCGTCTTGTCCCATCTTCCAACACTCATAGATGTTGAAGGCTTTGTTAAAACTGTTAGTTGTTTTTGGTAGGTTAAATATATATTTCAGTTCTCTTTGCCAGGTGAGGAGAATAATTTCAGGTTCCGAGGCTTTTATAAGGAAGGAAATAATAGTATCTAAAAATAAGGCTTACTTTATGCACAACATACAGTGTATGGTGTGATCCCAGAGACAAGATTAAGAAAGATGTCATAAATTGCAGACTCTATCTTAATAATAATAGGTTAGAGATATT
Organism: Ptilonorhynchus violaceus; assembly: GCA_013397565.1. Taxonomy (NCBI): domain Eukaryota; kingdom Metazoa; phylum Chordata; class Aves; order Passeriformes; family Ptilonorhynchidae; genus Ptilonorhynchus; species Ptilonorhynchus violaceus. The sequence continues at coordinate 1,250,967 of VZRJ01011173.1, forward strand.
ACTGGGACATGAAACAGTTTCTTTAAGTATTAAACCTATTTGGATTGACAAGAATTTTGACATAATCTAATGTATTTAATGTAATGTGAAAATGTATTTATAAAATATCTGGTTTCTATGAGAGGGTGAACTTTTCTTCTTCTAAGCGGACTGCGTTAACTTAGTTGAATTACTTTTTCATAATATTTTCATAATGTATTTAGCCAGGGACCTGTATAATTATGTTTATTACTCCTATAAAGGATGAAGAAGAGTATGTGCGGGAAGAATATGCAGTACTTTTTTTATCAGATTTACTGCAGCCTTTTGAGTAGCTATATCCCTACATATACCCGCACAGGTGTTCCCTGAATGATATTGGTCTTGATCAAGAGTGTATTTCAGACTGCAAGTATATGATGGTGGGTTTTTTTTATAGGAGGATGCACCAATTTTGATTCCCATCCCAGAAAAACATCCTTATTAGCTCTGGTTGTGGGCTGGCACTTCTAACAAAGACCTACTAATAGAGAAAAGAGACATTGTCAATAAAAAATGTGCATTCCACTGAAGCCGCAGACAGGCATGTTTGGGGAACAGAAAATGCCAATTCACATATATGTAAGTTCACCTGCTAAGTAAATAAAACTAAATCCCATTAAACATCTTTGATTATGAACAAGGATATTTGTATCAAATTATTTCTCTTAACTGATCAGCTTTAAAAATTCATTGAAAGCTTATTAAAAAATTGTCCCTTCTGGACAATTGTGCTCTTCATGGAAAGACATTTCCCTTTGGTATTTTTCTACCATTTTGTGTCTGAAACTCATTGCTTTTGTCTCCTTTCCAGTTCTGCTTCAAAGGACTGATTCCACTTTCTAGGCTTCATCTGACTCCAACTGGTTCCTCTGGAAGAGGAGGTGCAGAGACGATGGTGCTTGTCTTCACAAGGGCAACACAAGCCTCGCAGACTGGTAGTTAATGGTGCTGGGAATGGAGAACTAGGATAACTTCTCTGCTTCCTGAGCCTGAGCTGTTCCATAGTATTTACTCTATTCATGGCTAGTAGACAGTTTCAACACGTGGCTCAACTAAAAAGAAGCTCTCTAATATAGTAATTATTTTTTATTTCTCTGTGGCAGAGATTGATGCAACACACAGGCTTCCTTGGCTTAAGCCAAATTATTAATACAACAATAAAGAATATTTTGCAGTTACTGATTATTTTAATAATTTTCTATATGCAAAGCACATTCTTTGGCCAACAAACCTTGCCATCAGCCATGAGTTGTAGATCGTAGTAGGTCCTTATTTCTCAGCTCTCTGAAATGTTAAAGAATTACACCAAAAATAGATGAATACCTCGTTGCTGCATCCCCATGTCCTTTTCCACTCAAGAAAGGAGCAGAAGATGGGCACACTTACATACTCTGTATTAGCCACTGGGTTGTGATCATCACAGTACAGTATCTCACCTAAACCATAACAGCAGCCACCACTTTTTAATATAATAAATATATCACTAAAACCCCGGGGTAAAGCTATGCTAAACTTAATAAGTAAATGGAAAGAAACGGAAAGAAAAAACACCCTGGGAATTAACAGTAGAGGACAGAAGACGAAATTCTTGCTGTATTAGCTGTTTGTCAATTTTTTTTCTGGCACTTAATGTTTCGCTATGATTTCTTGGCATTCAGCACAGCTCCCCAGAGTATCCCAAGTGCAATGCTTGATACTTGCCAGGTAAGATCCAAATGATGCTGAAGTGTGAATATTTGTATGTGGATTTATAGGTCTGTAAAACCGTCTGTGTAATTACTATATTTATTTAAAATATTTCAACCTGCTTGAGGAATTGAAGTAACATAATATAATTTTTACTTACTGTAGTGCTCTTTATTTACATAGCCACTGTTGTGTAAAGTAGCCATATATACATGGAACCTCCATGTTTTGTGTTTTGTGCTGAAATTGAATTTGTGTATTAAGCTTTACAGTAGAAGAAGATTCAAGACTTCATTTCTTAAGGCTCAATACAGTAGTTGGGCATTACTTTATATCGCTTTGGTAAACACATATTCAGTACCCTTTATTGTCCTTGGGAATTATGCATAGCTGTGAATGGGAGGACTGATAAGCACAAGTATTAGAAACACATTATCTTGAAGTTTTGCATATGTTTTGGAAATTTATACTCTACTGCACGTGTGATATAATGGATTTGTTTTTAGATAGCTTATCAACATAAAGTAGTCCACAGATGAAGGATTAATAGTTTTCAAGCATTTTAGTTTGTCTGATATGAGAATATCTCTGAATTTTTAAAACCCCCCTGCCAGCAAGCAGACACATTAAAGTGTTCAGATAACAGCTTCCTATAGCTACATGTTGTAAAAAATAAGTGTATAAGTAAAGAAACACAAGTGTGTTTCTATTCCATGGCTGGAATTGAAATATATAACATTGATAAATTGTATGTACATTACTAATCTGTAGGAAAATTATTCTACCAGTTGCCAATCTTCAGAACTGTAACAAAATACAAATCACTCTTCTGAATTATATCTAGGCATGTGCAGTATTTATTGAGATTTAATCAAAATTTAGCAAAATATTAGTTCAATAAGCCTTCTGTTTGAGTTGATCAGGATTATTATTTTATGTCAACTGAGTCTTAGTCTGAGTCTGAGTCTGCAAAAGATTCAACTTTGGCTCATTTAGGGGCAGTACCAAAGCAGACATTGCGCTGGCTTCAGAGGATTCTTTAAAACAAGCACATTTGAGCAGTAACTAGAATTTCATATTTTCTTTAAAAAGAAGTTAAGTATTTTAAATATCTTAAGTGTTGTAACTCCATTGTAAGCTATTTCCTCCTTTGTATATATATGGCTTAATAAAATTCAATATGGTGCATACACACAATTTAAGAAACTGACATTTGATCTTTTTTATATTATACTGAATAATAAATGTTATATTATAGCAAGAAGTTTAATTTGCTGTCTTGCACAGGTATGGTTATGTGAGTAGTCATATGAAGCCATGCAATACCAAAATAAGAGTTCTTTCTGGTGTGTGTGCATATGAAATAAGGTTCCTTGTTATATATACCTAGAGTACATACAGACAAAATTATCTCTCCAGAAAACAACTTACCTTTCTTTCACTTGTACAAATTCGGAGTCCAGCTTAGAAATACAACATTTTCCAGAAAGCAATGTATATAACCTCTGTTTCTAGTGCTCTAGTACTACAAAGGCAGTCATTATCAGGCTATAGAGACAATCTCTGTTTGTTATTGTATACCAGGAAAATATAACGCTTATCCTTTTTGAATAATAAATAATATAAAACAGACATTTAGGAAGAATCCTCTCGGTAACATCCCCTTCTACAACTCATTTGACCAAATCCTTTTTTCTAGTAGAAAAAAACATCTTTCAATGGTTTAATTGAGAATTACCTATATATTAGAGTACAGTCTTCAAATAAATATGCACAGAAGTGGAACTAGAAGATCTTTAAGTTCCCTTCCAATCCAAACCATTCTATGATCTATTCGATGACTTAAATACATGAAGAAATTGTCAAATACACCATCCAAAAGTTGTTTGTTTGTTTGTTTTTTTCCAAAGAGACCAAAAGAGAAATAAGAAATAGCTACTCACAGGCATTTTTTAAGGGAAAAGGCACAAAAAACCCCCCTGTGTTTGTGGTGGAGACAGAGATTTCTGTGAAATATAACCAGATGAAGATTATTATATAAAAGTGCAATATGGTAATACGGGGGATTTGCACTAAGAAGAAACCCAGAAAAATAAAAACATGAAGAACAAAAGGAGAAATCAACATGGATTATTAATAGCGCTTTTTCAATTGATTTTGGTACCTGCTGAATCTCAGATCTCACAAACACTTCTGTCAGTAAATGCAACATCATGGAATCCTATAAGCTGACAGACAGTTTTGCCTGGCTACAGTTATTCCTGTGAATATGTGTAAGCTGGATGAGGAGAACCCAACCTCTACTAAAATAATTCAGAAGACTATTGCTGACAGCAAAATTTCTACATGCAAAGTCAATTAGAAAATCTTTCATATGCAATAATTGATATAATAAACATGAATTAAAGCAGATTGAATTATCTGTGGCACAACTCTGTAGACAATTAAAACTCTTTAGAGATAACTTCCAAAGGTGGGATCCTTAAAAGATAACTTTCAGCTCCTAACACCAAATCCAGTTAATAGAAAATGGCACTACAAGGTATCACATGATAGCATCTGATGTATTACAATAGGAAATTAATTAAACGGTGATTTATTAATTACAAGCATAACAGATGATAGCAATATCTGTAATCAGAAGTGATTACATTATACCAAGATCAAATAACATAGTAAAGATACGTATTTGAATAAACAATACCAGCTAACATGCACCATTTCATTTATCTGCTGAATAGAGCAACACAAAGTGGCTGATGAAATATCCTTTCCTTTTTTTTTCTTTTTTTTTTTAATTCCCAGAGAAATAAGAGAAAAATGAGTAAATATTAAAGGGGCATAGGCTGAACATCTGAATTTCATTATAGCTGTGCTCTTCCTTAGTTGCTCTTATTTTTTTTTTAAGTTATGTTAGGGTATAAGGCTGTCTTCTTTTACAGGCCAAAGGTGTTTTGTCTGGTTTTAAATTGTAGTTCAAATTACTTTAGTGCAATTCAAACAGAGAAATTTTCTTTTTTTTTGGAAAATCCATCTTTTCCTAAAATTTGGCATGCAATAAATGCAGAAAATCATAATTACAATTTTCAAAGGGGATGAAAACCCAAAATGAAGGAATTTAATTTTGAGTTTGCAGATTTTTTAAGATACTTAATATTAATTTGGGGGGCTGTTGTATTCCTTTCCCCTAGACAGATTTGTAAAATTCATTTGGCTGGAATATTATAAAACATTTTGTCATTCCTGGTTTAGGTAATTCTCAACACCTTGTAATCAAAGATGTTTCTTGCCTAGCAGTTCAGCCTAATTACTGGTTTTGGCGCAAGACTTCTTCTAGAACTTTGCCCCAGATGATATTTATAAGAAATTAGGATGCCTTCCAGCCAGTACAAATTTCAGAATACCAGGACTGAGTAAGTCCTTAATCCTCCTAATTTATCTTTTCTTAAAAGATCCATATAATTACATACAAAAGGCATTTCAAACCTGTAAGGACTTGGTGTCTTTAAGCAGGCTCAAATTGTGCATCCCAGGAGAAACATCTAAAATCACTTTTAAAAAATTTAGGTCAGTATATAATTAGAGCCCCAAGTTACCCGAGAGTATCAAATTTGAGCTGCGTAATGTTAGACACATGCCTTGACAGTTTGGCTACATTCAGTGGCAGTTTGAACTTTCAAATGAATGCCTGTGAAAATAGCAGGGAAAATAAACTCCTAAAAATCACAGGAGACTTTTTTTCATTTTTTTTTTTCCTTTTATGCATTTACAGCAAAGAGCTTTAACCAAATATATTTATAGTAAATTTTGTAATCCTGGCACTTTCATGACAAATACAAACTTGTCATAGTATCCTCCAAGTGTGAAACTGTAACTGAGAAACTAAAGAGTGGGGTACTTCTCTACTCATATTTCTGTTTAGAAATCACAGCACAAAGTGGAAAAGCAAAAAACATGAACAAATTTTCAGCCTCTGGAGATAAATTCACTGCTTGTTTGACTGGAGAAGGACTGCTGCAGCACTGGTTTTGTCCTATTGCCACCCTAAAACGTGGGGGCTCTGGGAACTGTCATGCCTGGCAGACAGAGATCATGGAGAAATGGCTTTGGTCTGACAGTCTACCTCTTCAGCCATCTTACTCCTGTGACCATGCCTCAAGTGCATGCTCCTTGCATATAGTTAGAAAAACCTGACAGCTCAAACTCTTATTTCAATCCTACTTGGGATTTCTATGAAGACCTAAGGCACTGCCGCCAATTCCGTCTAATGGGTATATTCTTAACCTGCAGTCTGAAAGATGTAATTTCTACTTCTTCCTCTGCTGCATCATGGGGAAAAATTTATGTTTCAGATCCTATTTTTGCAGGAATGAAAGGCAGTGAAACTTATTTACTTCTCAAACCACTGCAAATTTATCCATAAGTGTAACAGAAAAAGTTCTGTGATCAGAATAGACTGTGTTTCCTACAGATATCTGTAATGGAGTGGGATTTGGTTTTGTCTAACAAGAAGCAAATGCCAAAAGAAGCTTTATCTCAGATGCAGTTATAGCGTCTCTCTCAAGTGCAAATTAAATCAGAGTTGAACTAATACTTTACATTTTCCTTAACATGAGCACCAAGAAACTCTGTCCACTATGCAATTTCTCAACATCCACATCAGTGATAGAAGTGAGTCATCTATGACACATCTTCCCCTCTTGAAAAAAGTGTGTAAATCTGGCCAACTGGTTTAAAATCTTCTAGAAGGACTCACATAAACATATGCACTCAATGCAGGATCACAGAAGTCTCAATTCTGTAAGAAAGTGGGCAAAAAAATACAGAGAAAACACCATCCCTGGTATGTAGCCATTCTTGAACTTAATATACACAATGGCTGTACAAACCAGATTATACCATTTTAATGTAAATTTTATGTTGGCATACATTGCCTTAACAAAAAGACCTGAACTCATAATCTCCAGTTCCCTTTAAATGCATGTATTACACAGCTGTGTTAGTGTCACACATTTCAGCCATCTTTCTTTCTTCATATCCCTATTCCTTTAGAAAGAAAGCTTTTAACAATTCAGGTGTGCTCCATGAATGGCCTCTGAACCTGGAGTTTGAGGTGTGGTGATAGATCAACTGATAGGCTTCCAAAGTGAGAAGGCACAGTAAGAAAAGTCTCCTCTCGCAAAATGTTTTGGATAAAATAAAATGGAGGCTACTTTTAGGTCAGACATACTGGCATTGTCCTGGGAAGGGTGAGGAGGGACCTTCTGCATTAGATGAGCTATTTCTTCAGTAAGTTGTTCCAGTCTTGGTGGATAATGGTGATCTCTGGTTATCTGCCCAAGCACTCTGCTGATGGCATAGCTGAAGTGGGCTCTGATTTATTCAGAGCTCATCTTTACATGGCCTTTATATACTCCTGAAACACTCCCCATAGAATTTACTTTTCCAGTGAGTTTATATATATATTCCCACACATATGTGAAAGTGTACACTGTATCACACAAATGCACACATGTATTACTAGCAGAAGACAATTGTCTCTTTTTAAGTGATGATCCATTCTCCCCAGTAACCCAAGTATACTACAGGAAACTCTCCTATGACACTTTTGCCTTCAGATACGATGCAAAAGTCTGTTACATCCATATTTGAAGATTCTCTCTTGGCATGGGTCATAATCCTGACTTCTCAAATCAAATTTAAGAGAAATTACTAGATGAAAAATGGTCCACTCTGTGTCCAGACTGTGCCTAGGAAAAGTATATTCATTAATTATAAGAATCCTCTGGTAAGCTTCACCATAATGTTCTTAAGAAAGGACACTGAATTCTATATATATTATGTAATAAAATCAATTCAGTGATATGGTTGAGTCATCCAGACCAAAAATCAATAGGTTAATGGGTCTTAAAACAAGCAGAACAACATACAGCTATCTATAATTTTGATAGCCTGAAGATCCATTAAAGTATTTTCATAATTTGAGTTCTATTACTAACTTAGTTTACAACTCTCTCCATAAACTCTTTCAGAAATCTGATCAAAGTAAATTCAAAGAACCACCACTACTAAATAACCAAATACTTTGTGTTGCCAAGTTGCTGGGAAAAATATAAGTGAATGATAGCCAAAGGAATTGAATATTTTTATTCTAGTTACCAAAGCATATTTTAAAACTGCCCTGGACTAATAATTTCTGCTTGAAATATTTTCTTTTATAACTGGATCTTAGATTTCTTTCACTTTGTCAATCACTTAGACTTCAAGTTTAAATATGCAAGAACACAGAGCACAACAAAAGAACACGCTAATCTTACTCTGTCAAAAGCAGATCCTCTTTCTTATTCCCCAGGGCCAGACAAAACAGAGCTGGGCTACAACGTTAAATACAGTGAAGCAAGCATACACATTTTCTTATCTCTTGCTAAAATACAGACCTGATATGTAAGAAAAAATATTCCACACAATTTTTTCTTTCCTACGGTTTCAGCTGATTGCAAAAACAAATGAGTAAACACATCCCCTTAAACCACACGAGCGGATTTTCAAAGACTTTTCAATTTAACCCCTAATTTTGCTGGAATGGGTAGACTCACTGGCCATTCTGCTGCACACTTGGCCAGTAATCTGTGCATTGCACAAACTTATGGAAATCTATGAAATGGTGTGGTCAGTTGTGAATCTAATCGTGTTTTACCCTTGGTGAAAGACCCCCTTCAGTACACTGAGGTCCTTTGGACTTTCAGCCCCTTGGCTCACTTGCAAGTACATTCACATGAACACTTACAGATGGAACGTCTTTGTAAGGGCAAACCATTTTCCTGTTAAATACTGCACATAATACATCTTTCTAAAGATGCTTTTTCTTTTAAAAATTTATTCCAGCAAAGTGTAGCCTTGAATACTGTGGGCTGCTGGACAAATTTCCTGGGAAGTATAACTGAAAAACTGGACTTCTTAAAAACCTATTATCTGCAAAGAGACACAAGGGTAAAGAAGAAACTCATCATTACAGCTGAAGCCCTGTAAGTCAGTTATTGTTCCTATTGTACTTTCAGTGTATCATCTTAACAATGTATTGTTGTGGTTTTTTAAAATTATAATTATTTTTTTAAGGACACAGTCCTGGACTTACACACCCAGGAACAAAATACTTCCATTCTACTACGATGAGAGTGTAAATATGTAGTATAATGGATGAGTAATGACAGTAAGATAAATTTGCTGGTTTTCTTCAGGGATAAAAAAAAAAAAGAGAAAACCAAGAGAGTGTGAAACCATGGCAAAACAACTATCTGATAGCTCATTCTTCAAAATGGAGTTCACTAGGTTCAAGAAAGATCTTTCTGCAATAGAAACCAAATTAGCAGTTCTATTGTGAAGAAGCCATTATATGACCTCACCTATCAGAAAAATGCTTCTGGTGCAAAAGTTTCTGCAGAATTAATAAGACACATTTTTCCTTTATCTGTTCCAAAAGAGTAACATCAGACCTCAAGAGAGATATGTTATCACGTACCACACTACACTGATAACTCAGTGTGAAAGAGTAAACCAGTCTTTCAAATTAGCCACACAAGAATATTCTGAGGGGCTTCTATCAGAAATAAGGATGATACAGAAAGAAATGGGCAGACTTATTTTTGATGGTGATTTTTGCTACAAGAACTTACATAGATATATGCATATGCAGCAAAACACCTGCATTTGTGCACACACTTTAGCAGGCACAACGGTCTGAAGAGTGTTTCTCACTTATATAAGGTTGCTTCTCGGCAGAAAGCAAAATGACTCAGTAATATCTGCTATTGCCATTTCTGCATGAATTAAGTAATCTTTCTACCTTCCTTTCTTTTCTTCTTGCCTGAAATATTCAGTGCTGTAATTTCAACACCCAGATGATTACATCTAATCATTAGAGATTACTAAAAAATTTTTGTCTAAGACACACTGTTTGAGTGATTGTCACATCAAATCCCCAATTATTATCCAAGTACACATCACCAACATATTGCTACTCAAATAACTCAAAACTGAGAGTATAAAGTGTCAAATTTTTTTTATTGGTTGAAGAAGATAGGGAAAAAGAGAATGCATCAAGCTACAAACAGATTAGTACTTTTTTCGCAAAACACCTGATGATATGCTGATGTTTCCCCAGTTTGTGTATCTTCTTGATGAAAATGAAAACCAAACTTTTAAATTCTTTTTCCCAGTGTATATAGCTGAAAATTTGATGGTGGCACTGAAATCTTTACAATGGTGAGAATATAGACTGAAAAGATGTCTGAATTTAACTATCTAGAGCGAAAATCTTCTTTTAAATTTTACCAACCAACAGGGAATAAACCAAATATGTTAAGTGCCTGATCTTTTGGGGGAAAAAAAGTTTCAAAAATGCATGACATAATTGCGGGCAGATTTAGTCTTCTTGGAAAGATTATTCAATTTTCTGACAGAGAAAAAAAATGACACAGGTTGTTTTGGATACTCAGTGTGATTAGTTTATACCTGTAAACCATAAGAGTTGTGAGATTAAGGAATACACTGGGACTAATATCTAAGGAATAAGGATATCTAAGAGTCAGATATCCCCAGAACAACTGGTCTAATAGCCTTGGTTCAGGATTCAAATTACAATTCATGGTAAGAGGAAAAAAGAATACCACAACACATTAACAGTGTTACTTTCTTCTGGTCTGGAATCTCTTATCAAAGTGAGGCATGAGCCTTTCTCCTTTGAAGGTGTTCACGGGTGAATGCATGAAGGGGATATAAACAATTCAACAGATTTTCAGCATAAATGCTGCAGATTTGTGAATCAAGTATATTTGTCTGGAGGCAAATAAAATTCTGCTAAAAACTCTAAGCTCAAATCAGTAAGCCCTGAAATAACCTGGGGAATAAGGGACAAAAGGACTACAGTCCTTAGGTTGTGATGTGTATGTATACCATTTGATAGAGGTCTGTGGACAATTCATGGGTCAGATGGCAGTCTCTGCTCCTTGCTCCTGGTTTTCTGAAGGGAAGAGATAGTGAAAGAATCAGCTGACAAAGAAGGAAGTAGAGGATGCAGCAGAGGAACAGAACAGATGGGCGTGGGAGACAAATTGTGGCGCAAAAGTGACAGCACAATCATTGAATTCTAGACAACTAAAAATACACAAATACATTTATATTTGTTTCCCTTACTGCAGTTGCCAGAAAGATGTCACATAATCACAAGTAAAAGGTGAGGTGGCACATGCAAAGAGAAGTCACCCTGAGTGAGATACATTGGTCGCCTTCTTCTTTAGATGATGCTCCTACCTCTGAAAGCCAGAAGGCCAGTGGCTTTGGAAATTTGTGACCCCATAGAGAAAAGAAATTTCTCCTGTTCTTTCATGATGTTTTAAGAGTGTTAGCAGGGTTGCCTTGGACAAGCTCAGTTGTTACAAAAGACATAGGAAAAAAGAACAGTTTCTAGGATGTGAGCTATTTAAGATCTTCCAGATGAAATCTTACACATCAGGAATTGTAAAGTAACAAATTAAAAGTTTTAGTTTGTGAACAGAATCATTAAAAATGCCAAAAATTAAGGCTTCTTTATAGCTATACGAATAGTTATTATAAAACAACTCAGATGCAAATTGCTTTATTCAGTGGTTTAAAAAGCCATCAGATAAATGGAGAATGTACCTGTGCTGTTTCTCAATCCTCAGCTATACCTCTTATTGACTAAATAATGTCACAGTCTGAAAAAGGGCCACGACTTCAGCATGCTTTGAAAGAAATATCCTTCTAATTCCTTTATAAATAGGGCAGACTAGCCCACCACAGAAATAACTGAGTGTATAGCTGGGGGTAAATTTGCATTAGCTGAAATTAATCAAAGACTACACCTTCAGTTTGCTAAGCACAAACAGAAACAGGTTCAAGTAGGCTTCTGTGTTTTATATTCTTCCTGAACCAGCTCAAAATATTTTCCTAGTTTGTATGTTGCATTGGCTGCCTGGAGTTCTCAGTTTAGGATCAGAAGTTCTTTGCCCTTGGTCTATATTCCCTTTTTTCAAAAAAGAAAAAAATAGGGACACTGACAGCAGCAGTGAAAGAATCCATCATAATTTAATGGTAGTTTTATTATAGCTGAGGTGTTTTAAGGACACAAGCAAGATAAGCTCCATAGAAAGAGATAGCATCTTTTACTGGATCAACAAATACAGCTGGAAGGGTATACAGATCTGGAGACATGAGTGCCCCTCTGCAAGTTTAAAATGGAAACAGCCAGCTGGTCTAAAATATTTATTTACAAATTGAATGTACATATTAAAAAGTGTTACATTATAGAAAAGTTGAATTTTAACAAAAGGATTATATATTTCTAAAAAGTAAGGACAAATTGCTTTTTTAGCTTGATAGCTAAAGGATACATCACCTAATCTAAATAAGTTTAAGACTGTTAGTTTTACTGTGTTTACGTAATTTTTGATTTCTGATGTTTCACTCTACAAGTTTAAGTTGCCTCATTTAACTGAAGCATATTGGGTCCCCTTTCTGCTACAACACGACAGAAATAAAAGAGACACGTTAGTCTATAGCCCTTCTCATGGAAAACTTTCTCTCCCAAATATATTTGGTGAGGAGAACCTATGGCTTTCTTATCATATCACACATTTTTGAATGCTGTATGCTGCTTTCTTTTGGTGTCAAATCAATTAGTATTTATTTCCCTTTCTTAGGAAAACATATATGTTTTCCAAGATTTATTATTTATGCAGATTATGGTAGAATCTTGTCCAGGTTTTTGGCCAGGACAGAGTTGATTTTTTTTGTGGAAACAGTGAGGGCGTGGAGCCTGGAGCTGTGTGGGCTTGTCTAGGTTGTTATGCTGTAAAACCTCACATCCCTGCTGGGGTGGGGAAGTAAGGGATTCTCCTTCCAAGAAAAGGTGAGGGTGACTCACAGTCAGGGAAGAAAGCACGAAGCGTGGAGGGTCTGTCCACCACTGTTTTTCATTGTGCAGGGCTTGTGAGCATTTTTGCATGTAAATCACCCTCTTTTATACAACTTCGTCACTAATATTGTTGCAGCTATTGTTCGTTTTTCTTATCTCATTGCTGTTTCCAGTAAATTGTTCTTATCTCAACCTGTGATTTCTTATCTCAACCTTTTGTGTCTCCCACCTGAGAAGTGTGTAGGGGGGGAGAAGACGATTTGAAGTGCTGTTCCTCAACCACAACAGCCTTAATTGGAGCCCAGTGTGGGGCTGCGTTTCCACCCCTGGCGTGGTCGATTCTGGATGTACTGCACACACCTCCACGTGAAACGACGACATATTTAAAAATGGCTCAGGTTCAATCTAAATGTGGAAGATACAGTCTCTGCTCTCAAGAGACAGCAAGCAATTGTAGCCCAGCAAATGCGATTTTTGCCATGACTAGTGAAAAGCTGCAGATCTTTTACTGCCCCGGCAGTGCAGGGTCTTAGGGCTCATGTGGGTTCACTGTGGCTGCAGCTGGGTTCAGGCTGGTTTGACAGCTTCCAAAAGGAGTAGTATCTGTAGGCTCTCCACTTTTTGCTTTTCTTATAATCGCCAGTGGCACTGCCCTGGCCAAGACAGGAGTCAGCAGGTGACAAACAGCAGCCCTGGTGCAGAGCTGAGGCTGCAGGAGGCCTCTGTGCCACTCTCTGTCTTTAGATGAAAGCCTCTGAGAGGGAAACAGGAGCTATGAGGAAAAAAAAAAAAAATAGAAAGTAGCCCTAAGTGGAAGATCAAAGAAAAAAAAATCCTTGTCATGATCTTCATACTGCTTCCAGCAAAGACCTCAGTGTCCTTATTGCCATCCCCTCCTATTCCCTGCTACTTTCTCTAGGAAGACTGAAAACATCAGCCTTGGGATGGAAAGGGACACAAGAAGAGTGTGTCCACACCACAAAAATAAACACTAGGAAAGGTAGGGTTTTTGTTATTTTTGTTTGTTTGTGTTTTTGTGGTTTTTTGTTTGGTCGTTCAGGGTTTTTTTGTGTAGAGCAATTTAAATGGTATTATTAGACTTTCCTGTTTTAATTAAATAAGCTGTGTTGTTAAAAGTCTGTTAAAACAGATTGTTCTGATTGAACACTAACATTTCAGCCTATGTATGTTTTGTTCCCTTTTGCACACAGCAAGATTTTGAGCCTAAAAAAGAAAAGCAGATTCAAATATACAATAGAACAAAATACTGCTTTTGCATTCTCCATAGTTAGAAAATAATTCCTTGATTTAGCAAAATAGTTCTTTAAAGAGGAGAAGGTAGAAAAAGGACTTAAGAACTCAATAGCACTTAAGAACTAAATATGGTGGAGGAAAATCTGTGGGCTGGGCCCTTATTTGGCCCTTCACCTGACATCAGCTGTACCCCAGTTTTCTGGGCACGATTGTAACACATATGCCATACTTCAGTTCTCAGCTTTTTAGGTACAATCCAGCACAATGAGGTTTTTTTAAATAAAGATGGGAATAATAATCAGCCTTGTAAAGGGGATGAAGTAAATGCATGCTATTCTGGTTTGCTGGTGATTTTTTCCAGTTCAGGAATGACTTTTCCATTGATTTTCAATACCTGCAGAGGAAAAAGAACTTATATGCAAAAATTAGAAAATAAGAAGAATTAAATTATGAAGGCATTGTTAAGAATGCAATATTTGCTTTGATTATATCTTGCACACTCCCAAAATGTGAGGACAATCTTGATTTTTCTGTGTGATACTTTAATGTGTTTAAAGGCAAATACTTGCAGACTGTGCTGACAAGCTGGGAAATTCTGGCCTGGCAAACAACAACTTTGAAATGAATTTGAATGTTCACAGTGGATAATGAGGTAAATGTGAGTTCCCAAAAGAGGGAGTTTGAAGTATAAAGAGGGAAATGTCGTGTAAAATTAGGGGGCAATATGATCTTACTATAGGTGTAAGCACCCATATGGAGTGCAGTACTCTTGGTGGTAGTTGGAATTAGAGAAAATTTGTAGAAAATACAAGAGAATGATTCAAAGATCTGGAAACAGGCCCCCTTGAGGGTTTTAATCTGTTTATCAAAGACATAAAAGGGATAAATTTAAGCAGGATGGTGTACATGCTCGCATGTGTGGGTGAATGACTGTCGTGCATCCTGGAAGTATATCCTGGCAAACAAAACTTTGATCAAGGGTTCTCTAATATACTAGACAAAAGTGTAACAAAATTCAATGGCTGGAAGCTGAAGCAAGACAAATTTAGAGTGATAGAATAAGGCTCCAATGTTTAACAGTGAAGATAACTAACTAGTGAGTACCGTGATGAAATTGTGATTGGTTTTCCCTGGAAGTTTCAATTAAGACTAAGCATAATTTTCTCACCACACTGTTTTAATTCTGCAGGAATTCTCATAAATCCTATAACCTTTGTTATTTAAGAGGTCAGCTTAGATGATGATGATGATGATAATAATAATAATAATAAATTTTCTGGCTTTGTCATCTATGTTCAGCGATCATTTATCTCATGTTCTCATTTTTTTCTCATAAAATCATTTGATTTTAACCTTTCTCTTCTAAGCTGCCTGTCCTTGGACATAGCTCATACTTTCTATCTACTGGCCTCCACTCTCTTCTCTTGGGCTTGTCACATTGCAGACACCTGTTCACACATGCATTTTGATTCTTTGGCTCACTATCTGGACATGAGTCATTAGATTCAAGCTCTAAGAGGCCAGTATGTTTTGCCAAAAATATTACTTCCCCAAAGAACTAATGGCTAACTTGCACTGGCTAATACCTATGTGTTAGTGACCTAAGAGTAGACTGGAAGTGATTAGAAAAATTATTTCAGTGTGTAAAACTTTTATGGTTTTGATTTTATGAATTACCATATTTTTTTACAATGGATCTGTCTCTGGAACCTCTGTTTCCAGTGGTCCCCAGTGAGACAGAAAAATGTGAATGAATTAGCTTGTTTCATTTAGCACTCTTAGAATGGTCTGGTTTTTAAAAGAAAGTAAATCTTTACTATAGCAGAAATGCTGCTCTGAAATAAGTTTTCTGAACAGTAAGTGGATGAAGGTCCAAATTAGGTCTTCACTGTGTCAGGTGCAATAGTAGCAACCAAACAAAAGCATTGCATAGCCTTAGGTCTGACACTCTGTTAAGTGAATTTGTATGCACACAAGAAGAAGTGTCTTTTTGAAACATGAAGATGCCCAAGAGAGAGACTCTGGAAAGGTTTTACAGCCATTTAATAGTTCAAGACATTATTTGTTCAATAACAAAAGAAAAAGGCTTAGAGAGCAATCAGATTTTCATGGACAAAAGCTAGGCTCTTGTCCTGAGGGGAGAAAGGATCATAGGCAGTGATTTTTGTGTGTGTCAGGAAGAGATGCAAAAAAAGGGTTTGACAGCTGGAGAAGCAAGAGAAGAGCTGCTCATTCTATCTCATCTATTTTGTATGCTTTTGTATTCCATTTTATCTGAGTGTGATTTCTAGCTCTTTCCTTCTCTTTCTAATGAAATGTTTCATTCTCTTTTTACACTCCTCCTAGCACAAAAAAAAAATTCTTCTTCATGTTCCCACTCAGTGCTTTTCCTGTCCCGCTGTCCTACACCACTCTCAATACTGAACCACAACAGCTCCCTAATTTTTTAATGAGGGTGCAAGTGCATCCTCACTTCGGTCACGTTTTTGTCCATGTGACTGCTGTAGTCCCCCCTGAAGTCCAGTGCGTGTGTTTTATCAGCTGTGCAGAAGCTAGTGAGAGCTGATTACAAGCATGAATATCCACCTCTCTGCCCTGAAGGAAGTGGGTACCTGTCAGCAAATAAAACTAGCTAAATGTTCCTCTAGTAGCATGAACACCGCTTCAAATTCCCAAAGGACTTAAAACATATTTGGTTCTTCAGTTTGGTTCTCCAGTTTGGTTCTCTCGTGCTTTCACTTTGTTTCTACTCTTCAAAAGTGCACTAAGAAATCTACATGGAGGATATCTATGTGCTAATTTTGTGGCCAGAGCTGGTTGTGCATTGGGAAGAATGTCTCGAAGAGAGAACTACAAGAATTATAGCAGTGCCAATACAAGGGGACAGATACTAATCTCCAAGCTATCTTGCAATTTCACTATTTCTTCCACCTCAATGTACTACAGTTTCTGAAGGAAATTGAAGGGACAAGATGAATAAACACCACTACTTTTGAATGAGACAAGGCAAACTTCTCTATCTACTCAGACACAAGGTTGTGACATGCACTTGGGCTAAAAGATGTCATTTACTCCCTTATGTCTCCTACGACTGTGAAAAAAATGTCCATATCCTTAAGCAGAACAGTGAGCCTCCTCTGAAAAAAACATAGATGTAACTGTAGCAATGCCGACTTTTTTTTTAGTAGTTTAGTCCATCCAGGAGTTGGCTTAAGCCAAACGGTTGAACTGAATCTCAGCTGCTGTCCTGGAGTTGCAGTATACCAGCAAAATCTTCTGAGTATAAACAAATGATTTTTTTGCATGTGGGAGGATGATGGAATCGAAAGCATAGTTTACTTTTGACAAGGACTAGGATGATACTTGTGGCATAATGTTTTGTTGGTCTGGCAAAAAATTCTGAGCATCGGCCTCTTAAATGTCATTGAGATTTTGTGGGAAAGATTTTTATTAGGAAATGTCAAAGCAAATATCTCGGCATGGGATGGCTCAAAGCTGCCTGTCATACATACAATATTGATGGATTCTTGGCTGTGTCTTTTGTTAAGTAAATGAGAATACTGGCTTCATGAATTCTGGTTACATGTCTAAACGCAAGAGCTGCCCACGCAAAACCTGTGTTGGAACTTTCTAAGCTGACATGGTCGATAGAAGTGAGAAGTTCTGATTCAAAATAAAGAATCAGGACATCTGTTTCAAGTTTCATGCTTTTGGGGGAAAATGATGTAGGAGGAACACATTACTTTAATGTGACAAATACAGATCAATTTATTTCAAACTTTACTTTGATGATAAAGATACAAAGTGAAGATACTAAAATATTTGCCACCTTTCCACAAACACAAATAATAGATATATCTTAACCCTTTCTTTCAAACATAGAGTTCAACATTCGTCAGTATGATTCAGGCATACAAAGTGTAACCTGGGAATAAGAAGCAACAATTCATCTGAAAGGTTATATTGAGACTATATATTTGGACTACATGATCATTATAGTTCCTTTCCATTTGATATATTCTAAGAAGGAGTATTTACATAATTATATATGTAATAGACTTCTTGGTGGTTACAAAGAAAGAAAAATACAGCTGAGTACCAGCATAAATGTTGGCTCAACTGCTTAACTGTGCATGGGTTTCTGAAGACAGAAGTGTATTTCCTAAGCCTGTTTTCCATTTGGCTCTTGTTGAGGTGGCATCTGGACCACCAGTGAAATAAAATTCTGAAGCAATAACTTGAATATCAGCTTTTATCATACTAAATTACAAGGTCAGCCAATCAGCATTTTTATTGCTGGGCTGCCATTCTCCTAATAATCATCTTGCAATCTCTTGCATCTGATGAAAGACTTCAAATGACACAGTAGAGATGTTTTATACAACATATTTTATAAAGTCAAACTATGAATGAAATCGTGCACAGAAAATAATTGTCATGCTTTTCAAAATATGGATTTAACATTATCACGGAAAAACATACTTAAAATCCAAGACAAAAGCCAAGGATATAATTCTCAGTTGTGACTGAGATTCTTCTTGACTAACCTTAGTTTAACCTGTTACAGGTTATTGATTTTTCTCAAATGGGTGTTATCTCTTCATTACCTATATCTACGTTAGCAAAAATGCTTCTCCAATCCTC
This sequence comes from Ptilonorhynchus violaceus, assembly GCA_013397565.1. NCBI lineage: Eukaryota > Metazoa > Chordata > Aves > Passeriformes > Ptilonorhynchidae > Ptilonorhynchus > Ptilonorhynchus violaceus. The sequence goes on from VZRJ01011173.1 coordinate 1,269,505, forward strand.
CAGAACAAGTGTAGGAAGAAAATCCTGGCTTTGCCCATCATAAAAATTTTTACCAGCTGTTTGTCTGAGAATTTTTGCTGAATAGATCCTGACAGTACTTTCTGGAATTTCATTTAAAAGTTTTGTATCAGCAGAATATGGTAAAATTTCATGAGCACATTTGTCAAATACATATAGCTGCTTAGTGGGTAAGCAATATTCAGCCTACATTGTAAATTAAGGAAACAGTCGTGGCATGGCTGGCATGCAGTACTGTAATTAAAAGCAGTGACCAGTAATTATGTATATGACAAAATAAATGGCTGAGAAGCACCTTTCAACTTACCCAGCCAACTGCTGCACTGGCACGTTACTCAGTAGCTCTAAGTGCTTCACTTTACCCTTCTTACTGTGAGCGTATTTTTCTTGGGATAGATAAAAGATCATATTTTTAAAAATGGGCTATGTAACTTAGGTATTGGGTTGGGTTGACCTTGACTGGCTGCCAGACACTCACCCAGATGCTCTCTCAATCTCCTTCTGCAAGAGGATGGTGAGGGAAAACAAGACAAAAAAGCTCCTGGGCCAAGAAAATGTTCCCCTACCGAGTACTCTCAAGGCTGAAAGAGGCCAGATATGGGGAAAATTAATTAATTTATTGCTAAATAAAATAGATTTGGATAGTGAGAACCAAAGAGAAATTAAAACACTTTCTTCCCACCCACTTTTCCCAGGCTCAAATTCACTCCTTCATTCCTACTCCTTTACCTCCTACTCTCAGCTAGCACAGGTGGGAGGGAGAATGGGGGGTTGTGGAAAGTCCATAAGAATTCCACTCTGCTGGTCCTTCCTCCTCACGCTTTTTCAGGTGGGCTCAGCTCAGGGTGCAGAGAAGTCCCTGCTCCAGTACCTGGAGCACCTCCTTATCCTCTTCTCATCTTGGTGTCTGCGGAGATGTTTATCTCATGTTTTTTTTCTCATTCCTCACTCTCACAGCTGCCATGCCATGCTCTGCCCTTTCTCAAATACTCTTCCCAGAGGTGCCAACATGTTGTCTGGGGGGCAAGATATGCCTTGCTGTGGGTCCACTGGAGCTGGCTGGAAACAGGTGGAATGCTCTGGAACTGGCTGTGAGCAGTCTGGGGCAGCCCCTGGCCTCTTCTCACAGGAACCACCCCTACAGCCACTCTTCTGCCAACACTTTGACACTATTACCCCACAGAGGCATAAAAGTCTCAGTAAACTGTCACCTCACTCCAAACAGAGATGAGTTTTCAATTTTAACAAATAATTTTACTGAGGGGAGAGGTAATGATTAAAGAAGATACATTGGGAAAATACTAGAAACAAATAAATGTCAATTTTTCATACCAAAAGCCAAATCATCGTAGGAGGCACAAGTGAATCTAAATAAGGATTCTGTTTTGGCATATTTAAAGTTAATTAAACCCATGATTTCTTGAAAAAGTCAAACTTTTCCCTCCTCTCTCTGTACTCAGTTTAAGTGCTAATTTGATAAATATCAATCTTTAGCAAAAGCTATAGGAAAGTGGCATGATGAGTAATCTCACATTTCCTCTAGCATTTCATTTATCAGTCAGGTGAGTTTAATTAAAGTCAAATGAGAACTTCAGTGAAAAAAATAACGCTTGAATGTTTCTAAATTGGGAAATGCTTTGAGGTACCATAGTGAGTCTTGGTTCTCTCTAGTAATTCTCAAGGTCTGTTTTATGTTTTCATTCCCTCTTTTGGATTTGTGATTTTATTGGAGATTTTGCTCTGCCCCAAATGTGTACTTAAGTTAGAGAGGACACTGTCTGGGCCACAGAAACAAAACTCACTCTTAAAGACACTTCACTCTTTTTTTCTTTGCTGCAGTGTACAGAATGTTCCCAAAGTAAGCTAAAAGCTCATGTTTGTGTGGTTGTAAAGAATACGCTAACCACACTTAGCCAGCCTATTTATTTCATACCTCAAATGATAATTAACTAAATTTCTGTACCTTGATTGCATTTAATTTAGTACCATTAGTGCAAAAGAAGCATCAGTTCTGATGGGTCTATTTATTCTTCACTTTATGAAGTAGACTCGGGTAAACCCATGTCACAAGTGAAAAAATATTTCTCTAGTCCCAGGCAGATTAGACAGGTACAGTGATTTTACATCCTGTTATGAATTTTTCTGACCTATCCTAATTTCCAAAACCTGAGAATTACTTTCTAAAATGGCTTCAACAAGCACACATATCTCAGCAACATCTTGTTGCAGTGCTATTTTCTTTGGTAGTGGTGTGGTACTGGTAGTGGTAGTGGTATTTTTTAATAAAATCAAGGGGCAGAGCAATGAAGACTGCTGCAGCTTATCTGATCGTTCCCTTTGAGATTCTTCTGAAAGAATTAAAAAGAGTCAATCCTTAATGTTAATTCAAAACGGGCAATCACTCTTGTCATTCTGTCTCTTGTTGAAGGAGCTTTTCTTGAGAACAGTCATTAACAGGTCAGGAGATTTCAAATTGCCCCCTCAAATCTGTATTACATCCTTAGAAGAGCTTTCAGTAATTTGGGATTACTGTGGTAAAAAAAATCCTCTACCTGTCCGTCATGAAAAACTTTGCAGTAAAGTTGTACAGTTGTATTTTGCAAATGTACAATAGGGAAAGAATTCAAGAATACTTCAATCAGAAGCCTTTAAATAATAAATGTCAAAATTCCATTTCCAATATCAATAGTTCATGTAAAGCTTTGTATTTAAAGATTACATTTATTTAGTTTTGGTCTGCTGCATGACTTTGCTAACTCCCACACTTAAGCAAATTTTATCCATGGACTGCAAAATACAGCTGTCATACATATGTCACCCATTGTTCCTGATCTACTTCTGTGTTAAATGCATTGGCTAAACAATAGGACAAGCTTTAGTGCAATGATGTTAATCAAGTTAAAATTTCGAAGTACAAAATGAAATGTGACACTTTACAATGGTGTTCGATCTGAAATGTGTCCAAATTGGCATTGCATTGTACCTTTGTAATGATTTTTTTTTTAATAAAATCAACTAAAGGCTGAACTTTATAGACAGGAAAAGTCCCTTTTTAAGTACAACATAAAAACCTGATAAGTATTTTATTTATGGGAATAATAACATAAAATGATTTTACTCAAAGCAAAATGAGCCCTCCACAGAAGGCCACTACTATGAGGACACATTATTTATCCATCTATAAAGTCCACCATCCTAAAAATTAATCTTTGCACTAATTCTCTGCCATTTTCCCCTATCAAGACTAAATTTTGTGTGCGGCCTAGAAAAACAAATGGGAATAATTATCTTTTTAAATGTATCATAATTAAGTGTAAAGTATGTGAATGTACAAATATAATGTGTTACAGAATTACAGTAAGTGTTATAATTTTGAAGGCACTGAGAAATTAGAATGGTACTGCCAGTTGGGAAGTATTCCTTTCTTAAAAATTAGTGTAAAATAAATTTGCAAATTCTATTTGCAAACCCAAGCAAGATTAATTTGTTTTTTAATTTAGGTCATTGTATCTCAGGTAATCATCTTTTACTATAGAGATAAATACTCTTCAACTGGCAGGATTATACAATATATTGATTGGTTAGGCTTCCTAGTTTATTTAGAGCATCAGTAGGCTTTTTATAAAGGAGAGTTTTGGTAATCGTTAGTTTATAGTTAGAACTATTGTTTCATGATCAATACTTGTGTACTTGCAGTGGTAACTTTTTAAGATGCAACAGAAATTCGATTCCCATCAAGCCTGTGTGACCAGGTACAAGAGTTGTGAAAGAGTGCTTGTTACATGAGACTCGGTGGCTTTTACCTGCAAAGAGAGAGATATTTCTACATTCATGTGAGAATGATAACTAATGAGCTGAGCAGAATTTTCCTTTAGAGCTCTAAATTTTGAGATTTGCTTGAGCCTGTAAAGTCCTTCCTTTGGTGGCATCCCAGGTAGGATACCACATGGCAAGAAAATGGCATTTTAAGCTGGAAAGAAATGAAAACGTTAATTCTGCAAGCAATGTATATTAACCTGACTCTCATGTTCACCACTTGTGAGGTGTACAATATAGGTAACAGCTTCACAGATACACTTTAAATAGCAATTAATTCATAGACAATGATCTGTGATTCTTGGAGAAAGATATAAAAACACCTTGTACTGCTTGGTTTATTAATTTAAGTGATTTTGAATTGTTGCACAAAGCTTTCACTGTGCTTCCTTAATCAAGTTATTTTATTTCATAAACACCGATGGAATTTGCAGTGCTGCTGCAAACAGGAGTGGGATTTCCCAGCTGGCAGATGGTTCACCACGATTCAAAACACAAGCAGAGCAACATGAAAGGAATATCTCACACAGCTGAAAGTTGCCATTTAAAGGCTCCCGCTTATCAGCAGAATTAAATACCTAATATTGAAGTCTCTTGAATATTTAGCTTTTGGGGTAAGTTAATAAAAATAAAACACTAAAATTTCATTGAAAAGAATTATCTCTATTGATCCATATGCCTCAGGCCAAATCTGATTCTTAGTTATATCTGCAGAATGTTATTTAAGTCAATGGTATAAGGACATAACTGAGACATCAACTGAATGATTTTTAAAGTCAAAGTTCAAGTCAGATGTACTTTAGAAAGAATTTGAATCTGAACAGCCTTTTCTTTAACTCAAGAGTGTCTTTCAATTTTTGACCTTTTTCTTTTTATTTTTCGCAGACAGTTTTTTATTTGCTAATTAAGTAAAAAAGTGATTCTTGTTGGACAAAAAAGAAATGGCTGGATTTTTAATGAAAATAATGTGAGTGATTTCATCCTACTTACAGAAGCAAATTGACTCATGGAATTTCAGAAGGCACTGAGCAAACACAAAAGTTAGTAAGAGGAAATTAGTATGATAAAAGAAAGAGTCAAACAAAGCAGAAATCAGTGTCTCTTGCCCTGGATAGTTATCAGTAAGTCAGACTTGAATAAGAGTAGAATTTGATCAAAGCTGCAGTGGTTTTAATATTGTTAGCATGAGTAAAGCTACATTTTCAATCCTGCATTTTTTCTTTAAGAATATATGTAATTCTGAAATAGGATCAAATCATGTTGCATCAAAGCAAAAACCTAGAAAAATATCAAATGCACATTCTGAATATCTGAGGCAATGTTAGGTGACACATAAGAAAGATTCCACCTGGGAATGTTAGATCAAGAGTCCTTAAATTGGAGTTCATTTGCGTCAAGGATGTAAATTCCTGGATGACTGGGATAACTGGGATACTGCTTATTCCAGCATAAGACACTTTCACTGCCTCCTGTTGGAGCCATTTCATTTTAGGTAGATAATGCATATTCTTTGGTAGAGAAATTTTTATGTTGTTCTCCAGCATTCCTAATCATTAGACTATGAAGTTACTCTCTCTTTCTATCTCTTTCTGTCCCAATGCAGTTATAATGTTTTATATAACATGCTCAACCTCTGACCAGAGGGAGAGAGAGAGAGAGACACTGATTGTCTCCTTATAGATATCATCTAAAACTTTCAAGGTTGAAGCTGAAGTTGCTGATCTGATTAAATTTTCCAAATTTCAAACACAATTTCTATGAGGATTCAACTTGGGTCCTGTAGATATTTCTTGCTTTCCTTCTGCTTTGTTAGCACCAGAAAGTCTTTCTTTTTCGGGGGAGGGAGTGTGTATGTGTGGAAGTATTCACTTCTGATAATTTCTGGTTTTCATGTAGCTTAATTTTCAGGTGAAAAGGCATTGTGTTGGAAAATACCCAACAAGCTCTAGTTACATCCTCAGGTATGAGATCAGATGGCTTATCTCTGATGAGGGATTGCAAAGCCTTGCCACTTTATTCAGGGGGATGAATAAGGAATTTGAATCAACAAAAAGATTATCTTGATTCTTAACTCTTCTCCAGAATACCCATGTAACTTTATATTATCTAAGCTTTGTAGGGCAAAAGATGCTGAGTATTTCTGAATGACTTTATACCCGATTCGGACCAAAATTCACCGATTTTGTCCAAGGTGGACAGGCCACCTTTACTTAACCCGGAAAAGGAACATATAGTATTGTATGTGTTCGAAAAATAGCCCTAAACACAGATCAATTTCAATCTGATCATTCTGAAAATGTAGTTTTTAACCTTTCATTTTTGTTTAAGCAAGGCGATGACATTACAGATTCACTGTAATATTTAGATGATATTCATGATATCCACGATATCAGAGATTCACCGGGGAATATGTGTGCGGTTTTGGAAGGCTGGTACTTTTTACCAAAATAAATGCAGTGTCTTCCAGATCCAGAGTACTGATTTTGGCAGACTGGTCTCTTAATATTTAAAAAAATAATGATGATTCCTTAAATAAGAATTTTCTGGTTGTTTCCTTCCACTATTCCAGTCCTGTGTACAATAAACTATAACCTCTATAAATATATAAGTAAATAAAAGGTTGTGGGATGAGACCAGAAACTTAAATTCATGTTCTTTGTCTTAATATCCAGTGTATCCCAAGAAAATCTGCTTTCTAAAATGCATAATCTATAAATAATTTTCTGTTTTAGATAAAGTATTTCTATTAAGCCCCTCCTTAAAAAAAGAAAGAAAGAAAACAAAAAGCTCTTAACTAAGAGACTAAGAGTTGTTCTAAGTTAGTTGCCCAAGGGCAAGTAGGATTTTATGTAAAAATATTATTGTTTTTCCAGTTAGGACAGTGATCTATTAATTTTAATGTTAACTTCTTGTTCTATCCCTAGTGAGCTGGAAATGTAATTGGGTATTTGACATTTGTTAGGAACTAAGAATTGACCTTGGAGCTATCTGGTGAATGTTTTTCTAGTAGAATCTAGTACTGGACTACTGCAAAGGCAACTGGTAAGAGGAATCTTTAAAAAGTCCTTGGTTTATGTCCCTGCTTTTGAGCCATCACTACTTATAAATGCATCTAGCCCCAAAGTGCAAACTTATGTTTTATGTAAATGCATTGGTGTTTTGGAGGGGTATGTTAAGGGAAAGTGAGGTGGTATTATCTGTTGTTGTGGGTGTTTCAGAAAGACTGTGCCTTGCATTTAATTTTTAAATACCAGAATTCTGTGTTTCATTGTAAAGTCCAGATTAGTTTCTTTTGAAATGTATTTCTCTATATTTTAACATCTGTGTTCAATTTCTCAATAATTTTGCTTTTTATCACTATTTGGAATGGAGTTTCACTAAGACTAATACGCATGCAGAACTACCATCTTGATAGATCTCTCTTCACCTTCCCCCCACCCCAGTCTCTCTCTCTCACCTACCTACTGTATCACACAAAGCAGTGCTGAGATAGTTTGTCAAGGACTAAAGTCTTTAAAGAAAAACTGAAAAAGAAGACAATCAAGGGAAGAAAAAGAGACCAACAATAGATCACTGAAGCTTGAAGAACAATGAAATCCTCTGTTTCAGCTCTTATTTAAGTTATCACATCTGGCAAACTGATAGAAAAACAGTCCTGTGCGTTCTGGCTTTTTTTCTTTGTCTTGCTTTCTTCTGTGGGGACTAATCTAAACTGCTTTGTATTTTGCAATCTGCCAGTACCTACATGCAGCTGCACAGTTTATTAGAAAAAGAAGGATGTATATTGGAGGCAGTAGGAGAGAAAGGACTTTGACTCCAAATCATGCAAACGAAACAACAACAACAGTACAAAACCAAAGCAATACCCCTACCTGCTCTACTGCTTTCAGATGAGTGCCACATTATGCATGCAGTGGTCTCTTGAAAGCCAGCGCTGGGCTGGTATTGCTGCAGCAGTACTTAAACTGTCTGCACAGCACAAAGGAAGCTGAGACATTGTCTTCAGAGTGTCAAAGTATTTTACAGCCCTTTTTTTTTTATATTAACAAGATCATCTCAGTCCAGTATCTCAGGCCAGCATCTCGTGATGGACTCTGAAATAGGAAGAATTGCAACCTCTCTGGGTTTACAGATTGTGCTCAGTTGCAAACCAGAATAGACTAATGCAGCTAAAAGTGTGCTCATATTGTCATTTTGGCACTACTCAATGTGAATAGCAATACAATTTTTATTGTGATCCAAGTTCTCAGAGGTCCTTTTTGCTCAAATGTTTGGCTTTGGTGAAAAAAAAGGTCTAATTTGAGGCATCTAAAGGTCCTAAATTGAACTGTGAGATGAGAGAGGGGATTGGCATGAGATTCAGCAGAGTATGGCTAAGGAAAAAAGAGTAAGGCTGTTTGAGTCTGAAAGGATCAAAGTATTAAAAGTCTTTTGCATGAGATGTGCACTCTTGTAATCGATATGATGTTTAACACAATGAACAAATACTTCAATACTGACAAAATACATTCTAATTAGTTCAAGTGATAAAACGTGCTACTACATTGTGAAACTGCTGGACCCTGCACAATTCTTTATCAACAAAAGATGCAAACAGAACAGTGTGTTAGTCTGATCTCACATATATGAGTAAGGATGTGCAAACCTTTGCTTAATTGAACTACAAAATGGAACAATGGCTTAAACGGTGTGTAAAATCATGGCCATTAAGAGAAACTCTGCTAAAGAAGCTATTTCTGTACTCACAGTAATATCTACTCATTTCAACTGGCTCAGTCAGTAGAAATTCCCGCTTTTTTTCCTACTATGTTCCTAAATTCCAACTCAAAACTCTCATTAGGAGAAGGAAATAGAGCCACAGCAGCAGGAATTATTCCAGTTCTTTTGTGCTGTTATATTTGTAAGAGAGTAATACAGTGAAGGTAGGCAAAATGCAACCTCTCTCAATTTTTAGGTGGAAAAGATATAGGGTGAGCATAAAAGTAGAGGAAATAAGCTGATAAGATAACCGAATAGATAATGATGTTATTGAGCTCTGTAGTGACACGGCTCTTGCTATTGCTCTGCCTCTGTATTTTCTTGTAAAACAGCCCAGATTATTAGAGAGCAGTGTAAACTATACCGCTGAAAAGGAATAATTCAGCTTAGAAATTCACAGCCATTTCTAGGCTTAATGCATCTTGCCTTGGTAATGCATCAGCCTTGGTAAGAAGGCTGAAAATATAGTGTGGAGATGTACAGTGTGATAACTGTTCTATGCTAAACAGGTTTTACAAAGCAGCCACACAAAGCCAACACTTGATAGAATCCTTTGAGTAAACACTATTATTAGTACCTCTTATTCTCAATGTTGTGTTTTCAAGCAGTCCAGGGACATCATGGTCTAAATTGGGGGGTAGGTGATTGTAAGGGAACAGACAAAAGGAATTATTATTCTATAGATGGGGAATTTTGACTGAAAAGTATGTGATTTGGTACCAAAACATAAAATAAATTCAGATTACCATGTCATTTTCCCAAATTAAGGGCCACTCTTACTCGCAGTGGAAAAACATATTTGAATAAAATAACAATTGTTGGGATAGGCACAGAGTACTCGATGAAGTTACGGTACTCGGGTTCCCAAGGCTGCTTTCACTACCCAATAATTCAAGCCAAGAGTTTCTTTAATGTAAAATACTCTTCAGAGCTTGATTAAGACTTTTTCAGTCACATTTGTTGGCAACATTTCCACTCTATCTAGTAACAATCCATCCCCTGGCATATTTCCGAAATGCTTGTAGAATGAGCAGAAGCCTGCTGAACAGCAGACTTTTCCTGGGGAAAGTGTTTCCACGGAGTGGGCTCATGAACAGCTTCAGTCTGGAGGCATGAAGAGTTGTGCAAAGTACACAGACTTGGGTCAGCTGGAATACATTACTTTCCAGAGATCATCCAGATCCACTGGGTCTACTGGTCTGGATTTTCTACCCACTCAGTCAGCAAGATCGCATGAAGAGAGCCTGTACAGAGGGACAGCAACAGTCAGACATAGCCAGAAAAGATGACATGCACTGGTTTCTGAATGGCTTATTTCATTTTAATATCTTGAAGCATATTTGGGAAAATTTACAGAGAAAGGCATACAGAGGATACATCATATTTGATAACATTTGTATGTGAAGAAATCACTCTTTGAATTGCTGAAACCAGAAAACAAACAAACAAAAGAGACAGATGTGTGGCTTTCTACGTCTGTAATTCATCTCACAGAATGACCGAGTCACAGAATGGTCAGGTTGGAAGGGACCACAGTGGGTCATCTGGTCTGACCTCCTCAAGCAGGGTCATCCCAGAGCACATGGCACAGAATTGCATCCAGACAGTTCTTTAATATCTCTAGGGAGAGAGACTCCACAACCTCTCTGGGGTAGCCTGTTCCAGTACTCAAGGATCAGAACTGAGTAACAAAATGTTCAACATAGAGAGAGAGATATACTATTTTACAAAAGAAACAAGGATGTTACAGAGACAATGACACAACTTTACAAGCAGTTTTTCTAGAGTTTATAGAAGACAGAGGGCTGTCTGGATTCAACGATACTTGTGGGTCCCTTCCAACACAGAATATTCTGTGATTTTGTTATTCTGACTGCATTAACGGTATAGAACCCCCCTGGGGCCCTTGGAAGGAAATGTGAAGTAGAGAGAGAATTAGGAGATGGATAGTTGCAGAAAAATAATTACTAGATAGCTAATAAAGGCTGCAGTGAAGGCCAGGGGCTAAAGCACTGTCACCTTTATCATGGGATTGGAGGGCTGTAAGTCATGGTGAGAACTTATGTGGCTAGGGACCATTGGATAAGCACAGAAGAAATATTGCAGAAGCATTTTTCCTCTTGATAAGACTGGATAATGACAAACTCACCTACAAATAACTGAGGTGACTCAGTATAGTGGTGAGTATCCGCACCTGTCACACTGGAGACTGGGGTTTGATTCCCTGATGGGCAACCAGCCTTTTTGGTGCCAAAAGCTGGGGTCATGAGGATTTTGAGAAAAGGATGATAACTGGGAGAGGTAACAGGCAAAACGAGCACTGAACAATGTTAGAGAGTAGAATGATCATGGAGAATTTTTTTTGTAATTATGGTGAAGGAACAAGGGGTGGATTTTGTGTTAATTGTCCATTTTCTTTATGTGTTGTGATGATGTTATTTTGTTTTTTTTGAGGGGATATTTGTCTTGCTTTGTTTGGTTGGTTTTGTTGATTTGAGTACGGGTTGTGTGATGAATGTACATTTTAGTGATAATTCTTAAATATGTGATTCACAGAGGCGAGGGGTAGAATATATTGGGACTGCATGGCCAGGTTTGGGTAGTAGGGGGGCTACAGGAGCAGCTTCTGTGAGAAGGTGCCACAAGCTTCCTCCATGTCCAGCAGGGCCAGTGCTGGGCTGCTCAAGGATGGACGTGGCACTGGCCAAGGCTGGGCCGATCAGAAATGGTGGTAACCCCTCTGTGATAGCACATTTAAGAAGGGGGAAAAAAAAAACAAACTACTGCACAGATGGAATTGTGGCCAGAGAAGAGCAGGGTGAGAACCTGTGAGAGAAACAGCACTGCAGACACTAAGGTCGGCAAAAAAGGAGGGGGAGGAGGTGCTCCAGCTGCTGGAGCAGAGATTTCCCTGCAGCCTGTGGTGCAGACTGTAGAGGTGGCTGACCCTGCAGCAGCGGCTGCTGCAGTGTTTGAGCCAACCACAGGAGTGACCGAGCAGCCTGCCACTCCTCGTTCCCTTATCAGGTTCAGTTCTAGAGCGTTCTCCCTTACGCGGGCATTCCATTTATTCCTGTGCCCTGCTCCTCCCCCTCGCTTGCCCCTATTGGTTCAGGTTGTATTACCCCGCCTTCTCTCCGCCCCCACTGCCCCTGGGATAAAACCCTGAATCCTCCATTGTTTTGGGTTCTCTCCTTCTCTCACGATTCATGCAGTAAACCCATTTCGTGGAACACATAATGAGAACTCCTCCGACTCTCTGTCTCAACTAAGTCCGCTTTTGTGTGTGTGTGTGATACTGCCGAACGCGTCACGGCACCACCGGACACGCGCCACGCTTTCGGGAAGACTGCAGGGACCCCAAACACCATCCCGGATTATTATTTTTATTTAATACAACACAGACCATGGCGAAGCAGGCTGTGCCCCGGCAGCCCATGGAGGACTATGGGGATGCAGAGATCCACCCACAGCCGGTGAAGGAGACCCACACCGGAGCAGGCTGCTCCTGAAGGACTGCACCCCGTGGAAGAGTGACCCACGTTGCAGCAGTTTGTGGAAAATTGTTGCCCGTGGGATGGTCTCACATAGGAGAAGTTTGTTGAGAACTGTCTCCCATGGGAGGGACTCACACTGGAGAAGTTTGTGGAAAACTATCTCCTGTGTGAGGGACCCCACATTGGAGCACAGGAAGGACTCCTCTGCCTGAGCAGTGGCAGAAACTATGCATGATGAACAGATCATAACCTGTATTCCCCATCTCCCCTCTGCTTTGGGGTAGGAGGTAGAGGTGGGAAGGAGGGAGGGGTGGGGGGAAAGGTGTTTTTGAGGTTTTATTTCTCATTATCCTGCTCTGAGTTTGTTAGCAATAAATTCAGTTAATATCTATAATTCGAGTTTGTTTTGCCCGTGATTGTATTTGGTGAGTGATCTTTCTCTGCCGTTATCTCAACTCATGCAGCTTTTGTTATATTTTCTCTCTCCTGTCCACTTGTGGAGGAGAGTGATAGAGCAGCTTTGGTGGGTGCCTGACTTTCAGCCATGGTCAACCCACTGAGCTCTGCTTGAGCTGTGGAACTTCACACTTGAGTTAATTAAGACAGAGCAACAAAAAGCTCCAGAACACTATCAGTTTAGTGTTTCTCTTCAGAAACCTTACGAACTTCCATTGCTTGTGAGGAGGTATATTTCTTACCAGTACTGCCCAATAAGTGGACACAGAGATACTGCAGTGTTACTTTATAATTTTTTTTTTTCCCACAGCTTAAAAGCTAGTGAATAAATTTATTGCTTGAGGAAATTTAAGTAAGTGAATATCATTACTGAAGATCACCGTCAGGTTGCCAAGCTGAGGTGCACACAAAGGGAGCATGTGAAAAGAATAAACTTAGTGAACTAAAAAGAGAAGTGCTTTCTTAAGCAGAAAAATATTTCTCAGTGAAGTACATAATTCAACTCACTACCTTTGATGATCAGTGAATATGTAATACAGACTTCAGTCACAATGACTCCTGCATTAGGATACAGTTGATCAACTTTAGGTGAATTCCCACTCGCAGAAAAGGAAGCCCTGTATAGAGGTGTAAGTAAGAAGAGGTGGCAAAAATTCTATTATACCTCTGGATGGCACTGGATATATTTAGGACTTTCTTGGTGGAGATTAGAGATTACAGTTCAAATTCTCACATGCAGAAGAATTCTAAGTCAATCTCCTCTAACTCAGGAAAACCATAAGCTATTCAGGTCAAAAAAGAGCCAATTTGAACTTTGAACTTTGTTCTGAATATTTCGTTGCATTTTTTTTCAAATTTATCTACCTGATGAATTAAGTTCAAATTTTAGCTTACTTTGTGCATTTTAACTAATATATTGTTAGTCACTAACCCCCTTTTTTTTTTGCTTGAAAATTTGTGCTTTGATAAAACGCAGGGGAGAAATATATTGTTGTGGGAAGAAAAAACCAGAGAATACACAATTTTCAGAGTGAAAATTAACCACCAAAATTTTGGAGCCATCTTGCATTTTTAAAGTATTTTGATTCAATAATGCTTGAAATACAGGAAGAAATCTTGATTTTTTGTAATTTCTAGAAAGAATTGATGATTTCTAGTTTAGTTTTTTCACAAGCCTCTTACCCCACACTATTTTTTTTTCTTAACAAATGCTCAGTATGTAAATATTCTGTCTGTTTTATTTGAATATTTAGAGGGAAAATAAGTTGTCATCTTGCTCTGCACAGTGTTGTAAGCGATATTTATGATTTATTAGAATAGAAAGTTGTGGGTGGAGTGGGGCCGAAAAAAAAAGGGTGGAAACAGGTGAAGGGAAAAATCGAAGAGGAGCTTATGCTTTTACTTTTCCCTGAACCAGCTTGGGCTTTGAATTCATGTACTGCAGCACGAATTTCAATCAAAATTCTTGAAAGAAAGTGACTCCTTTAAAATACTGAAAGGCTCAAGGAGTTTATTTCAGGTGCCAGTGATCTTATTTACATTTTCAAAAGCAAGAGTTCCAATTGACTGAGCTATTAAATTGAAACTCTCAGAGCAAACACTTCACTAAGGATGAATCCATGTAGTCTTTCTACTTCCAAGAACACAGCCTGTATTTTTTGAGCCAGACAGAAATATTTGTTACCGGGGAAATTTCAGGACTCAGAAGTGAGATCGAAGGACTGAGATTGTATGTGTATGAAAAACAAACATTAAAGTGAAAGTTGCTCTCAGACTCTGAATCGTCTCAGGAAGAAATGAGACATAAGCAGAGTCAAAGTGGGTTACCACCGATTTAATGTCATTCCAGATACTGTGAATTTGTTGGTTAAAGTCTAGGTAGGTCAATGGTGAAACATTTGTGGATTAAATGAGCTAGAGAAATGCGCATCTTTGCAACTTGGGGCTGTTTAATAAACATTCTCATATACTCATCAGCAAAATATGCTGCTTTTTCTCTCTGAGAAACCTCTGTGAATGGACCAACATTTTCTTGAATTTGATACTGAGTGTAGAATACTGCTGCAAAAATGCTCTCTAACTTGTTTGACAGCTATTCTTTATGAGGTACTAATTATTCAAAACCTCCAGCTGTTTTAACCGAGCACTTAGGTCAGGTGGGTTTCCTGATTAAGTGAGATAAATAGTGTCATTTAGACCAGCCCGGCGCTAGAACCAGAGTACATGAATCATTATGTAGTTGGAATCACCTGTGTGAAAAAGCCCAGCACAAATCCTACGTACTGTTTAAATTCCATCCTGAAAAGAACAGCATACACATGAACCTCTAGGCCTTAAACTCTCTCAATACAGAACTGTCTCCTTTGCATTTTGGAATGTTTAGTTAACACTCACCGAGCGGTGCGTGGCTTTTTGTGCTTGTGTTTGTCAGAAAACCACCGAAACCAAAGAGAACACAGAGTCAAAATGCCTTCAGATAGGCATCTTGTTCCCACCCTCAGGATTTCACTGTGTTCTAACAGTGGCTGCTTTGCAGAGGTCTGCATTACACCCACTTGATCATTACATCCTCAACTAGTACTAGTCTGATAACCTATAGCGTAGTGGCAGAAATTTCCAATGTATGCAGTACATACTTCAATGTATTGGATGTATTAGGGGTCTTTGTGCCAAGGAGCTGTGGGCTTAGTAGGAACTTTTTTTTGTTATTTGTTGTGGCTTTTTTTGTTGTTTGCATCTTTGTTTGCTTGTTTTGTTATGTTTTGTTTTTTCTAATTTAGAATCAAATATGTAAAGTGTACTCAAGTTTGCAAGTTGAAATCCTAAATTATGGTAACCTCAACTTTCTTCTGGAAAGAAATCATAGCTGAGAAACTTGTTTGGAGAAACCAGACTTGCAAGTTTCCGGCTTGCCAACAGCTGGAAATACAATGAGAAATACAAAGCTGCAGTGCTTGTGGGGGTAACGGCACTCAGGCTTTTTCCTGATTCGACTCTTACATTGTCTTTCAACACTATTCTCTAATCCTGTATTTCCTGAGGTATTAACTATAATTTATTTTTTCTCATTTACACATGCTGACCCTTTCCTTCCCTCACTAGAGTTATGAAAAATTACCTTTGGGGCTAGAAATAAGTATAACTACATTTCTTGACCTGGACACCCTCAGCGTTAAGGTCACAAACCTTTCCAATTTTAGTCTCTTGAAACCTCCACACAGGCATTCCACAGTTTTGATCCTATCATCGGGCTTTAGTTAAAGTTCCATGCATGACAGGACTTGCCTGACTACTAGTGACCACTCAAGTTCAAACATCCCTGACTCGGCTTTCCCAAAGTCTTTGTCTCCTTTAAAAATCCAACTTAGCTAGAACAGGCTTTCTGAAATAAATATGCTACTGCTGAGCTAAAAGGCCAAGTAAAAAAGACACAAAAACCCCAACAAACCCAACAAAAGTATAGAGAATCAAAAGACCATAAGGTTTGCCTGTAGATATCAGTCTTGAAGTTATTTTAAATGCTGAGGCCTTAAAACCTGAAATATCCTTAAGTCTGGGTTGAAACAAAAAGTATATGTGTGTTTTCATTTGAACACAAGCTGCTGCTGCATCTTTGATTTATCTTTGAAACAGATGTGTTTTGAGTTGAAGTTAGACTTCAAAGTAGAAAGTAAATGTTCAATAGGAAATATTTTTCTCATTCAAAGTAGAGTCTGAAAGTGTAAATTTTGCTCTGAAAAGATACAATTGTATTCTAAAAGTTCCATTCCAAGTTCAGAAGGAGTTCAGACATTTAGCTCAGAAAAAAAATGCAGAAAATTACAGTTGTGAACCTTAGACATGATTCTTCAACTTATCAAGTCCACAGGGTTAAGTAGCAACACATGATATCTGGCTGTTGTGATAATTGTGTATCTTCATGATTGAAATTCTTGAACACCCTTGAACATGCTGCAGTATGTGAACACCCTGTCTGCACAGTTTTTCAACCAGCTTGACTTAATTTCCCCTATGCAGAGCCCAGAAATAGTCTGATCCTCCTTCTTTGTTCTTCAGCTCAAACACTTTATATCCAAGCTCAGCTCCCTGATATTTTTGTCTGTGTCTAGATAGCCACCCTGACACATACCCGGGCATATACATATTTAGGCGCCTTGCTGAAACTTTCTCTCTTCAGTAAAGCCCTGGGCTAACTCCTACAATTTTCCTCACATCCGCCCAGCAAGTGTGAGACTTCCTCTCGTCTCTCAGCTTTGCCCAGCTGCTCCATGCCTGCAGCTTCATCAGTGCTCCTTCCTGCTTTCTTTTTCTGCTTGTGTTTTTTACCAATCCCTTTCTTGATTTCCCTTCTTTTATACTTCCTCAGCTTTCCAGTCCTGTGCTCAGCCTTTTATTAGGACTTCCTGCTTTGTTCTGCTCTGCCAAAAGACTTCCCAGTCTTCCATTGGATGGAAGACATACTTCAGCAAGAAGCTTCTTTTACCAACGATCCGGTCAATTATTTGCTAAAAAGGAAGTCTGTATTTCTCCTAAATTATGCTTTCCAGGCACACATCCTGTTCCCTATTAATAAAACTGATATCCTGTGTGAGCAGTGAGCAGGGTCAGGGCTTTGAACATCAATGCTCCATTCCATTTCAACTCTCAAAAGCTGTGTCATGATCCAGCTGTATGATCATACATCCTGATGGACACAGAGAATGCTGGAAATTTTTTTGCATGTGAATAGTCAGCAGGAAGAGATTTATAACCATGTCCTTAATAATATCTGCTTCTTAATCCCTTTGGCAGATAGGCAAAAATTATGTCTATGTAATATTTGGAGAGATCTGTCTTGAGTTATTCAAGGTCAAGCTGACATATATAGTAGGGAAGTGAAAGTATGTCTTATCTTTAACTTCACATCTTATTTATAGTACATTTTCTCCTTTTGTATCTTCACTGTGAAGGCAACAATGTTGGTGATAAAGAAGATAAAGAACTGGCAGGCACCTGTGTTTAACCATTCTGTCATTTAGGCTGCTCTCAAGGTCTCTGTATAAATGAGCTTTGAAGTGAATTTGACCACCTTTCTTTTACTATGTAAGAAAGAGTGGTTTATACTGAAATGGGAATGGAAAGCTATATGCACATAATTTTCTATTACTACATAAAATTGTAGATTATATATGTATTATAAATGTAAAACTAAACAAAGCTATATAAAACTATATGCTGGTTTTATTTATTGTATATACAGCTATGTGCTGTTCATCCCCACTCTGCAAACCTTTCAACCATTTTATAATATGTCCATAAATACAGCAATAAAATTAGAATGATATTTTATATAAATCTGTGCTTTTTTTCCCTTAAATATTAATAAACCAACCTGGACTGAAATAATTGTCTGAAAATAAATGAGTTTATTTTAAGCCTTATGTATCATTTGAGGTTATAGCACTGCAGCATACCAGAGGGTCAGTGAATTCTTCTGCTGCCTCTCACATCCACTGTGTGAACTCCCCATCTCAATCAGGAAAAAAGAAACAATAAAAAAACCCTCAGATCAAACAAACAAACCCACCAAACAGCAATTTCTAGATGTCTCAGAACATTTTTTTGGTTGTTGATTTCACCACCCACCCTGGTTTTGCTTTCTGTGTCACAATGGCTCTTCATTTCTGGACTTACGTGAAGGAGCCCGAATAGCATGACAGATTGTACTTGCAGGATAAAGACATTCACAGATTTTTTTTTTTTTTCTTTTTGTTCTAATAAGGTTTTTGAACTTACTGTATCTTCTTTATCACTTTCCTGTTATGCTCATCACTGTTGTGCATGATGATATCAGGAAGAAGAAAACAGAACAATATTCCAAGGTATCAAAATGTGTGCAGTTGTATCATAATTATTGTAGAACAATTGCAGTTGGTAGCAGCACTGAAATGTGCTTTTGCCCTCCTCACCTCTTGCTTTTGTCCCATTAGCATAAATCTCTAGGTCCTGGTGTGCCCGTGGAGAGAGGAGAAGCCTGTTCCTTGGCCCTCTGTGTGGGGCCCTCACAAGCCTGAAGGCTGGTTCTGTGGATGTTTTTGGGAAACACACTGGAACTAAGCTGTATGATCAGCTTATGCCTTGCAACCAGGATCTGATTCAACAGCCCGTGTTGT
Organism: Ptilonorhynchus violaceus; assembly: GCA_013397565.1. Taxonomy (NCBI): domain Eukaryota; kingdom Metazoa; phylum Chordata; class Aves; order Passeriformes; family Ptilonorhynchidae; genus Ptilonorhynchus; species Ptilonorhynchus violaceus. The sequence continues at coordinate 1,288,202 of VZRJ01011173.1, forward strand.
ACATGCTTATTCCACGTACCCATCCTCATTCAGGGGCTGATCAACTCAATGCATCCTTTTAAAAAGATGTCAGAGGAGTTTGGGTCTTGACCATTAAGTGGTGCTCTGCCCATGCAAAGTTTACTATTGGAAGGGGATTGCAGTGTCTAGTCCTAGCTCAGCATGTCTGCTTACACAGTGAGAATTGAAAACAGTTAAGTGACAGATTCTTCGATAGCCGTTTGTTTGTGTGCTTGGGTTCTGTTCCTTGCTTATACTGAGGCTCAATTTAAAGTTCTGTCCTTGAACCTCCTAGGTGTCTGTGTTAGAGTATCTCATAGTACTGTTTTAGCGAGATGATTCCTCTGTGAAGGCGTGGAGGGAAGAGTGGAGTTATCCAGGCTGTGAGGCACCTGCACATTGGTTACTGGCTTACCCCACATCAAACAGCTCACATGTGGTCAGAACTGCACAAAAGACTCATGAAATGGATAAAGTCTCCACAAAGATTTTTTTAGTCTAAACTAACAGAAGAAGATTAAACACAGAATTTCATTATGAGACCAGAGGCTAGATCTGACTTCAGGTGTCATCTATTTCCTGATTGAAGTTAATATGCTTTTAAAAAAATGAATCAAAGGAGCATTTCAATTTAAACTGTCTTGTGCAAGTGTCTCACTGACCTGAGAGATAACGAAATGTAAATGGTATTCAAACCTCTTAATTGCTGCCAATAGCAATTCTTTTGTTACTCTGCAAGGAAAACGGTAGAGGCATCTCTTTTAGAGAATAAAGCCCCAGGTAAAAAAGCAGTAAGTACCTCATTAGCAACACTGAGCTACAAGTGTGCCCAAGATCCCACAGACTTCAAGCCAAGTGTTAAAATAGGTTGTGTTGAATGGATGACTAAATTGTTCCAATGACAGTCTCTCTTTGATGAAAGGTGCCTAGAGCTACCCTTTCTTAGGTTTGCCTACTGTGCCCATCTGTCTTTTACCATTCAATACAGTTCACTTCTCTCTCAATTCAGTATCTTCAAGGTATTTGAAAGCTGGGAATTAGAGATTATAAAATAATGGCTCTTGCAGTAGGCACTCACAGTTAGGAGACTGTTAAAGTGATTGGGTATTTATTTTAGTGAGCGTCACAGAGCACTAAAACAAATAAAAACCACATTAGTTGTGAGTTACTGAAGGAGACATTCTGAGCCATAGAAGCTGGGTGAATCAAGCCTAGGAAATTTAAAATATTCTTTGTATGTTAGTAGATATATATATATATATATATATTTCCTTTTAGATATACTCTAAGCCAAACTGCAGGCATTTCGCTTTCATCTTCTGTATACTTAATAACTTCGTGAAACGCATTGAATGCTATGATAGAGAGATGCCATAAAAGAAAAGTGCCTGGCCAGTTCCTGCTTGCTTTGCTCACGCAATTAGGTACTGCCTGCATCAGTAAATCAAGCAATGCTTTTTCCAGCACTTAGATGAACTGATTTCTCAGCTGCCTTCAGCAACCAAATGAGAACAGTTTTAGATCTCTCTTACATCTCAAAAATGCTCTCAAGTAAAAAAACCCCAACAAAACACTTGCCTGAAGAAGCTGCCTTCTATTTTTTGTAGATATGACAAATCATACAAATGGGTGGTGGCTGGAAAGGTGGAAGGGTAACTTGCCAGTCCTGCACAGATATCACTGGAGCCAGGTAGACTCCCAATTCTCACAGTGAATTTCAGAATAAATCAAGGCACAAGTTTCAGTTTGTGCCAATAAAAAAGCATGCATAAAATTGATTCATAGATGTATATTTTAAATAGAACATTAAATAAAATCACATACAAGAGCTAGTTTAAAAACAAACCAAAAAAACCCCTACTCTTTCTTCCAATAGAAAAAAATGAAGAAGTTTGTGTTTGATTCTCATCATACATATTAACACTTGCTTTCTGGGAATGTAGCAGAGAAATCTTATTAGAAGGAAGTTTGTTTGTCTTGCTAATTCTTTGCTTTATTTCCAGTCTTTCACCAGGAAGAACATTCACTGAAGTCATTCAGTGTAAATTAAGCAGTATTTAGAGAGATGCAACTATTCAAAGTGTGCATGTACTTCATACAGTCACACAAGCCAAACAGTTTGCTTAAAATATCGTACTGCCAATTCCCAAAACACACTCAGTATGGTCTTTTTGGAAGGGCACTTCAGACTAAATATGTCATAGCCTACATATACCCTGGTTCCTTCAGCAGAGTTGGGGGATGCTTCTGGGCACAGGGACTCCAGCCCCTTCATCATTAAGTGACAGCACAGTCCTAGCACCAGTTATAGCTCAGGCCAGCAGTAACTCTCTTCCTGGCCCCCTTCTGGTATTTACACAGTCCAAGGACCACGAAAATAAAAGAATTTATGGACATGCACAAAAGCTTTCCATGCCATCTGGACTCATCTGCAGGGGTAAGGATTTTAGGAGTGAGTCTGCTACATGTGAGGAGCATCCCAATTAAGAAACATTCAAGGTGTGGTCCTTTTGCCCCAGACCAAAGAGTCTCCTAAAACCTGTCTTTCCTTGGCCAGATTTCTCCTGCAGTGTTGGCTTGCTCTGTCACTACAGCAGCAGCTTAACTGCAGTCAGCATTCAGGTGACAGTAACCGGAGCAACTGACTGGGACAGTGACGTGACAAATATTCCCTCGCTAATCTTCCTCATTCCCTGTTGGTTTCTTACTGGCCTGCACACCTAGGGCACCACTTGTTCACTGGCTGAAGAAGTGAGCTCTTGAGTCACTCACCATACCCCTGTGCTTATTGAAATATCTGGAAGCACGGAGGTTCTTCGTGCCCTCCTATGACTACTGCTCAGTCCTAGCTGCAGCCTGTGCTGGCACAGAAATCTTTTACCAATAAACTTCTTCTCATAGACACAACTTTATATAACAAGAAGTGTTTTTTTGGTAGAACTAATGTCTGGTCCCTGCATGAAGCACAGGTTACCAGAATGTCAGTAGGCATTTGAATTGTCACAGCACCAAGCCTGACAGAGTTCAAGAAGTGTTTGGACAATACTCTCGGGCACATGGTGGGACTCCTGGGGATGATGCTATGCAGGGCCAGGAGATGGACTCAGTGATCTTGAGGGTCCCTTATAACTCTGCTTATTCTGTGATTCTCTAACTGGTACCACTGTTTAAGCTGCCTGGCAACTTTAGAACTGTGCCAAGAAAATCATAACCTTAACATTTACTGAAATCACCTAGAATATATCTGCTTTTGGATTGTTCTTTCATTTATACATGTGATGACCATTATAAATGACTAAAATGGCCTTTAACCACTATGTCTGATGCATTTCTCTAAATATGGCCCACCTACAAACTTCCAAGGAAATGTAAAGCTCACCTGGTTGGTAGCAGGAAGGGGGAGAGATTAAGTTGCTGATAACTCAAAAAAGAGTGTTGAAGAAGCTCAAAATTTCACATCATCAGTTTGGCAATGCCTTGTTAGAAGCATTTAGACCTTTTCAGACAATTTTCTTCAAGTTCTGCAGGGAATAAGGTTTTTTTTCATCTGGAAAAACTTTGTGTGATTAAGTCTGATGAAAAATGGATTAAAACTAAAGAGTAATTAATTTGGTTGTAATCATAATAAAATTATTGTCTTACTGCTTCATCTAAATTGTTCTCTATTTATCACTTTTCTATGTTATAAGCATTTGTTGAAAGTTTCCAAGATTTTTCATTATTTTCAATCATAATGGACTACAAGATGCCAATCAGCAACTTAACCAAGTATTTTGTGAATGGGAAAATAAGTAGATGCAAAATAATTGATAAGTGATAAATAAATATTTTATCATTAAGACATCATGTAATGTCCTCTTTAACACCACACCAGCGTGACATTTTTAGAAGACTTTTCAGAAGTAAAATTTTAGCTGTACAAAAATACTATATGGTTCTGAGACTATTAATTTAGAAAGAAAGCAAAACAAAAGACTTATGAATTACACATGACCTGAAATTAGATCTTTAAAATCTGAATTTCTGTACATCTTTATTTGGTACAATATGACTAGATGATTCTTAATACAATGTCATTTGTATGCATACAGCTTTTTCATTTCATGATGACAGCTTATCTGTTCAGTGCCTGGTCAAGAATTATACTAACTGGTAAATAGATGTTCACAATATTTTCTATCCTGTGCATGGTAAATTGGTCCTAATTAAGCAGGATTAAAGCAGCATTGATGCTTCCATGTGAAATAAAAAAACCCCTCACCACCAAGGGCCAATTTACATTCTTATTATTCAACACATGTGAAAATAAAATAGCCTTGGCGTGATAAATGAGGATTCTTTGACAGCAATCCAGTGTCTACACACATTTGGAATTGGTTTCTTTGCTCGAGTTGATAACAAATATCTGATGTGGAGAAATGCTCCCTTTTGGTTTTCCGACGCTCTGCTATTTCACACTGAATTACGTTATGTTAGATCATGAGCCAAGCAGTGGGGGAGGAGGGAAGAGAAAAGGGTGGGTGGGGAGGAGAGTGAATGTGTAACATAATCTAAAGAGGGCTTTAAAATCACTGGAAGTATAGAGGAAGGAGCCCCCAGTAAGTGCTGCAACAGGGGTTCAAAAGGGCATAGATCCTGATTCTTGCCTTCCTAATCACTTATTTATAGCTTTCAGGGGCACAGTTATTATGTAGCGAGGCTGTGACAAGATGCAGATGCAGAAAAGCAGCATCTGTGTGGCTGGCAGACCCTAAAATCTCAGTCACAGAGAAGTTCTTAGTAAATGAAACACCATTATAAAACAAAGAACAAAATACAAAATCCCTGACAAGGATTAGAATAGACAGCTAATACTTAACAAAGAATGACAAAATCTACTACCCAGCACTTAATAATTTACCAGTGGTTTATTATGCTGTTACATGATATGACACTTCTGTAATTTATTTTTCCTTAAAGTCATGTAATCAAATGCTGTGTTGTAAATCTAAGTTGTTTTCTTCTTGCAGAAAGGAGAAAAAAAAGGCATCAGGCTAAAAGAGTCTAAATAGGTGTTTAATGCAGGTAGCAAGAAGGAAGTGTAATAGAAATAGTTGTGGAAACTGTTCAAATACCCATTTGCCTGTGGAAATCTCAATTTCTCGATATTCTAATGGTTGAAAGAATTATTTGAAATGCTCGTGCAGATACCTGTTATGGATTCAGGACATGATAGCCAACAATAAGTGTGCATGGCATAATTGGCACATCAATTGGCAGGGGCTGATGAGATTGTAACAGTCTCTTTTTGTCTAGACTCTTCTGATTACATCCAATCTGCTTTCCCTTTTTACTGACAAACTTGACTTCCAAATTATGGTAATGTTATCATGCTCTTTCTCTAACTGGTTGTATTTAAATTTCCTTATCTCAAGATGAGTTTAGAGAAATTCAATTGAAAACAAGTTTTCCTTGTTAAGTTTTTTTATCATCCAGCCAGTTTCTGAGATGTTTGCTGGTCAGTTATTGTTTTTTATGCTCTTATTTGCATCCAGACACCTCCTGACAGTAATTCAAAAAAAATTAGATAAAAATTTAAAATCTAGTCCTTAAGTAGTGTTCTGCGTGAGGCAAAAGAGCAATAAGCTGGACGTTTAAGACAGCTCCATTTAAACTAGGTTTTTGCGTTTTATCTATTGGAAGTCTGAGATGAGTTGTTTAAAATACTGTGAAGTGCTATGCACCTGATCTAGAGTGTGTATTGAGGAACAGCAAAAAGAGTGGTGGTTTTTTGACCCAAGTTCAAAGTTTCTGTAGTTTAAATCTCAGGTTTCTGAATGTTATAAAAATGGAAAATATCTATATGCCTTGAGAAACAAAATGGTAATAATGCAAACCCTTTTTGCAGGTTAAAACACGCCAAACCCACAAGCTCTTCCTGTATTGCAGAATGCCTGAAAATACAAAGGCCTTTTTACTGCCTGCACAAAATGCTACTCTTGGCTCAAATTCTGGTGAAGTTTTGTAAGACAAATTCCATCTCACAGAAATAGCTCTGCTGCTTTTGTTGGAACAGAATGTCACAGTCCTCTCTGTGGAATGGAAGCTGGTTAATCAGTGTGTAAATCTGATTAAGGAAATATTTTCTAATTGGCCGAAGTGAGTCCTAGCCCTACTTTTTGAACTAATTTTGGAATTCATGTTCTTCAAGTAGAGGTGTTTGAAGACATAGAGGGACCCTTTCGATTTCAAAATGCAAAGGCTAAGTAAATGGCCCTGGAGCTGTAAATGACTAAAAACCTTGGCTGCAGGGAAACAGGAAAGCCAGTGAACAAAGCTATACTTATTCAAAAGGGACACAGGACAGAAGAGAATTTTCCTCTAGCTAACACACCTTTCAAGCTGTGGCAGCAGAATACCTCCAGCAAATTTGCAGTATTGAACATTCTATTTTCCATTTTGATTTTGAAAATCAAACCTTTCTCTACTTTAATGTTGGCATTCTTCACAGCATGAATATTCTGCCTTTCAGTCAGTTATGCCAATCCTTTAGGAGACTTTCCAGAATACCTTCGATATGCAAATGATGTAATAAAACCCATTTTGCTTGAGTATGCAAATCTCACATACATTAAATAATCATAAATCAGAAACATATTTTCATTGAAATGAGAAAATATGTCAGCAATGTAAGCAAAGCAAAAACCTGATTTAGGTCTAGTTGTCTCTAATGGTGCAAGACCAGGCTCTACGCTGAGCTGAATTCTTTGGATCCTTGGTTTTTACTCACATAATATTTGCTCACTCTATCTAATATTATGCTTTTATTTTCTCCCCATTCTGTTGTCTTTGTCTTCCTCTTGTGTTGTGGATTGCACGAGACATTTTTGCCACAGTGGTCTTACATCATTAAATCTTTCTGATGTACAAGCATCGATAGCCTAATTCTTACTTCCCCCCCCCACCCTTTTAACTAATATTATTGATACTATTTCTTCTGAAAATAATTAATAAGCCACACTGCAAAAATGGACATGTTGTACTGAAGTGAAAAGGCAGCCTGTGAATCCTGTGCTTTTGCCCACAACATCAATACATCTGGCACATGTCTGGGGACTGGTATCTCTGTATCATTGTTAATTAGTGTGAATCTTATTATCTCATTGTTTCTTTGAGTGTTTCTTTCGTGTTATCTACTTAGTGTCTTATAAACATCTCAAGAATAGCCACAATCTTTGTTCTGATCTCGGGTCCATTTTTACCATCAGTTTGCAATTTAAAATCCAAACCAATTAATAGTGAGCTGTTTCTCCTCCAAGACAAGAGACACAGAAGCCTTTACATTATAAACCATTTTGATTTTTATTCTGTTTCTATGGAGCACTGGACTAAGCAGTGATGTTTCTAGTCATGCAACATACAGAACAGCAAATGAAGGTGTAACAAAGTGTCTGTAATCTGGGATTTATGACTGGAATTATGGTGTAGAAAGTCCTCGATATTGATCTTTTGGTCACTGATCCTCCCCTCTAAAGCATGAGCAAGTTGATGCAGAAGTGAGGGATGCCCAGGTGGCATCTGAAGGCAGGAGGCCAGGAACAGAGCTGAGTGAGCCCCAAGACAGCTGAGCTCAGAGCAGGTGGGGTGAGAGAGCATTATTGGTTGTCTGGGAAGGGTCCTGCTGAGGTCATCCTCAGCAGAGGATGACTCTGCTGGCTTCCACCCTGACAGGAGCTTAATGAAGAGTTTGGTGGCTGACAATGGACAATAGTCCAAAGGCTATGTCTGAGTGGAAACTGAATTCTTGGAAAAAAAAATTGTTTTACAGGAGTTAAACATTGGTTTAATGTTTGAACATGGTACACTCACAGTGTCCAGTTTCAGGCAATGAGACAAAGGCAGGAAGGGGGAAACAGATATTGTGAATAACAAATTGCAATCAGACTTTCTGTATGATTTACCATAGCCTTTGTGTTTTCATGTTATATGGATGTTATATACATCTGTCTGGCATGTTAGTCTGGTAAGGAATTAATAGTATTTCTGTTCATTGTGTCTGCTGCTTTTCTCTATCATCACAGTTGCCTGTGAATAATTCATACAGTCTAATGTACTTTTTAATTCTGTAACACCAGGACATTTAATTTACATACAAAATAAGAAAGGAGATTCCTTTTATCAGATCAGTGAATTAGCTCTGAATGGAAAATTATCTTACTGGTTAGTGGATTCTCACTGTCACTATGCCCTTATGAAGAAATAACAAATGGCTTTTTGTTGCTGATACTGGAGATTTTAGGGTTTGGGGGACATGGTTTTTTTCATCTGGGCTACTCTGTAATAATTTCTAATGAATAATTCAAATGTCATGGGAAACCAGACTCCCTTTCTCATTATTAATCGCAGATTTTCTCTTCTATTAGTATTACCGCACTGAAAGTTCATACTGAAGAAACCTAATGAGTGTGACTTAGAGCATTTTTAATTCTCCATCGTCTGCCAAAGGTGCAATGAAATTGCCTTGGGTTATGTGCACAGACCTTCCCATGAGACATAAAACTAAAAATATTTCTTCTCTTTCTCAGGGAGATTTTATTTTACTTCAGACATGAATAGCAACACCAGGGATTTTCCTTCTTCCTCTGTAAAAACTAACTTAACTTTCTTCATATGATTACACGATTATTAACTTCAGCAATAAAACAGCATTAATCCCAGAACATGAATAGCACACTTTGATGTTGCTCATGGCCAAAATGTACCACCCATTCATTTAAATATCACAGAAAAAGCATCTACTTTCAGGAACATTTGGAATTTTTTCCTCTGAGTTATTCTAACAGGTATAAGTTTTTAATGAGCTTTAAGCTTATTTTAATTTAATTTACTGTATGTAAATAACTCCAGGCCTTTTGTTTCATAATCCCAGTCAAGTATTTCTATACTAGAGAAATTCCAGAAGTGTCCCAGCCCTCACACATACAAGAGGGAGCAATTCCTCACAAGCTATAAATTGCCATAATGTAATGCAAGGAATGGGTATAGAATAAATCTGGGTTTATCTGACAGTTGAACTCAACTTTTCCATTAGCATTAAGGGAATGATTAAATTTGTAACAACAATATTACATCTATACTGAAATACATGAACGAGTATAGGAATGAGATTAGATGAAATCCCACCCTTTTCTCTATGTTTGAGTGACAGAAGAATAAAAATCATGGCCGTAGTCATGGTCATTATATCCCTGTCAGTTAGACCTGTTAGGGATTGATGATTGAGGTACCAGCTGAATCTTTGTTCATGCAGCAGTGGCTTATGGGTGATGAAGCTTTCAAGGCCCAAAGATTTCAAGTTTGTAGTTGATGGCTCATCCTGGAACATAATATTATATATAAGAAGTAAATGTGTGCAGCCAAAACACAACGCACGATTTATCTCAGAGAATATAATGGAGATAAGTTGTACCAAAATAAGGCTACACAGAGTTTTGAATGCCCCACAGCAGGAAGCTGCAGCCGTACTCCAGTGTCAACTATTGTGAGAACAACAATAAGGCTAGGATGGGAGATATTATTAGATTTAGGTCATAACTAAAGTAGTACTGAAATAAGCCTTCTCTACCTGTTGTGTACTCTATAGATCATCTTATACACTAGACATTGTATACAAATGTATAGATCTTCAAAATTGTATTTGTTCAGAACTCATATCAGCATTAGAAGCAGTTCTTAGCACTGTACCCTGAAATATTTTGAATAGAATGTCCTAATATAATAATTTTTTAAAGATCCTCAACCAAGTACAAACATTGTGACATTTTAAAAGATACACACACACACGTGTATATATATATATATGGCTCTGTTACTGCATTTTTGGCATAAGCTGAAGTCAACTGAAGTTAAACTGTTCGTAAATGATAAAACCGGGGTCAAGAATCCTGCCTCCAGGTCTGCTGCTCTAATAGAGCTATTATGAGAGTGTATTATAACTGACTAATTTACAGAAAAAGGCATCAGGCTCGACTCATTTTCACTGTGTACTGTTATTGTGTGTGCCAGGAAATTACAGCTTCCATGAACTAGAAATATTGCCTGTATTATGCATGAAAGAAGAATGCAGAAGGTTTCTTTGGGTAAGCGGTAAGACAATATGATCATAGTCTTTGCTGAAAGTCTAAGACACCTATTTGTTTTTACATACTACTTAGCTGTTTTGAAATTTTCAGAAATTTCTGTGGTTACCAGAACAGCTCAAACTTTTACACATTTTCTTTTAGACAGAATTTGCACAATAAGCCCACAGAGAGGTGAATTACTGGTCTGCCACAGTCTGTTGTGCAGGATATCCTTTTAAATGGCTGGAGTTAAGAATGTGATCCATCGTTTTAATTCACTGTCCCTGGACGGAATGAAGTTTATGGGCTTCAGTGGGCACTCTGCAATTTACCTACCTGCCATCGTAGACACTCATATCTTCTGCAGCAGCGTCCTGCTGGGACACTCAAAGGCGTCCAGCATCTTTCACATGACTGTGTCCTGCAGTGCAAGTCCTGCCTATTGCAGGTATAATATGACACGACAGGGTGTGACACCCTCAAGGTCAACTGCGTCGCATTTACAGCCAAGTTTTCCAAAGGAGATAGAGGCACCTTGAAACACAAGCTCGTTTTATGAATTCAGCTGCAAAATCCCACCGAGATTTGAATATTGATGTGTTATTTATAGAATGTTCTGGATAGAAAAATAGATCATGGAGAAAGGTATTATAATGAGCCACCCTCCATCTGTCCCAGTCTCTGTTTAGAAAGTAACACGATATTCTTAGAGTTAGAAGGACAGCAGACCAGCAAACTGGCTGTGCTGTAACTCTGTCACAGGACATTCATCTGCTGATGGTTGGATGCCAGTACATTTGAAATTTATACCCTTTAATGAAACAAGAAAAAGTTTTGGGAGAAGGAACTTGAAGTCTTTTATTGTAATTCTCATAAGCCTTTTATTTGTTCTGAGCCTTAAGTAATGTTTAATATTTCAAGAAACATTTTGACAAAATAAATTAGAGCACTGTAGTGTTATCACTGCTAACATCAGCTGATGCTTTAAAGTAGTATGATCTTAAGCAGCATTTGTTGAAGACTTATGAAATATTCTAAGGTCTGTTGAAAACCGACTGGTGCATTCACAACATGCTATAAAAGTGCTTATTAAAAGGTTAGATGTGTCTAAAAGAATAAAGGTTCAGCATTGCCTCAAAATCTGTGGCTGATATCATAGCCACATAAAATCAGTCCTACTCTATGTCCGGGTGACAGCAATTATAAGAGACGGACCTAGACTGCAGGGGGAAATAATGGTGGATTGACAACATTAGCAATAACACATAAAGGTTAGTGCCTCTAAGACATTGCTCTCTTCCCAAAGTTTGCTTAATAGTCAAGTCTCCCTCCAGATTAATAAAGAAGAAGTGATTATGAGAAGTGTCTGGACACATGCTAAAATAAAAGGTAAATGGTCCACTGAAACTAATCAGGACTCATTAACACACATCCCAGCACCCCCAAAATAACAAAGAAAAGCTCTGACTTAGGGAGGAACATGGAGATAAAATGTACTTTTTTCCTCTCGGAGGCAACACGATAACTCACTTCTAAAGACCATTTAATACAATAGAATATTATCAATAACTTTGCATACATATGATAAGGCCCGAATTTATCTTTGCTAGAAATCATCAAACAAAAGGTATTCAAAACTCCTAAGAACTTGGTACCGATAGCTGTCCTCTGTAGAAGATGGAAGTTCTTCTGGAACTTCTGCAACATTTACTGTCCTTTCAAGATTGGGGTCATAGAGACAAGCAGAAGAACCAATGTTACAGTTCTTTGTATGAAAAATCAAGAGGTGCATGTAGACTCTCAAGTCAATCTGCACATGACCATAGGCAATCAGCTGTTCCATTTTCAAAGGCTCAAAATAAAGTTAATTTTGAAAATCATTGGGACACTGTAGCCCTATACTAGACATTTGAGAAGCATATTTTCTTGGCTGTATGTAAAATGATTCATGTAAAACCATACAATAAAACCCTAGAAATGTTAAGTAGTTTGCAGGAATATTCCAAGCCAGCTGCAGAGGGTTATGGGTAGATAAAATTCTTTCTTTCCACTGAAGAAAACTATGAGTACTATGCTAATGTGCTTTGTTGGTGATTCATCTACCATTTAAATAAATAACTAAAATCCTTCACTGCTTTCCAGATGAACTGGTTCCAAGATTTTTTTAGAAAAAAAAGACCTCCCAGAACATCATCAATGTTTACCAATGTTATCACTTTCAGATCCAGCACAGAATTAGAAAGAAGGCACAGGTGTCACATGAGCCAGCAATAGCTTCCATGCTTTGTTGCATGCTCATCTGTTAAATTCCCTGGTTGTGGGCACTGCTCTCTGGGGCAGGTTAACATATCTTTGTCATCTTGTTATACAGCTGAGGTGCTGTGCCAAAAAAGCATTTAGTGTTCAGGTACAAAAGTTAAAAGCTCTGTCATGTTATAGTACTTCGTGTTGTGTGGGAAGAAGAGAAATGGAATTACACAGAAACTAAGAAATGTACTGTTTTGTCTTCCTCTGTATTCACATATATGATATAAACCAGCTTTATTTATACCTACCCTGAAGTGTTTTAGCACTTAAATATAAATCCTTTTAAGAGAATTAGGGAATTCTAATAGACATGATGCTCAGATATATTTTTGAAAAATGACAATGCAGTAGCCATTTGAGCTTATTTGTGTAAAATGTTATGACGTTGAAACCATCTGCTTAGAAGTAAATCAGAGTGGAAATACATCTGCGTGACTTTAAAGCTGCAGAATGGGGCTCCAAGTATTCGGGATCCATCAATCAGTAGCTTCCATTGCTACCTAAAGTGTCTTTAACATACAAAGACTTCTTAGATAATTTTTTGGCACTAAGCCTGTCTTCAACACAATGTATCATCTGCAAACATGCAAATTACTTGGCTTCCAATGTGTCTGCTATAGAAGGTTCATTCTAATTAAATTTAAAGGCAGACTGGGGTTTTTTAATTAGGATGAATTATAAAAATGTTGCTGTTTATGGTAGTCTTCTTTATGCTTTACTGTGTAAAAATGCATTGTAATTTCTAAAATTACTTCAAACACTGGTAGCAAATTTTATTTATGCCTCTGCACTGCATTAAAACCATAAATGGTTGGTACTGTCACCAGAATGAGAAAGCTATAAAGCTAGTTATATTAGAATATAGTAGAGTGTGAGAGTGTATGTGTATGCATTCGCACACAAGAGAGAGATACCAGGCAAAAGAGAGCAGCTGTATGTTAAAATTATTTTCTAAATTATTTTCTTACACGAATGGGCTATGCCATATTACATTTATTAAAATGTATTTATGGAACATTAAACATAATACTCATTTCTGATAATTTAAATAAATGAAAAAATTGCCCAGGCTATCTATCAAGAACACTTCTTGTGCCTGTATGGGCTGTGGAGTGAATTCTGGTCTCTCATATGTTGGTCAAATTCTATCAAAGCCAGGGAGTCATTTGATATTTGAACCCGGGTAATGAAAGAAGAGGATTTAATAGGGTCTTGTAGCACTTTCTATAGTTTCTATATACCTAACCATTGAAGCTCACAGTGGTTATTTTGTTATTTGTAAGTGGTTATCTTTGTTATTTTGTGCTATAAACAGGTGCACCCATTTCAAGTTAAACAGTGCATGGTATATTCAAAGCAAATTATCATAGAATCACATTCTGACAGTGATCAAAGGAGAGAAAAAAAGAGCAGACTTCATGGGAAGCAAAACAAAGCAACCAGCCCGTATTTTGGCAAAATCTATCAGTATGAAGGTCTGTCAGGGTCCCCCATGCCACTTAGACTCTATAACAGAGCTTGAGGGAAAATGATTCTGTAGCCATCCTTTTGCTGTCAAGGGAAATAACGTGAATTGCTGGTAAGAAATCAGAGCATTGCCAGACAGTTCGCTGCAGTGTCTGTAACACATTCCTCCAGAGGTATGTAGTAGTTTTGTCATGAAAACTACAGAGAAACTACATAGGCTGGTCGAGGGTGAACCTCTGAAGATATTCCAACCAAGGTACTGTTTAGGTAGAAGTAACTGAGTTTTAAGCGTGATTAACTGGCTTATGTATTCAGGGTATGAGCTCATGATGTGCTGCATTACTTTTCCATTCTCCCATTTACACCCTGCCTCTTTTGTTCTTATCTGTTATTCTCAATCTCAGAGAGCACCCACACTGAAAAATTATCACTGCGCAACACTGTAGATTTCTTCAATAAAAATTTTCCTGTAGCTTTTTCATTTACTCTTTCTTATTTGAATATTTTGGATCTTGCTATATTTTCAATGTTGTTTCCATATTTCCCTTAACATCTCTTACAGGACTATGAAACAAATTCAGATTCCTCAGAGAGTACGCAGTTCTTCCTTTATATCTGAATTAAACAAAAAAAGATTTCCTGTGCCCAAATTATTAACAACGTGTCATCTTGGTTTCCAGTCTAGGCAAATTGAATACCAGTTGACTGTATGCTCCAGTTGACTGTTTACTGTTGTTTATTGTCTAGTCATGAAGATGTGTAGGCTGGGCTCTGTCAGGGATGCAGCCAAGTGTTCCAGCAGTGCCATTGATGTGGTGTCATGCAACAGAGCCTGGATGCACTGGGAGGCTGCCAGGTCACCCCTGTGTCAAGTGGGCCCACTGCCACCCATGAGTCTTTTCAAGGCGAATCCACCTGCATGGTCCACCATGGCACCATGCCGTGAATTGGTGATGCCCATGGGCTCCATGTCGTTCTTTGGTGGACTGACACACCTGGGCCTCACACTATGGCTCAGCAGATGGACACGTGAGGGCTTGTCATTGAGGCACACAAAAAAACCCCAACAAGTGGATTGGGTGGGCCAAAGTCCAAACTGCTACTTTTAGTTTTCTAGTTTGTTTATCGCTTTCTCAAGGCTTGACTTGCATGTAATTTATTTAGTTTAGCATTATCAAGTTCATGCATCTTCATCTCGGAACCTCAAGAATATGTCTGGTAATATAGCATTGCTAGATGGCCTGAGCCATGTAGACTTCCTGAAGTCCAGGATTTATTATGATGCAGACACTTGTCAGAATAGAACAAACTGATTCTGCCTTGTCTCAGATTCCCTTTGCTTTTGTTCCTCAGAAATTCTTCTGAGCAGCTTTAAGGTCACCTCTATTCCCCATTCTTTGTGACTCGTCTTTGTCACATCTCTATCTCACAGGAAGATGAGTTTTTAATTATTACATGTAATTGCCCTTTACGTGTGAGTGTATACTTTGTAATGGCTGCCAGGTGGACAATTATTGTTAATGACAGTTCCTCTTTTGAAACTGTTTCTTGTGCACTAGCCCAAAATGTTTAGGTTCCATAAAAAAGTAAATTAATTGAAAGGCAAGAGTAAGTACTGCCTTCCTGCATGCTTTAAAATATTGGCCAAATCTTTATTTTGGTATATGTAATATGTAGGATGTAGTGATTAAAATAAAGCTAACATAGGAAACTTCAGAAAGAGATGCTCAGAAGTGTTTCTATTGCCATCAACAAAATGAGTAAATGCATCTTGGAAAACCCAGCTAATAATAATTTTTGTTCTTTGGCTTTTGAGCAAAAGCCATGAAATCTTACTTCAGATTTTTACCATTTAAAATGCAATTATTTTTCTCTTTCAATTTTTCTTCCGAGTTATGAGAATCTTTTTCTGTATAGAAGGAAAACAAAACTTCCTTTTTTCAGTCAACACAACCTTATATATTACTTTTTGAACTACCAAGTTAAAATAATGTTCACAGCGGAACGAACCCCCACTCATTAGGAATCATAAAAGGATTTTGCTGAAGTGTGAGCTTCCATCATTCTGTCACTTCAAAATTGCTGCAGGCTCACAGCTGGACTACAACAACCCAAAGTGAATTGCTAAGTGAAAGGAGAAGGCAGGTGACAATTACACAAAAAGTCACTACAAGTAATTGGTAAGAAAAAAGTTGCCAACTATAAAGCAACTGTTATATATATGAAAAAAAAGGACAGATAAAAAAAGAAGAAGGTTACAACTCTTCCCTCCCCAAACTTTCCTTAATCCTTTCCTAAGTGATTATCTTCTAGTATTGGGAAAAACAAGAGATATTCCTAAAACAGTTTCTAAACAAAAAAACCCCACCACACCAAGGAAGCTGCAAGAGTGTATCTGGAAGAATTGCCTCGAGTTATACATTTTACTGAGGGTGAACTGTCTATGTGAAGGCTTGGTAAGTAAGCATAAATAATGTCAGCCTCCACATCTAGTACTTTAAAGTCTCCTGTATTCAATAAATATATGGTACAACACAGCAAGAAATCGTACATTAATTGAGAGTGGTTACTTAGACACACTCAAAAATTTATAACCCCCACAACTACAAGCAAAGAGGTATCCTATCTTAAATATATTGTCAGTTGTTGACGGGATTATTGAGGTTGGTTAAGGCAATATTCATTGTAAATATTAATGACAGGAACTTTTCAGATTATATCTCCATATAACATCTACAAGTTCTATTTTGTCTGTGTGACCAGGATATTAATCTGAAATAGACTATGTTAATATTCCATTTCTTTTTTTTCCTACGTAATGTGCTCCCAGTGTGCTTTCAGAGCTGAAAGAAGTAATTTCTATGTGAAGATGACACTGTATTATTATTGCTGAGTCGAGCGTTAATCCAAGGGACTTACATAACTTTCTAGATGACACAGTGGTAATGAAGAGTAAAAACATGCAACCTCCCAATAATTTGCCCTGTTCTGGTTTTATGTTGTGATCCTCATCTCTGTACTCGATTGCCAAGACCAGAGGACATGAGCACCAAGGCACGGCTCACATGAAGATTAGGCAGCAAAGATGACTGTTTGGAGAACCTCAGATCAACCTTTGCATAATGATGAATTTCACATTCCATAGACATTTCTGTTTCCCAGGTATCTAGAACTTTGCACCTCTGTGTTCCTGGAGATGTCTTATGGTTGGCAGGCCTGAGCAAATGTTGTTTAGCCGATGCCTATTGAAATCCAGATGCTGGAAGTCTTTAGACATCACTTGCGGGGCTGGATCCTGTATGGACTTTGGGAGCAGGTTTAACATGCAGTGGTTTCCAGAACACACCCTCTACACAACTCTGCTTGATCTTTCCACACTGTGCAGCTCTGTGTAGTTATCTTATGCTGTGTACAAAAGTACAGGATAAAATGGTATTTTATCATAGACTTTTTTTCTTTCCCCTCTCTCATTTTTCTTAACTTCTCTGTTTCTACATGTGTCTTCTGAAAGTGTACATATATTAAGAATTTTTGAAAAGTTTTCTCATTATTTTATTGTGGTTTATGCTTTGGATATCAAAACTAAATCATTATGCAAAGAAAATACAGATATTCAAAACATTTGGATCTATTTAATGAATGCAAATTCCAAGGAACAAATTAGGTGTAGAGATCCTTCAAGTTTTTTGTCCTAACTTAATCCTTATATTTATGAGTCTTTTTAGGATCAGAAGTTACAGTTAACAGGAATAAAAGTAATATCTCTTTCTTCCTTGTGAATAAAGGAAGCTTTAAGACTACACTGTTTATTTATTAAAGTGTCTACAAAAAGAAAGGTTTATAATAAACGAACAATGTTTAATTTATTAAATTGGATTTTCAGTGCTTCCTATAAATAGTTCTATTCTTAGTCTTACTATATGTGCAAACATGCAGACCTGGGATATGGAAGAATTTATGGCCTTATTCCTTTAAATACCACTAATGTGGATATTTTCAACAGCTACCTTCTTCTGCTATGTGTTTTTAACAAAGGCCACTGGCTTAACGAGGCACAAGTCCAGCACACACCTGCATGTACAACTGATCTGGTCCCCACTGTGGACTTATCATTTCTCCAGCTTCTCAATAAAAAACTGCCTTTGTCAAATAAATTGGGGTGTTTTCAATTCTTCAGGCTTAACGTCCTTAGATTGTAACAATGAGTTATAAGTTCAGTAGTTTAGCATTACTATACACAACAGCATTTAATGAATGGAAATGATTTGTATATTTGAGGTATATATGAATACATATATATACACATATATCCTTGTTCCCTATCTTTTAGAAGTTCCTTTTCCTCAAAAGCTATTTAGTGATGAGAGGTGGCAACAGTAATTTGTCATTATGGTTATGGAATGCTGAGCATAAGAAGTCTGAATTGCTGTTGTCTAGATGCCACATGGCCTATTAGTAATGATTGTGATTAATGATATTTTTCTGAAATTTCAGAATAAATAGAATGTTAAATAAAGACATTAATTTTTCACATTCTAGTCAGGAAAGACAAAAAAGAAAATGGATCCTAATTGCTTCATCTCAAACCCATAAACTATAACTACTGTCTGAAACATATGTATAACCAAACATAGAAATAGTCTAAACTATTCACATGGAGAGAGACACTTGTCTTGAGGTAAAGAAAGAAAATAGTTCCAGAATCCTATGCTCCTGTAAGCATATGGCTTTTGATTTTGTTCAAATTTATGTATATATATATACCTACACATTTTTATATATATATGCATACATGTATAAAACAACAAACAGTCAATTGGGACATACAGTCAACTTCTATTCAGTTTGTGTAGACTGGAAACCAAGATGACACTTTGTTAGCAATTTGGGTACAGGAAACCTTTTTTTGTTAAATTCTGTTATAAAGACTGTAAAGGAAGAACTGTGCACTCTTTTTGGTTTGGTTTGGGTTGGGTTTTTTGTTTTGTTTTCTTTTATTTCAGTTGTTTGGTTGTTTGGGGGTTTTTTGGTTTGGGGTTTTTTGTGTGTTTTGTTTTGTTTTGTTTTTTTGCTTATTTTTAATGTGAATGAACAACAAAAAACCCACTGTCTCAAAATGCATTATTAGCATTCTCTGCCTCTTTCATATCTGACCTTCTCAGAGCCCAACAGGATCCAGAGATGTCTAAAATGCATGGGCTTCATCCCATCGGATAACCTGGATTTTCTTGCAATGCTTACTTGAATTCCTTGCTGTATTCATGGGTCAGTGAGTGCCTGCTGTTCATTTACGTCACATCATTCATTTATGTTTTCTGCAAGTCAAGTTGTCAATATTGGGGAAAGAGAGCTTGTTTTACATAGCTATCAATTAAAACAGCATCTTGCTCACAAAAATTCATGACAAACTGCTAACTCAATTATTAAAAAAAAGACATATAGAACAAATATGTCATTAATTGTGCAGTTTGGACCCACAGTCCGTGTGACTGTTCTTTCAATGTATAGAAAACAAAAGGTAAATTAGCTCCTGGGGGTATAAGACTACATTTGGAGAAGCAGTGGTATCAAAATAATTTCTTACATGTGCGAACAGAAATGTGACTACACCTACCATGTTGAAGGACAACCATGTTTATAACCTTATAAGATTATTCTGCACATCAGCTAAATCCACGGGAGTTGCCTGATATAGTTGCTGTACCGTCCTGCCATATCCCTTTGGCTTCTTCTTTTCTATTGACATCTGGGATCTGGCTAGTTTTTGGCACTGCAGTGGGTCAGCCAGGTGAGGGATGAGGGGACTTGCTTCATAACTTTCAGTCTTTCCAGTTTTTTTGCTTCAGGGATGTTTTTGCACTTATTCTAACCAAACTCAGCCAAGTAATTTGGGTCAAAAGAATTTGTGATGTAACTTACTAGCTAAAGGGGACTTGAAAATGTGCATTTTACAGAACAACTGTTATTTCATCTGCTCAGTCTACATATTGTTTTTGTTTTGTGTCCCCATGTGCTCTTGTGCAGTCTTGCTATGCACCCGTCAGTATCTCTCTTCAATAGCCTCTGAATGCAATGACTAACTTTAACATTTGAAATAAATATACATGTCTCAAAGGTAATAACACTGCTACAAACTTCAAGCACGATTGTCTGCTGTCTGCAAGAAAAGAGATGCAAATGAGAGTCTCTGTTGAGGGAAAGGAATGCAGAACTCATCTGTGGCATGCTCTGTCAAAAGCTGCTCAGCCAGTCTTGACTAGTTACAGCACAGTAATAGCATTGTGTCTCTTTCTGAGTTTGGACACCGTAGGGGTTGTTATGGACAAAAGGATGTTCAGAAAAAGGACCCAGACTGTAGGAAACCAAGTTTCATTCCCTCCTTTCAGAGCAACTCACTTTTTTTTTTGTTTTTGTTTTGGTTGGGTTTGGGTTTGTTTGTTTGCCTTTTGTTTTCCATTCATCCCTCCATCCTTTGTCTTCTCTAGGACTAGATCACATATCAGCCTGCTAAATTCTATCCTGATACTTAGATTACCGTAAATTATGGGAATGAACTGCATGGAACACATTTGAAATACATACTTACCAAGATGCGTAAGGTACATAAAGTGATCAGTCTAATATTCTTTTAAAGAATATTCTTGAGTGATTAAAATTTTCATAGTATTTGATCAGACCTTCACTAATCCCATCCGTTTTCTAGTCTAACTCCATTCCATGACTGTGCTGTCATATGCAGAAAACATAACTGCAGCAGCAGAGAAAAAAAAGTGATTTTTGGCTGCTGTGCTCTCCTTCATGAATGTGTCCTGGAAGTGTCAATCTGTTTAGTTTATGGTGTGATGGGATAAAGTCATAGTATACTAAAAGAACAATGGGGCATGACAGCACTGCACTGATTTCTGAGTCATCTAAAAGTTGATGTCATTATTCAGTGTTGGCCTGATTTATATAAAGTACATAAATTCATCACCATGTGAATCAGTCTAAGTAGCCTGGTCAGGAAGGATCTGTGGGGGTTTTGTGATTGGGTTTTGTTTTTTAAGTTTGTTGAGTTGGTTTTTTTTGTTTGTTTGTTTGACTGGTTGGTTGTTTTGGTTTGGTTTTTGATGGGTGTTTTCTTTTTTTCCCCAGATATGCAATGATGATCAATCCCTAAAAATTTAGATTTTCCTAAAATATATTTTGTTAGATGTAGGTCAACATATTTATCCAACAGAACTCAGCAGTGTTAGTCTTTGTCTTGCTATCAGACAATTAAGATCCTCTAAGTGCAACTTATGTCAGAACTATCCACTGCAATCTAAACTATGCTCCTAGGAACTGTAGCCAGCTGTAGCCATGCCTTCTTCAAATACTTAAAATGTGGTAAACAACTAAAATGTTAAGAAAAGAGTTATTAGAAAAGTGTAGCTCCTTTATTTGCTTTTTTTGACATAATCACAGTGTCTAACACAGGCTTTTCAATGAACACATTGTAATTTCAGTAACGACCATCACAAAACTTAAGACAAAATCACAATGCTTTACAGTGTTGCCATTAAAAAAAGGTGTGATAATTACAGTTTTGTTAAAATATGGCTGAAATTTGCACTTGCTCTTGCCCTTCTAAACAAGAGAGCTATATCTTTAGAAGTCTGAATTTACTTCCTGAAAAATAGTCCTCAGAAAAGGGTAATGAAGCTCTAAGGTGCTATAATTTACAATTGTTCAGATGCAAAGAATTTTCAAAATTTAACTATTTCCTAGCATGTTGTGTTGCTTGTGTGCTATTTAAGATGGCAAAAGAGATATGGGATAAACCAAAAACTAGTCCAGCAAGATAAAACAATGCTTTTTTTCTACCTCAAAAATATTTTCAAGACATTTTAAAATAATTTTAAAAACAACAAACAAACAAACAAACAAAGGCACCCAACCCCTTTTTTGCTTTCTTGGACTTTTTTAGCTGGAGAGAAGTCAAGGAAGTAATTTTTTTTTTGTCTCTCTTCTCCAGAGCAGTCAAAGCAGCTGTGCTGTCCTGATCAGCATCACAGAGAAAAAGCCTCTAAATGTTGAAATTTTTGACCTTCTCAGCAGAATAGTGTTAAGAAGCTCTTTGTTGCTTCAGGTTATTTCCAGTTCATTTCTCCTTGGATATGAGCTTTTCATGGCATTTAATAGACTCAGTTCTAAATACAGAAGTCAGGTTACAGTTCAGCACCACATGGTCACTCTCTTGAAGGGGTAATTGCTGAAGAAGGATGGTAATCCCTATAGCACAGATGATGAAATGGAACTTCACCCTTCCCTAATGTAGCTGTTCTTGTCATAGCATTCAGTGTCTTGCGCTTGGTTTATGTTCTCCCTGACTGGAGGTCTTTTCATGCTATAAAATCCACATCACTGAAACTATTGTTCATTGATGCAATCATGAAGAAAAAGTCAAGTATAAACACCACAGAATATTGTTTCCAGCTCAGTGATCCAACATTGGTTAACTGTATATAACTTGACAAGTCATGTTTTCAATCCTCAAACCAAATACTTCTACAGAAAATAACAGTTTCACACAAAACACTCAAAAAGTTGTTCTCCCTGTCTCAAAGGTGCAATTTCAATCCTCAGCAAAATGAAATATGTATATATGTCCCAATAACTGTCAGAATATGTCCTGAGGCTTTGAACATAATGTTCCTGATTGAAAATATTTTCAAAAATATAATTTTTGTATGTACCTACCTACCTTTAAAGAGATTCTAAAAATAACAAATATCATTAGGAAATTATACTCTGTTGGAAAAGAAAACCCTCTGTGAGATCTTTTGGGGATTTGTCTCACTAAACAGCGTTGGCTGTAGCAATTGAGCTGCCCTTGTAGATGTAGGTGCAATTCTTCAGTTATGGCTTAGAAAGGATTCAGAGATAAGAAGGAGGAATAACATTCCTGAAGAGAGGGAGGATGAGAATATTTCTGCAAACTGCTTAGACGATAATTCAGTTCAATTCCAAATGCATTTTAGGAGAATTCATTGAGGTCTGATGTGAGCAGCATGAATAAAGTAGTTATTAAAATTTGTTTTAAATTTTATAATATTTATGTATTGCAAAATCTAATGCAATAAACAATTTAGTTAACAAAACACTTTCTGTGCCAACTTCTATATATTTAGTTATTTTCAGGGAGATTACTGTCATTCATGTAGAGATGATATTTTGCAGGACTAGAGTTTGCTAGATGCATGCCAAATTTCTAGACAAACAAAAATCAATACTAATGTTGATTTGTCAAAATATCCTGAAAAGCTGTGCAACATTGTTTGATTTATCTTCTAATGTTACAACAATAAACGAAACATTGCAATGAATAAAGAATGCTCTTAATGTACAAAATGTTGGAATTTCTAATATATCAGTAAATTATGTTTCCTTGTAATTAAACAAATTGCTTCCACAAACACTAAAATTACTTTAAAATGGATTATTGTAGCACACATCAAATAATTAATCACATTCCCTGCCCATTTGCCCATTTGCACTCATTTCCCCTTGATGTTACTAGGAACTTTGTTTAGAGAAGAAACACAGGAGCAGACAGTTAATGTGGAATGAAGCAGTTTTGAAATAACACAGAATTTTTTTGCGGTATGGAAAGCTCACTAAAGATTGTTAAAACAATCCTGGACTGTCTTTGAAATAGACACAACTTGACGTTTATAAGACATGAATAACGTTTCCGAAAAGTGAGAAAATATCTAGTTATTAAACCATTCACACTTTTGTTTGTTTGTTCTATTTTTGTTCATAACTAGGAATGAAACCTGAAGCAAGAAATCTATCAAGTACTTCTGAAAAATGATGGACAAGCTTTCAGCATTCAGGCAGCTTTTCTTTAGAATATAAACTGTGCATACTATGCTTTTACATAACTCTCACAAGAACACTAAAGATAGAACTGATAAATTCAAATCTTAATTGAAATTTGAAAATTAATGCTTCAGATCATTAGCTAACTGGTATATGTTTTGTAGGTGTAATGAAGCCATTTAAGCTAAATTTACAAAGCCCCCACCATTTACGTGTCGATGATTTCTTATTTCTTTCTCCTGATCACTGCTACAGTATATAAATTTAGCCCTTCTATTAAATAGTTCATGCCAGAAAAGAACTCATATCTGGAAGACTTTGTGCTAACCCATAACCTGTGTTAATGATGTTAAAATCAGTAATTAAACCGGTCTCTGAGAAAAAGACTCATTTTGTAAGGCTTACATTCCAGATATTTCTTGATTCAACATATCTTTTATATATATATTTTCCATGGAAGTGTAAATGGAAAGAAATAATTAAATTTGAGGTATTTTTCAGCTAATAACTTTGACTGAGACTCAATGACAGAGACACATGGAACTATATTTGAGTGGGAAATTATTTATGAGGATCACATATTGCAGAACCTGTCCCTGTGCACAGGTCATGTCTGACTTTCTGGATAGCATAAAAAAAACCAGTTGTCAACCAGTCCTACTGTCTAAAATGAGACTGTTGTACTTGTAGGTTGCATCCACAAAGACAATTGGCACTGGGTTCACTGATATTACACTGATATTAAAATAATAGTCTGTGTTGGTTTTGTGGGTTTCTTTTCTTTGACATGTCTTCATTGCTCCAAAATTTCAGCTAACACTGAATTTAAACTTAATTTCTGGAGAAGATCAGAGGGTTTGATTTTGCAGCTGAAGAAAATGGGAGCTTTGAGTTTGAATTACATGGATAGACTCAGATACTGCTCTCTTGTAGATAAGAGATGTGTCATAAATACGAAATGCTGAGTCATTCAAAATCATTGTATAACTTGGAATCTTTCATGGTTATAGTCCTGGAGTGGAATATTGGCAGAGATGAGGTAGAGGAGCCTTCCAAGAAAAATCACAATATACAAGGTGAAATTCCTGCACATAAACACACACAGCAGCCAAATAAACCAGTCATTTGCAACCAGCTACTATTCTTTAGTCTGAATTCTGACCTGAAGACAATAGATAAGGGAGAAGTCAGACAATCATCACTGCTTTCTCAACATTCTAATCTCAGGAAAGATTAAAAAAAAGTACAGCTGTGAATAAAACAACAGATATTTTACTTCTCTTTCTCAAAAGAGCATTTTAATCTTCTTCAAACACTGGCCCATCTGTTGAAATACCATCAATATTATCAACATCCTGATTCTGCTGAAAAACTTTCAGGGTACTGATCTGGTACTTTAAGATAAACTAGATTAAAAAATGCCTTTGAATACCACATGCTCTAATATAATCTAAATATGATATCCTCTCCCGCTGCTGATTTACCAGATGAAGCAAAGGTTGAGAAAGGTGAAACTTTCAGAAATGCCAAAATCTGGTTTACTGAGTCAGACTCCATGTGAAATCCCAATACGTTTTCTTAAGTGTTTGTCTATAAAAAAGGAACATTTTGTAAGGCAGGGATTTGCTAATGTGGTAGAGGACTGGTGAAGAGTGAATCTTTGTAAGTTTATTCAAAGCCTCTCCTAAGGCAATCACCAAAAGGTTATGGAATAGATATGTTAGAATTTTAAGCAAAATCCAGTTTAGTATGCTCACAATAATGTGTGAGCACAAATACTGTTCCTGACTTGAGAAAGGTTAATGAAATATTTCCCCTTAAATAACTCTAGCTCTCAGTGTGGGATATAAATTTTCAGTTGCATTCAGCTGCTAGTTCTAACTCTGGCCCATCAGCCTTGCCATTGGTCTAGTTATGTGAGACATCTGTTGAAAATACAACTGGTTTCTACAGTAATGGTCCAAAGCACTAGAGAGCGCCTAAAGTAAGATGTAGGGCAAAATAGCCAAAGGCAAGAAGCAACTGTGTTTTGAATCAACCCTGTAAAAGCCTTTCTGTAAAAGGTTCCTCAAAACGGTGGAGAACTGAAAACGCATTGACCCTCATGAGAAACTGGATATTTTGCTGAACAAACCATGAAAGATTTTGTTAGATTAATTTACTCTGAAGGCAGCTGTTTGTGGAGTACAGGCAATTCTTTACTTCTGTTCCAGACTGAAATAAAAAATTATCTTCAGGCAGTTTCATATTAAGAAAATTAGCAGTGGGAAATATTATTTTTTAGTTTTGCATGACTGAGCAGATTGGTTTTGATTGCTGCTAGCCTGAGTTACATGTGTGTTCTTTGATAAATAATTTGGTTAATCTTCAGGTTTGAAAAGCATTGCAATGATTGCTTTTCTCATAAAGACAAGAGCTTTTTTGCTTCTTTCCACTCCTAAAATTTCTTTCCATTTTTGCCTGAGCTGTTGCTTTGTACCTTCCCTATGCAAACATTAAGTCAACCATAGATGTGCCAGTTCACTTTTAAATATATGCTCGTAAAAGTATACCTCTCTGCAGGTGAACAAGAATTTGTGATTTTGTGTGAAAATAATCAGAATCCTTTTTTAGATGCCTGTATAACATGATCACAACCCAGAAAAAATCACGACTGCTCCCCAGCCAGTGAGCTATTTGTGAGTCTTAATGGATGTTAATTCAGTTGAGCATTTTCCTTTTCATGCTGTTGCTGAAATGCAAGAGAAGGCCTGATTTACATGCAATGCTTGGCATATAGAGAAATAGAGCAGTACTAAGGAAAATAATAATATTTTTTTAATATATTTTTCTAATATATTTATAAACCAATCAAATCACACTCTGCACAATTCAGTAAGTTTTGGAGCTATGAGCAGAAATTACTGGATAAAATAACTAGATTACATAGGGCAGAAATAAATATATATACTATTTTTTATAGATTATTAAGCACTAGAATGGTAAAACCTAAGCCAGTTATTTGAATAAGTAATGAAATTGAAAAATTTTGGGAAATAATCAACAACTACTGATGACAAATATTTTAGATTCTCTGTCACGTAATTATTGAATAATATGTATTTCAATACATAGTCCATACAAATAGACTGGTCTAGCAGAAATAGGATGCAAAACACCAGCAGAAAGTGATTGCTGTGCTTTCACAAAGTGGAAAATCCCTCACCTCAGGGATTCATCTGTATCCCCAATGTGTTTTATTAGCTAAGATGATGGTATGATGGTATGTGTCATTTACTGGTTTTTTCCATTTTAAAAAAGCTTAATAATACAAACTTTTTTTACAGAATACATGTAGCAATTATAAATCATAAGCATTTTGGTTTTTAGTAAACACTTCTGTTATCTTTCTCTCCTCAGATTCAATAATAGAATGTTGTAAACTGCCAGTGGAAAGCAAGTTTTCCTGATCTCAATTGCCTAATAACTTGAATCTGTGTTAACTAAAATATAAATAAATCGACTGTTAGAAGTTTTTGGTTCCATTACTCCCGTGTCACCCAGGTGTGTATGCCTAGATTGCCACTGAGTCGTGGTCATTCATACATTCAGGTACACTGCTGTTCTCTCATCAAAGGTGTGCTTTTGGCCATATTTGAAGGAGAATAGTGCCCTGCAACAGTTCTTTTACTTGCACTGAGATAAACATTGTTTATATTTTTATACATATATATATACTTATATATATATATATATACACTTATATAATTTATGTCCATGTGCCATGGTTTCGTGTTTACTCATTCTAAGAACTACAAAATACAGTAAAATGCAGAAGAGAATGATTATACTTTTCTAATTCTAGTTCACAGCCCTCAGCTCACAATTTCCAAGTCCATGTTCAGCTCAGTCTTTGATGTCAGCCCACACCATTTTACATCACTTCTCTTTTCCCATTCATAATGGAAGACATCTGAATCTAGCTGTGGGGTTTTGGTGCTGCTCCTGAACTGCATCTTGAAGGGACCTGAGTTCACATCTCTATGGCTTCCTCACTGCTATCTGTATGGTCGTGTAATGCATACAGGTGGAAAATAGTTTTTTTGAAGATTAATTTGACCAAAAGACAGTGAAACCCACACCAGGTTAGCTTGCTTCGCCAAAGGCTAAGTGCAACACCTCAGGTTTGATTCACACTATAAATAAAGGGAGAGATATATTAATGGCATTGCCTCATACCTAAAAGAAATTCACTCTAAAGGAAACACAGGTAATATTTTTACTGCACTGCTGATATCCACTGACTATCCTTACCTGTGTTCAGACTCTACTAAATCTTTGAAAAGCCCTATGACATTTGAGAAGTCCTACTGCTGCCAGTTGCACGAGTAGCAATGTAAGTGGAATTGAATGGTGCACTTCTGGGTTATGTTGCTATCAAGCAGCTCTGTGATCTGATCAGGATGGGGCTGTGGAAACTGGCCTTTAACCTCAGGCTATCCCTCTCATTTCCGCTAATATAAATCTTATTCTATAATCCTCACTGCCTTGATATTTCCCTTTTTTTCTTTGGACTTTTATACATCTGAGAAAACAATTGTCATGTACAGTAAATAAAGACAGTGCCTGCAGAAGTATGCACAACTGCTTAGTACCACCACCACTGCTACAAAATGAGTAGGATCTCCCTGCAAAAGAGCCATGAGGTCCATTTGTAGCATAACGTACTCCTTAGCTTAAGTAAAGGTTTGCCAAGTCCAAAAGTGTGTACAGGTTTAATATCCTCCCTGGAGATTGATTTCAAGTGGCTGAACAGGATAGGTAAGAGTTTAATAGAGCATGTGGTGATAGGACAAGGGGAGAATTACTTCAAACTGAAAGACAGTGGATTTCGGTTGGATATTAGGAAGAAATTTTTTACTGTGAGGGTGGTAAGACACTGGAATAGGTAGCCCAGAGAAGCTGTGGATGCCCCATCCCTGGGAGTATTCGAGGCTAGGTTGGGTGGAGCTCTGAGCAACCTTAGTGAAAGGTGTCCCTGCTCATGGCAGTGGGGTTGGAACTAGATGATGTTTATGGTCCCCTCCAACTCAGGCCATTCTATGATTCTGTGATGCTGTGATTCTACGAACTAGGAAAGTCTGAACTCTAACTTCACTTTTGGTATCAAATTTCTTCTATGCTATTGATACGTCCTTTCAAACTAGATTTTTGCCTCTGTTTGCTTTGACTACATAGTAGAGGAAGATAGATGGAATATTGCCCTCCCACATCATCCGCCTTGAGTTGAACATAATATAAGTGGGCAGGACATTAGCCTTTATGTTGAGAAAACCATCCTCTCCCTGTATTTCTGATTTGAGCAGTATGATACTTTCACTTCCTTGCCTTTCTCTTGTTTACACTCACTGGTGATATGGCGATGAATTCCAGAAGGTGTCAGGAGCTCCACCTGCTAAGGAAGATTTTGAAATGAGGTCTTTCTTATCTCTAGATAATTGATCTTACCTGTGCCAGTGTAAGTTATGGCACAACTCTCTCTTACAAACTCTCCAACTATCTTCCTTAATTCTGCATTTTTGGAAAAGTAGACATATCAATAGGTTATTAAAAACAAAAATATCAATAACAGTATTACACATCAGAAGAATATTGGGCAGAATTAAGTATTTATGATGGACTTGGAATGTGAAACAAAGTAAATAAGTGCTAAGCATTTTAATTCAAGGAGTTTTGTGAATGTTTTTCCCCGTGTCTTGGAGTCATTTGTAAAGATTAAAAATAAAATCAAAATTGCTGAATATATTTACCCAAACTTTTGAGCGTTTTTTTTTGATGCTTTATAAATTGTTTTTAAAAGCTTGATTTGGTTTTATGAGGTATAACACCTGTTGCTGTATCACTTTTTTTCCTAAGAGGGCTTCTCACATAAACACCAGAAACACTAGTGGTACCTAACAATGCGCAAAGACTGTGGGTTCTCTTATTAAACTGACCTCACCCAGGAAAGGCTGCTTAAAAAGTGACATACTACTGCAGACTGTTGTTTTGTCCTTTCTCATTACTAAAGCAATTATTCCCCAAATAGATACAGATTCAGTATGGTCACTCCATGGAGCTAAACACTAACTCTGTAATACTCAGATACAGAATCAGAGAGTGAAGTCAGGCTAATTAAATTGGCCCAGCCACTTTAGCAAGCAAATTGGGCCAAGTTAATTGGCACAGACTGAGATAAGGAAATTCAGGCACCATTCTGTGAAATACTGCTTTAATTATATATATAAAAGAACCTTGCCCTTAATTTCAAATTTCTTAATTAGGAACATGAATAAGTAGCAATAATAATCTTTGCAGTCTACAAATATAAAAATGTCAGATGAAGTTTGTTTTGGCCAAGTCTGTTAACCAGCGAGCAAAGATGACTACAATTATTAATAGTTATATTTGTCCTACATGGAGACCTATAGCCCCAGAGAAAAGGTTAATGAAAGGGGTATGCATCAAAAGGAAGATAAATCTGACATAAACAGTGTAAGAAACACTGTAGTGGAAGGATTCACTTGCAATAAGATATTTTAACACCCAAAGAAAATAACATCTATGCAATGCATTTTTCAATACAATTCAGGTTTCAGTTTAATTGCAAGTGAAAACTTTTGGAGTCAGTTTGGATTCATATTCAAAAAATTCAAAATACTGTTTCAAGTTTAGCTTTGGTGTAAGAAAAAGAAGAGTTCGGAGCAGTTTCGGTTTCTTTGATTATAACAAAGTTTGGAGCAGCTGGTGTAACTGCAGAAAGTCACTAGTTCTGTCACATTTTTTGTCAGCTGTTTTCCTCAACTGCTGATTAGTTTTGAAAGGAGAAAACTACATTACAGATATTCATGATAGTCACTGTACAAATATAATAAAATAATTCGCATCTCCCACTTTGGGAATAATAGGGTTAATAACTTTATATTCCACTCTGTGGTACATATCAAGAAATCCTGCGGAACTGTACCATTCCTAGTCTATCTGTTCATGTCACGCCCTGCACTAAGAGACTGATTTCTGTATTAATAGGTGTGAAGGCCTTTCCTGTGGGGAATTTGTGGTTTCCTGAACTTGCGCTTTTACTGGCAAAACAACCAATTACTGATATTGTGGGCCAGAAACAGCTGAGTGAAACCGGTGATGACTGCTTTAGCTGCAAGTGTAAGCAAGATCAAAATGTTCTGTACAATTCAAAAGCAGTGCACTTTTAAACTTCTCCGATAATTATTCTCCATCTCTTAAAGGGAATACTAAGAAGCTGTGCATTGAAAGGGTGTCAAGGATATGGAAGTGAACAAGATAAAAGAGTGTTACAACTAATGTAAGTGTGAAAATTGTCCATATGGTCTCTCTGTTCTAGAAGCTTAAAAAAAAATAAGACTGTATTCTACAACAGCTCAAATTAAAGGACACCCTTTGGGGTAAAAGTCTGAAGGATTATACATATCTTAATTTTTGAGAAACAAAGCCATATTCAGTTTGTAACGAAGATAACTGTCTAAATAGATTCAAGTATGGACTACTGTGGCAAATTCATGATCAGAAAAGACACCTAACTGGTCTCACAAGCCAGACTATATATAACATATAAACACATGCAATAAATAATTTTGTTGAAAAACACGAAAGAAATGTTGATTATCTAAAAAAATATGTCGTGCAATTCTGTAAACCTGAGGCAAATTAACTACTTGGTTTTGTATCACGTTAAGGAAGGCAGAGGAATGAATACAACACTTTACATGCTGCATCTTCAGAGAATTGAATTCCATCAGGCAAACACATTTCTATACCTTCTTCACTGGAAAAAAAATACTAAATAAGAGATTGAGGTTTAACGGATCACCTCCTAACAAAACTAATACTATAGCTGCACTCAGCCTTCTGTTAGAGAGGACATCGGAATGCAGTTGAAAACTTATGGGCATAGTGGCGGTTTACTCATCTTCTTCATGTCTGTGTGCTGCAAAATGGGGGCAGTGACAGCAGCCAGGCTCCTTTCCTTGAATCTTTAGCACAATGTAAGGTTTTCTGGGGACAATTTCGAGGAGACAATTTCCATTAACAGCATTATCACACTCTGCCTCTTCTCCCTGTTTCACTCCTCTCCCTGCTCTATCACAAGAGCACAACAGCTGAAAGTCTCATAGCTGACCATGGCTAGAAATTACTCCTCTGCTAAGTATACTGCTTTGGCATTATTGAGAGTACAAAATGAGACAAGCAAAGAGGAGAAATTGAATCAAATATTTCAGAATTACATCAATAGAAGCATATATATATATATACACACATATATATATACAACACATACATATATAATATAAATTTATGTATTCATGTATGGTGAGGCTGTGTGTATATGTATAAATGGAGTTTAAACTTCAGTATATACATGTAAGTAATTATCCATTTTATACACACACAAACTTGTGTGTAAACATCCTTTATTTTTTGCATCCACAATAGAAAAAATTAGTACTGTGGATATTTTCAGAGTTTTGTGAACAGCATAACTTTGACTTTTAGTAGCAAATTTCAGTTTGGAGCACAAATCATAGCTATAAAACTCAGAGAAATAGGAGTTTATGATGTAAGACTAATACAACCTTCACTATAACATGAAAACAACGCTATAATACTAGTACTATACAGAGGTTGATAAAAGAGGAATTATTTTTATGCCATCTCTGAAGTAATTTTAAGAACAATACAATGTGTATAAATGCCTGCTATTAGAAAATAAACTAACTTTATTTTAGAGGAGCAATGCTTTGGTGCTACAGTGAAGTCATGAAATCTGACGGCACCATAATATGGGCCTTTGTAAAAATGTGTCTTCAATGTACTCTGCAAAGTTGTTGCTTTTCTTTTGAAATGCTACTAACACAGGCAGTATGACATTGAAGAGGGAGAAGCTGTAATCATTTTAAATGCTAAAGGTAATATATTATAGTCTACTGAGTTATATGCCTTATTTTTAATAAATTTAATATATATTTGTTTTAATTGAGGTAGCATTCTGATTCAAAATTATCCTTTCAAGGTACAATGAATGAGATTTTATTTTGTATTTTTTGCAATAGTGGCTATTATTATTTTAATTACATGTTAACAAAAAGTCTTGCAATTTAACCTGTCTCAAGTCCCCCTCTGCTGAGGGGAAGGGGTAGGACTGCCATTTCAAGTTGCTGCCAGCTTTCTCTCATCTGTTTCTCTGAAGTGGGAGGAACTGTACCTTAGGAACCTATACAAAATTATGGACAGAAATCAACATTTTTAAAACAAATTCTGCAAAACAATATGGAATTAAAGAAAGCATCTTTGCCCTCTGCCCTTCTCTAATTATGTCCCTTAGAAAGATCTCTCTTTTAGAAAAGAGTTACTTCTCAGGTCTACAGTAAACACTCAGATTTTACTGTGAAAGGTTTGTTTCACACATAGTAAGTAACTCTTAGAAGAGATGCTTTTTAAGACCCATAGCAATGTAGCACTCTTTTACAAGTACATAAACATAATTTAACGCACAGTAATCTAAACTCCAGGTGTTTTGTGGCTGATGACAATTTTTCTGAACTCAGGAAATAAGAGGCAATAAACTTTTGTCATAGTGGTTAAAACGTGTACTGTTAATTTTGTGGGGTTTTTGCCTGGTCTCGTGCTTTTCCTCAGTAATGTGACTAATTTCCTTGGATAATGTTCTAATGGCACTAGCATCCACAGTAGATTTACTTTATTTCCCTGCTTTTCTCTGAGGCTTCTATGGTGTAATGAAAGCACTTATTTCAGTGTCCCCAGAGACCTGCTCTAAATGGACCTGTTAGCCAGAGCTTTATTATGGACAAAGGCTAAAGAGTATAATCTAGAAATCTTTATTCATTACTATTGCTTTAGCTTCATGTTCAGCTAGAGAGCCACATAATTATAATAATTTATATCTATCTAGAATAAGGCACGGAACACATTTTGAAGAATATTCTCTTTCTGCTCACTTTAATCTAGGCAGCATCCTGGCTCTGGGAAATTGATTACAGAACCTATGTGAGCAAGATTTTTTGGGGTCTTCTCACACCACACACAAGGCTTGCTTTTCCAGGCAGAAGGTCACAGCAGGCTCTGAATGACCCCACACGGTGCAGGGTCACTGGGGCAGACGGGAAACAGAGGAGCCCTCGATTTTCCCCATGTTGCAGCATGCATGAGAGTAGTGAAGAAGCTTCCTCCTGATAAGACATAGCAGCCCATTAGAGTCCTCTGAAGGATAATATTTTCCACTCCGGGCTCCTCTTGGGCTATTGTACCTGGAAACCAAAAGTAGCCAGAATTATGTCCACAAGTATTCACACGAAGAGCCCTGATTGCTGTAGATGAGGGTGCATGGACAGAATTACTTTAAAATAAGATTCTAACCCTCCTCTGCCTGCACAGTGCAACTCCTGATATGCCACCTGCCAACACTGAAACTGTGAATTTCTGTTCTATTCCTCCTCCCCAAACTGTGGAATAACTTGTGTTCCCTTTGAAGTTTCAAAACTTTTGTTGGAAAGAACAGCGAAAGGACCAGAATGTTTCACAAAATGCTAAGAACATTTGCTGGAGACATTCATCAAACCTGCAATTCTTTCATTAAAAATGTAATCAGCATAGACCAATAAAATACTGATCTTACTATTTCCAATTAGTTTTCTGTCATCTCCAATAGCCTCACCACGATCTGTCCCATCTATCTCTCTCCTGTTAATTTTTTCTCCAGTAGTTGCCCAGCACTCTTTGTCCAGTGCTGTCTCTCTCAGTCTGTGACTGAAGAAAATATTTCTAAACTGAGACAGGTTGGGAACCTTTCCCACCTGCCTTGCCCAGCCCTTCCCAGACAGGGCATGTGTTTCAGGACATGGAGGAGAAAGCTTTGCTCCCCAATTACAGGCTTGTTTAGAAGTGACATTTCAGCTGGCAGAAACAGACAGCAGGGACCAATGGCTGACTGTCACTCCAGATGAACAACACTTGGTTGGTGTGTGAGTGAGAAGAGCCTCTCAAGCCTTGACTATTGCAACACCCACACACAGTCCAACTGTGCTGGCAGCTCTGAAACTCTCCAGGCTAACCCTCTGGTGTCCAAACACAGACAGCAGGATGTCATCAGGAAGATGAAGACCTGCTGCTCAAACACAGAGCCATTAGCCTTTTCCAGTTTAGCGGGTGTTATGTGATGCATCCAGGACCTGTTACCATTTGAGAAACTAGTATTGTTGAGAACCCAAGGCTTGGGATCTGTTTCCTGAAGGAGAAGCCATGGACTGTGAGAAGTGCTCCAGATATGAACACTTCTTAAATATGAGGGTGTCCAAAGTTGGCTCAAGTTGTTCCTGGTAATACCAATAAGACAGAAATGAGAACAAAATGTTGGAGTGAGCTCTGCCCTGACTTGTATTTTTGAGTCACATAGCAGAGTTTTTATTGGTGTTTGGATGAACCAAACACCCAAACCTTCTCTATTCCCAGGATAGCCTCCAGAAGAAAGCCTTACACTGAGAGTTGAAGAGATACTTCCTAGCTTAGGAGAACATTGCCACTTAGGAGATCTTTGAGAAAATGAAGCAAATTTAGACCAAATGACTAGGAAGGAAAAAAAAGACTCCCTGAAAATAAGGCATCATAACATGAGAATGAAGTGAATACGACTTTGACAATTTCTGGGAAAACACATTTGGACATTACTTGTGCTTTCTATTTCTAAAATCATTCTTAATTTAGCATTGTGCTTGTAAAGCAGATCGCAGATGCAGACTTCTATTTTAACTAGAATGAGTTTATATCGAAACCCTTGGAAAAGAGGTAGGAAGGGGCAATGTGTGCCATTGCCCCATTTACTTCCTGTTAGTACTTTCTCACATCTTCTATTAGCTGCCTTTAGTGCTTTGCAAAGTGTATTTGTTTAAACATTTTGAAATACCTTATCTCTTTCCACTATATTGCAATTCATGTGATACCTTGTTTTATATTTTATTAATGTACTGTATTTTCTGCAGCACTTTTAATCTCCGTTTTATCTTAATATTCATGAAAATAAACAGTATTTAGTAGTAGCCACATTTCTCAGCTACATTAATTTTTATCTTTTGTTGTCATTGAACTGGGAAAAAGGTCCAAGGATAGATAGGAAAATATTTCAGTGGCAGTGCTGTTTTTACAGTTTCAACTTTTCTTCTCAACTCATAGAATCATAGAATCATTTAGCTTGGAAAAGACCCTTAAGATCATCAAATCCAACCATTAACCAAACACTACCAAGTCCACCACTCAGCCATGTCCCTAGGCACCTCACAATTTGAAATACCTTTCTCTTCAAATGGGTTTATAAATAGAAACTGTGAGAGTACCTTATTTCTAGGGCATGATTACAAAATTTACCTTCATGGAAAAACTGAAGTGCAGTGTTATTGGTTTTTTCCCAAATGGTCTTTTCTCATAGCAAGGCATCCAATTACGAGTTCTGTGTTGGCAGGTGAGAAGCAAACAGTCCTCTTCAGATCCACCTGTGCTTGTTTTCAGAGTAACAGTGTATTTTGTTGTTTTTTCCTTTTTTAGAACAAGATGAAAGAAAAGATTAAAAAAAGATGCAGAGAACTTGAACATAGTTCATCTAACAGAACATGATAAAAGTCTGATGAATATAGGAGCTGATTTAGAGTAAAGTATATTGAAGAATCTGTATATATACAGATTACTAGAGGGACGAAGGGTCGTGTTCCTGTTCTAGATTTGAAAGGGTGACTATCTACCAGGTTTTGGGCATTCTTTTACAGTATAATGCCTGTCACAAGAGAATATCACACTGGTACAGAGAGGAATCATTGCTCCTGAAAGGGTCACAGACCTTGTTAATGTGAGAATGTATCCCAGTCATTCATCCTTTCGGGACTGAAGACGGAACTGCTTAGGTACCCTTATCTAATGAAATATCTGTAGGTGGCAAAGGATTGCCACTGGAGGCATTAAAACAAATGGTTGGGCCTGTGCAGGCATAATTCAGATAAAATCAAATCTTTAAAAACATATTTTATTGGAACAGCTGAAATAGTGTGGGAATGGCAGAAGACAGAGTCAAAAAAGTGATTTTTAAGGGAGAGAGAAACAATTTTTGAATTACTGAATTTATTGTAGAGGTTTATAGGAAACAGCTTGCTTTCTACTGTAATCAGGAAAACCAAACTTCACCTACAACTCTTGCAATGGAACAATATTATGCCAAGGGCATTCCAGATTTTTATCTGAAGGAAACAGAGTCCCATCAGTAATCATGGAGTCAGCACTTGCATGAAAAAATCTGTGCAACAACATTTTTCTTAGAAAACCTATAGTTGTCCCAGAAGCATAGAGATTAGATCCAGAAGCTAAGTTTAAATAATATTTGGATCCAATTATGTTTGAATGAACTCCTTTTGTTTACTTTGCACAAATATGGAAGAATAAGTAGGTATCTGCTCTTTTCAGACTCTTCCCTTTATGTGTGGCATTTAACACCATCTGCTTCAGAAAGAGTGGAAGTAAAACAATAAAAACAAAAATAGTTTGGCACTGTTTTCCATTGCAGTATTTCTTTGGAGAATATTACGATACCTTTCCTTTCCTTTCCTTTCCTTTCCTTTCCTTTCCTTTCCTTTCCTTTCCTTTCCTTTCCTTTCCTTTCCTTTCCTTTCCTTTCCTTTCCTTTCCTTTCCTTTCCTTTCCTTTCCTTTCCTTTCCTTTCGCCCTTCCCCCTTTCCCTTCCCCTTTCCCCTTCCCCTTCTCCTCTTCAGGTGGCGAATTGTTCCACTCATCTCAGCCAAACTGCATTCTCAAATTATGCTCGCTCTGGTAACCTGTGGTTATGTGGAAAAAGAAACATCACAACGGAACAACCCTTAGGTGTATTGGTTGGTTGTATAGGTGTAGGTGTAGGTGTATGTGTTGGACATTTGTATCCTGGACAAGGCCCGGGAAGTGGAAAAGTCAAGCACTCCCAGTTGTGGAACTGCACAGGGCTATTTTCCAGGCATGTGCTTTTATGCATCTCTCTTCTCTTTCCTTAGTCTTGCAATCTTGAGGGATAGAAGAGCTAAAAAAACCCAAACCTGTCAAGCAGATGAACTGGAAACTGAAGAATTAGGAACAGCCAACATATTTCCCCAGTTCTTTTGCTGTATGCTCACTTTCCCGTGCTGATTACAGGCTTTCTCTAAACACCAGTGAGATCCTGTCCCTTCTTTCTTACTACCTGCTGCCTTCCTCCTTTTTTCTTGTTGGTCAGTACCTCCCATTTTCTCTTACTTTTGTCCTCCTCCCTGTGCTACTCTGATAAAAAGCATCCATCACAAGACAAAAAGAAAATTATACTTCTTTAAACAAAATATGGTACTGACACAGTGCTTGCCAACTATGTCTGTTCTTTCAGCTTGTGTGAGTAATTCTTTTTCAATAGTTTTCTGTCTTGCTTATTTATATTACATGCTTTCTGGGGCAGGGACAGCCTAACTTCTCAGTTAGACTAACTTTTTGAAGTACTTAGCAGATGGCTCCCTTCTCAGTTGTTTTTTTTTTCCTTTTAATTTTTTTCTTCTCAAAGCACTTGGATAAGTGATATTATGTTCCTCTCTGTGTTCAAGGCTGAACTTAAAGCATCATTTTACTATATCTGGAGATTAATTCAGCAAAGCACTGAAGCACTGACTTTAAACATGACTAACTCCTCTGAATACTGTAGGAATACTAATACAAGTAAATTTTTTGTTCCTTTAGAATCCTTGAGTAAATTTGGGTTCTTAAATTCTCTGCTTTTCCCAGGAAAGCCATCCTGGTTCATGAAAACATTTCCGGCTATTTTGCAGCTTGATGTTAAAAAAATGCAAACTTATTACCAGTCTGTAATGAAAAGATAATCTGTAGTTCTGTATATAAAAATGTTCAAATTTTATGCTACTTTAGAACTCTGTTCAAAACTGAAACAATTTATAAAAAAAAAATAATTGCTGAATATAGTATTGATAAAAATAAATAATTGGCCAAAATAATCTATGAAAACATTATCCCCTGAATTATATTCTTACCTGTGTTATTTCTTGATAACTAAGTTTTGTTGAATTCAAGAATTCCCTCATTTCCAAATATTGATAATTATTTAAAGGATAAAATTTTCTTTTTGTAAGAGGAGAACCAGGCTCAGACAATGAAATACATGACATCTTTGCTCTGTGAATAATTCTTGTATTTTGCGGTCTTTAGACTCTCATGAATTTTCCAGTAATTTTTTGCCATTATGTCATATTTTTCTACAATTGATCCATCCTGTATTATCCATTAGAAGGACTTTTGTAAACAAATATCTCCTCAGCAGTGACTTACAAAATTGTTCTTTTTTTTAAAGTATGCTTTTAAAATTATTTCAAAAGTGTTCTAGATGCAGCTAGTAGGAAATTCCAACCCAATTTTACTGATATGAAGTATAGGCTGAAGAAGAAAACCATGAATTTGAAGTTATTTTTGCCTTTAATGGAAGCTACTAGAATGATGGATGTGGTTAGAATATCCAACAGAATGACTGTACATTTAGGAAAAATTGGATGGGTAAAAGGTGAAGAGAATTGACATGTTCTAAAGTGCAGCTGTTTCTGAATCTGTTTTTAGTCTCTGTTGAATGTTTCTTGAACATCTGAATGTTTGTAAAAATTAATCAAGGTAGGACAGTAGTCAGTGATGGCTACAAACTACGGTGTTCTACATGAGAACAGGATCATTAGCTCCTTAAGTACCTGTCTGCTATGTTTGCATTACGCATTATCATCAAATAGTCTTGCTGAAGCAGCTGACGGTTAAATTCTTACACTGCAGAGCTTTCTGAACATTATCAGCATTGCTAAAGAAGCCATTTAAATAATTTAAAAGTGTTGTGTATAATCATAAATCTCATCTGGACAAAGAAATTTCTGATAAGGAAGCTAATCAATAAATGCTTGTATGCATATCAGCAACCACAGCTTCTTATGCTTTATTATGCATGAACAATTAAGCCCTTTACACAAATCCATATGTAAGCTGAAAGCTTTAATTAGTACAATGTCACAGATCTATGAAGAGTTCGGATCTAAATTAGTTATCAGTAGAAATGTGACTGATAAATAGATTTAGCTAGATTTTCCCAAATCTGATGTATTCAGAGAGAAGGCACAAAGAAAAAGACAAATCCACCGGTCTGGCTCTTTGTGGAGCAGCAGA
Organism: Ptilonorhynchus violaceus; assembly: GCA_013397565.1. Taxonomy (NCBI): domain Eukaryota; kingdom Metazoa; phylum Chordata; class Aves; order Passeriformes; family Ptilonorhynchidae; genus Ptilonorhynchus; species Ptilonorhynchus violaceus. Next base: position 1,328,191 of record VZRJ01011173.1, read on the forward strand.
GCCCTAACATGTCTCAGTTATAGTCGATATTAGTCTTACATGGGAGTTGAGGTGAAAACCATAAAGAATTGTGTCAAAGAAGGGCAGATGAGAGCTGTACTTCTGTGGCTGAGCCTCCAGGTCAGACAAGGGAGTGAATCAAACTTTACCCTAACTACTTGGGTTGTAAGTGCTGAAAAAGTAAGTGCAGAAACAAAAGGTATCATATAAAAATAAGAAAAATTGCTGAAGCCTCCTGCTTAAAGCTGAGACCTTTCTTGTAGGGGGTAACAGCCCCAGTGTTTCATAAAATGTGTGCAGAGCACACTGACAGGGAAAAGGCCATCATTCCAGATGTGATGGCATATGGTAGGTGTGTTGAGACATGGTAAACAACTGGAACTGAGGGTTAACACCTATGCAGGATCCTTCTGTTATTCTCCTAAAATCAGCTGTAAATCTGGTTTGTTTTTTTGATAAGAATCACCTTCTATCAGATAAATATGGTATATAACACACAAATATTGGCGTCACACCTGTTCTATAGTATTTTCTGAGACAAAAATAGGAAAACAAATGCTTCCTCAACCAAATGGAACAGCGGCTTTTTCCTGTACAAAGAGAAACATTTTCTATAGTCAATCAGTTCTAGAATATCCTGCGTGCTATTGAAATGTATTGTGCTCTCAAACTTTTGTGGTTTTGGAAACTGCTAGACAAAACTACCAGCTGCCACCTCTCTGGAGTAACTCCACATTGCACTGGTGTGAGAGGAGAATGCGGCCATAGATGCAGAGGAGAGGGTAGTGCTGCAATAGATATCCTGGGATAGGGAAGCTTGGAGTGGTTGGCAGTGTAGGGGAGAGAGAGGTGGGTGGGCAACAAGGTAGATTGTCAAAGCTTGACTAGAGGAAAGCGAAAGAACTGCGGAATGAAAGAGCTCTTCTGTGTATTATAACTCACACACTGAAGCCTGGATGTTTTCTGTAAGTATTAAAAAACCTCCAAAAACCCCAACAAACAAAAAACCTCAAAGAATAGTATTTATTTTAATGTGGATATTTTAATGTTATATATTGCAAATAGCAGGGTTTATTATCCAGTGGTTAAAAAAAAATATATAAAAAACTAAATAATAGCAATGTACATGTGTTAAATGTATAGACAGTGTATAAAATACACTAACACTGAAATCAGGAGAACTTGTCTACTCGTCCTTTTGACCAAGGGTGGTAAAACATACGTGGGTTACATTTCTTCTCTACCCTGCACCACGTTGTGTGTCTTTAGTGTATGGGGTCCTTGTATCCAGCATATTTCTATGTTTGCCTTATTGTTGAGGAAAGAGTTGGGGAAAAAGATTTCATTTTGGAAAAATTCAGTGGAGCTTGAGTAGGATGAAACAAGTAGCAGCTGGTAGAGAACACGTAAAACCATCTCAAAACCCTTTTGAATGCTTGGCCTGGAATTTCTGATGGTGACAGATGTGTGTTGGAGTTGAATTAACTCAGGGAGTAGGAGCTTCTGCTTGTGTTACTCCATGCATAAGTCTGGAAAACCCTAGATAAGAGGCCATGAAGTCCTCTTTAAAACATTGGGAGTGTCCTATAAAACCTTTTTGTTCCAGCTGGATTAAATTGAATTTTTCCAAAGAGGGTAATTCTACCACCACAGGATTGGATCTCCAGTGCAATTCAATGAAATTGCTTGTTGTTGTAAAACTACTACAACAATGGATTTGAGTCCCTGAATCTTTCATTGTGTAATTTCATATATACAAAAGAAAAAAAGTGCAGAGCCACTTTTCCCCATTTTCTTATCCTCAGAGAAACAGATTTTTGCACAGGTGGAACTGGAGAAGGATGGGTAAGTAAGATGGGAGATTTCTGGTTTCTGACCCCCTTTTGTCCCCTGTCCCCCCAAAAGCATCAAAGTATTGGGTCTCCTAAGCTGATCCAGCAAGACTTGCGTGATCAGTTTTGGTGGTTTTGGGAGTGTGTGCAACAATTATTTATATAACTTTTTTGTAGTCCCTAAAGGAGACCTGCAAGAGACCTGTAGAGAGACTTTTTGCAAGGGTGTGTAGTGACAGGGCAGGAAAGAATGGCTTCAAACTGAAAGAGAGTAGGTTTAGATTAGATATTAGGAAGAAATTCTTTACTGTGAAGGTGGTGAGGCACTGAAACAGTTTTCCTAGAGAAGGTGGATGCTCCATCCCTGGAAGTGTTCAAGGCCAGGTCAGATGGGGCTTTGGGCAACCTTAGTCTAGTGGAAGGTATCCCTGCCCATGGCAGGGTTGGGAGTTGGAACTAGATGATGTTTATGGTCCCTTCCAACCCAGATCATTCTATGGTTCTACGCCTCTGTAAAAAATAGCAAAATAAGGCCACTATTAGCAATGAATATAAATTGGAAACTAAAAATGGTGGAAAGTTGATAAAGAAGCAAAAACACAAAAGGAAAACCTTACAACCTACCATGTAAAAGAGGTTTTTAACTACACTGAGAACAAAAGAAATCCTAATAATATTACTTTTCCCATACTAGATTGAAATAATATATCATAAATAATACATATTTCCCTTTTTTATTGAATAAATATTTCTGCTCTCTATTTGAAAAAATGAAATAAACACAGTAGTTTCCAAGGCTGCTGATGAAATACTTTTCATACTAACAGTAAATCAGAAGCTGCAGGTTCTATAGCAGGCTAGTTTTAAAACAACAGATCTGAGCAACCTCCTCTCCCAAAGAGTGAAAAATGAAAAGGGTGAGAAGCTTCCTGGTTTCTCAGTGTTGACTTCTAATACAACTTAAAACAATTAAGAAATTCCAGATGATTGAAAGGCAAGGAGAAAAAAGAAAAAAGGAGATGAATAATTCAGTGTTTTAATTTAAAAAATATACAAATGTGATGACTCCATTAGCTATATAATTCTCACATTGATTCTGTGTAAACTAATCAAATAGTTTAAGTAGGACTGTATTTATAGAAGCTGATAAAGCAAAAGCAGTTAACTCCGATTAGCCTTAGTTTATGATAACCAGATATTACCCCAAATTATCCCTGGTGAGGCTACAAGTTAGGCTGTTGGAGGGATCAGTGTTGCTTTATTATTTAGCATTACTGACAACACTTCTCACGTGTACAATTCAGAAGCTGACTTAAAATCTGGAGCGGTTTCAGAGCAAAGGTATAAACAGTTCGGAAAGAAGATAGCAGTATAATATGGTGCTCTGGGCATCTAGGATATCACAGAGGAGAATTACAACTGACAGTCACAGAGCACATGAAGAACAGATACAAGATAAGCAGAAGACTCTGATATAGCAGAAAAAACATGAAAATATCAGATGTATGGAAATAAAGGAATAGAATCAAGGCAAATTTTTACTGGGATATAATGAACTCTAGGAGTAAATGTTTAAAGGCTGTGGTTAGTCCTCTGTTGAGAGAGAATTCACAGAAATCCCATTACCTGGAATTTGTATGTATTTGTGTGTATATGTAGTAACAACCATCCTAAAAAAAAAAAAAAGACAATTTTAACAGACTTTTTGTATATAGAAACTGGGCAGGCTGATCAATAAAGTAGTGGTATCATGTAGTGACAAAAAATATACACAAATTTGCTTTATGTTAGCAGAGCCATGTGATCCTTTCAGTGGCTTCAGTAAATGCAGTAACAGACTACATGCGTAACTATGCACCTACTGTGAGAAAGAGACAGTTCATTGACTGTTTATGGTCCGCTGGCTCACAAGTGCATCATTATTATTATTATTATTATTNACTTAGGTCTCACTGTTTTCTTGCCTAGAGGTTGTAAGGGATCAGGCATCCTTCACTAAGCCTATATTATGCTTTTTTAAAATTCAAATAATCAATATAGAATGGCAAATAAGCAACAAACACGATTTCCATGTAAATTTTTAGTCAAAGACCTATGCAAGTGTTTCTGTGAGGACTGGGATTTTTCAAGTGAATATAGCAACACTACAAGGCACAGAAATTAACAGAGCCCTTTTAAATGAGAAAGCTGAGAAGTTATAGCATTGTGCAGGTATTTGACTTGTTTATTTGAGAGTTTAATAGATTTTTGTAAAGTAAAATCATTTGGGATTTAAGGTCAGGAAAGTATAAGTATCCTTAGCCCATAACTTTAGAAGGAAGAATCCCAGCAAAGAGGAGAATGAGGGGATGTAGATGCTGAAAGGGAAGACAGAGTCAGCAACAGTAGGTTACGGACACACAATCCTGTGACAGAGCCAGAATCTTTGAAGAAGTCAGTGGCTTTTTGCCCTTATCAGAAACTAGCAAGTTATGGGCTTGAAATCAACTGCAATGAGACTGGATTACTCAGCTGGATTAGTTCAAAATGCTCTTAATGGCACCATAAAGTATCCCAATGACTCCCTATTAGGAGTAAATCCTTAGCTGTAAATAACTATTGGGATTAAACACAAGGCCAGTTTACAGTTGTCAGCAGAGAGGCAGGGACTTTCAGGTGCAGAGTGAAGTCCTCTGAAAGAACTCTTTCCTGTGTGCTCATCCATACACACATTCAGACCACTGCAGCAAGGATTAAATCTGGCATTCTGGTAACCATTTATCTCCAAGAGGTATTAAGGGTGGTTTTGCACAGTTAGAGTAGCCTGCCTGAACAATATAAATCCAATCATAGGACATGAAAAACCATCTTGATATATCATCTTAGGTCATCCAAAAGTTGCTGCTGCCAGCCCTGGTGGTTTTTCTTTCTCTTTTAGAACATATCAAGATAGTAATTAATTATAAAAATTTTCACCGGGATGATCATTTCAATGTTCCAAGATGCAATACATAAATTTACTGGACTAGAAGAACATGCACTGACTTTTGTACAGTCACTTGAAAGCTTTAGAACTGATGAAAGATTAGCTGATCTCTCCTATTTCTTGTCATTTAAAATCAAGCATTTCTGGAGTTAGCTTTCAATTGGATTAGAAAAATATATCTGAAGAAAATTGTTGCTAATAGCCAGAATGTCTTACAGCTTAGGCATGCATCAGATCTACACTGAATATATTTTTTGTTCAATGAAAAACCAGATTTGAATTCAATTGCATGTTTTTACCAAAACAACACTCTATCATATTACCAAAGGTTAGAAGTTAACCTTTTACTTTTTACTGCTTTGTCTTCTAAACATGCTGGCTTGATTGCAGGCTGCTTTGTGCTGTCACTCTAAGACAAACACTTGGAGCTTGTTTATTCGTATTGACAACAGGTTTAAACAGGTTGGCATTGCTATACTGTGATCAAAGAAGTAATCATTTGTGGAATAACAATGCACAGAACATTCTCATTATGCACTGTGCTTTCACGGGTGCTGCACATTAAACTGAATATCACACTTGGAGGAGATCATTCAGAATCAGAAATCAAGAATCATAATATAATTTTCTCTCTTTGACTGGCTATCAGGAAATTATACAAATGATAGTGGAAGATGGCATTAAAACACTGCTGGTAAGCCTTAGTCACGACATCTTTTAAGCACGCCTTTCTGACTGCATATTGAAAACCAGGAGACAGCAAGACTCCTGAAGCAGGAATACTAGCAAAAGGAACACTTTGTAAATCAGAGATTGTTTAAGAGCATGGGTGTCTAATTGTTTATTTCCAGCCATTGATGGTGTACTTTCTATAACTATATACCTATACATTAGGATATAACAATTCTCAAGGACATTAAAATGAAATTAGAATATTTGAAATGTACACCAACTGGTATGACAACATCACAAACTTAAAGGGACTAGAGAGAAGCATTCATAAGTCGTCAAGGGAAAAAAACCCCACCATACAGTGGAAAAGAAACCACACCTTGAAGCTAAGTGGTGCAAAAGCTGTCTGGTTTTACTTTATTCAGGGGTCAAGCATTCCTAATGTTTCAGTTTGCTCTCCTTTTTTAATCTCAAGTTATCATTTGAACAGTCAGGAGACTGTTCAAATTGAATGACCTTAGAGCAACTTGGAAGTAACTTAGCTGAGAATTGTCAGTCTCCCTCACTGGGTAGTGGGAAGGAAGGGCCTCCTCTGGGGCCATCAAATCTAAATTGTTTCTGAAGATTTCTAACTGTACTGCAAGTCCAGGAAGCCAAGTTAACTGCCTAATGTTGGGAATACTTTCCTCAGGTGCCCAGACTAACGTGCCATAATTTGAAAGGACTTGCAACTTCACTTTTATGTGTACCTCAGTGCACCCACACTTTCTGAAGAGAGTTGTGCATGTGACCTTCTTTCTGATTGATGTCCCTGAAGTGTCTGAGAGAGATGAACTGCTACTAAAGCCAGCTTTCCAAAGATGGAGAGTAGAACCGTGAAAGACAATCATTTTGTGAAGCATTGAACTGGAAAGGACCATTTCACATGAAAGACCTCTAGATGCCAAAGAGTTCAGTAATTCCTGAGTTTTCCAAAAAAAAAAAACCAAAAAACCTAAAGAAAGAGCTGGGTCATTTGAACTGGAATGTCCTCTTCCAATCCAGTACCCCAAAGGGCATGAAACAGGTTCGCCTTGGGGTTCCACGGCCAATATGCTCTAAATTTCCTCTAATGGTAAAAAGTTGCATTTAGGCAAATGCATCAGCATAATTCAAAGAGAGAAAGTGTCACGTGGGATTAGACTAATCATCAATCTATACTGGTATCCTATAGTGGCCAACAACAGATGTTTCAGAGGCAGATATGAAACCTCTATAGTGAGCAATTCCATAATGCCATGCAAGGGTTTCTTTCTATCCAGGGCATAAAATCTTGACGTATACTACAAATTTCTTGTAAAAATATATAAAGAAGTGAACATTTTGCCTAGTCTGAGATAGTAGCAATATACCCTGTGAAAAGCATTGCAACTTCATTCCTTTCTGTCATTTAGAAGGGGATTTTAGAAGCATTTGAATGTCACTGGAAAATAAAAATTAGGTGTATGTTCCTACCAGCCTGGGACTTTTGTATGCTGAGTTAGGTGAGACTGGTGGGCAGCTTGAAACAAGTTATCTCATAAGGTCACAGAAAAGGGTATGAAGGTGAAATAATATGGTCTTTCCTGTGGTAATAATTCATTTCTTCAAACCGGTGCAGGAAAGAAACATAAGTCGTAACCAATATTCCTATTTGCCCTTTTGAATGTCGTGCATTAGGTCTGCCTTACTGTCTGACAGCAATCTACAGAAAGAAATGATACCTGCTTAGATGAAGCTATTGCCTCTTTATTATAAAAACCTCAGCTGTATTATGAGAAGCAGGCAAGTAATATTTTCATGTGATGAAACTTAACCCTTCAGTATTACAGGAAATACAGAATATTTTTACACTCTTTTTAAATTACTGCATCTTAGTGGAATTTACACTACCTTGCTGCAGTGACTAGAACTAAGCCACACCCATGCGTTCAGCAAATCTGGGATATGTCCAAATTTGTAAATAGTGGAGGGAATTTTGCCTGTCTTACACTGAAGAAGAGGTGGAGATTAAAAATGGTTCTGGTTCACTTAAAAATACAGTTCTTGAAATATTTGATTCAATTACATGTAAGCCATGAATTTGTTTAAAGTCCTTATTAACCTTCCATTGAAATGACCAAGCAGGCTAATAAGCCTCCAACTTACTATATGTATTAAGTTTACAAGTTAAAACTATATCAATCCTTAGATATTAGAGACCAGAATCTGCTCCAAAATTATCAGGACTTGTTGGTGCTGCTGCCAAATTGAAAAAAACCCAATTTTTTTTTATAAGTGAGAGACATAAGGAAAAAAGTTCTGTTCTTGCCTTCCTTGTTACACAGAGAAAGGTTTCACACACACATCAGGAAAAAACAGAAGGTCTATTCCTGCAGAAGCATAGGGGAAACCTGAAGATCATACTATCAGTAAATTTGCTATGACACTATTCCTTGAACTGGATTTTGCATCTTTGACCTGCACCAGATACAGAAGGTAATACATTTTATTATAGCTTTACTGCAAGACTTTTCTATTTTATATAAGGTCAAATGTGATCCACAAATATTCCAAGCAGAAATTTGCCCTCTGGAATGAGATATTTCATTCCAAAAGCATGGGAAAGAGGGAGGGAAGCGACCTCTAATTACTCTTGATGTTATATAACCTGTTGACACCACTGGTCTTATTAGCAGAGAAAAACCTTTAGAAGATGACTGGTTGTGTATAGTCTTTAAAGTCTGGTGCTGGAAATGTGATTCACCAGATTTGAAAATGTTTGCAAATCCACTGTCCTTCAAACTTGTACAAATTCCCCTCTGATTTTCAGCTTAAGAAGAGTATGCTTTATACGGTGGTTTCTAATTGTACTTCTTCAATTGCATTTGATTTGCAGGGACATGAAATTAGTGCAGATTAAACTACTCTGGTTTTCTTCCATTCAATATTAATTACCCTGATGACTTGTACATTTCCCAGTTGTTAAATAAGCTTGGCTTGTGGCAGATATTACAACTTTGTTATGCAGATGTTTTATGTAGCATTGAACCTTATTGGTATAAATAGGGGTGAAAAAAATTGTGTATATAAGTAGTAGGAAGGGTAAAAGTTTGTCTGAGGAACCTCAGCACATCTTCTCCTGATAATTATAGTTTACAAATTTTAAACAAAGATAGAAAGCCTTGAGAAGGTCTGCTGATTTCTATTTTGGGTCTGAATGACAGAATGACAGAATTATAGAATTGTTAGGTTTGGAAGGGACCTCTGGAGACTGTCTAGTCCAACCCCTGTGCCAAGACAGGGTCATTTAGAGCAGGTGACACAGGAATGTGTCCAGGTGGGTTTTCAATACCTCCAGAGAGGGACACTCCATGACCTCCCTGGGCAGCCTGTTCCAGTGCTTTGTAAACAAGTTCTTCATGTTCAGGTGGAACTTCTCATGTTTTAGTTTATGGCCGTTACTACTTGTCTTGTCACATGGCATTACTGAAAAGAACATGGCACCATTCTCTTGACATCCTTCTTTGAGATATTTGTATGTATTGATGAGATCTCCTTTCAGTCTTCTCTAGACTAAACAGGCCCTCAGCCTCTCCTCATGAGAGAGATGCTCCACATCCTTAATCATCTTTATGTCCCCTCCACTGGACCCTCTCCAGTAGCTCCTTGTCTACTTTGGGCTGTGGAGACCGAAATTGAACACAGCACTCCAGATGTGGCCTCACTAGAGCTGAGTAGAGGGGCAGGATCACCTCCCTTGTCCTGCTGTCCACATTCTTCCTGATGCACTCCGGGATATCATTGGCCCTCCCAGCCACTAGGGCACACTGCTGGCTCATGGTCAACATGTCATCCACCAGGAGTCCCAGGTCCTTTTCCACAGAGCTGCTCTCCAGTAGGTCAGCCCCCAACCTGTGCTGGTACTTGGGGTTATTCCTCACCAGGTGCAGGACCCTGCACTTGCTCTTGTTGAACTTCATTAGGTTTCTCTCCATCCAACTCTCCAGCCTATCAAGGTCCTGCTGAATGGCAGCAGAGCCTTCAGGTGTATCAGTCACTCCCCCAGTTTCATGTCATCGGCAAACTCCCTTTGTCCACATAGTTAATAAACAAGTTGAATAAGACTGGACCTAGTACTGATCCCTGGGGAACGCCACCGACTACAGACCTCCAGCTGGATTCTACCCCACTGATCACGACCCTCTGAGCTCTGTCATTCAGTCAGTTCTTGATCCACCCCACATCCATTAATTCAACCCACATTTCCTGAGCTTACCTATGAGGATGTTATGGGAGACAGTGTAGGTAGACAATATCTACTGTTCTCCCCTCATCAACCCATCCTGCCATGTCGTCACAGAAGGCTATAAGAGTGGTCAAGCATGATTTACTTTTGGTGAATACATGCTGACTACTCCTGAAGATCTTCTTTTATTTGCTTGGTGATGACCTGCAAAATGATCTGCTCCATCATCTTGCCAGTGATGGAGTTGTGGCTGACTGGACAGTAGTTTCCTGGGTCTTCCTTCTTGCCCTTCTTGAAAATGGGAGTAACATTGGCCTTCCTCCTGTCATTGAACACTACATCTGTTCTCTGTGGAGAGTGGCTCAGCAACGAAGTCTGCCAGCTCCCTCAGCAACCATGGGTTCATTCCATCAGGGTCCATGGATTTATGTGGTTTAGTGTCTGTATAATGAAGAGGTCATTTGAAAAAGATGAGACTTTCAGAAACAAGTGTGCTAGTTATTGCATATTCCCGGTAGTCACTCATGAATGATACATTTTTAAATGGCTAAGCTGTGTATGAGGTAGCAATCTTCCCTAATTCTTCCTTAATCCCTTTTAGGCTCAGTTACAGACACAGAGACAGTCCAAGAACTGAGTGATTCCAAGCACAATGAGAACAGAATATTTTACATTTAAGGATAAAAGAAAAAATACCTGTGAATAATGGGTGTAGGACTGAACAGTATCTGCTGTGAATGAGTACCTCTAATCATTGCCTCCATAATCTGAGCTGTGTATCTGGCATGCCCTTAAACCTTTATCACTTGGAATACACATTACATATCTTTGTTTTAGCAAAACTGAGAAGTCCAGACCTCTGCTAAACAAAATAGTTAATATTAGGTTGTCGAGACGTCAGCTAGTTCAATTGCAGGCCTCTGTTTTATTTGGAAATGTATAAAAAACTGCCAAGCTCCAAGGTACCTGTTGGATATCATAAGGTCTTTTGTAAAGGATGAGATACCATCTCTGCACAAAGAAAAGTCAGCAAGTTCATACACATGCATCAAAGTATATAGTGATAAATGTTAATTTAAAATCTTATGTATTAACAAGAAGCAGGCAAGTTTGCACAGTAAAATCCAGAAGATCTAGTTGTAATGAATTTTCTTATTATTTATTCATAATTCCTAAAAACTGAAAACCCTGTTTGTTTTAAAGTATAATTTCAATGTTCTCTGTATGTACTGAATGTTTTGTCTGTCAAGGAGAGTTTCATATAGTAGATTTTGCAGTCTGAGAGAACAGCTAAGTTAAAAACTTGTTTCATCTGACCTGCTAAAAAGTGGAAAAACATGAGTAATGAAAATTATATCCATAGCATGTATATGCATATTTTTGTGTGCTGGATATTTTACAACACATATGTAATGTCTAAACATATTTTAAAGTGCCATTCCCTGGTAAATGTAAACCTGTTTCTTTGTCATGGTGTCCAAAGAGTCCACTAAAGCTACAGCATTTATTCTAAGGAAAATTAAAGGCTATTGAAGAGTCCAAACAGAACATTACAACATTAAAAAGTTATAAAGCTTCTGGTTATGTAGTAAAGACAAGAAGTTGCATTCAGTGCCTAATATTGTTAGCTGAATTACTGTGTTGATATAATATCTGTTCATTTACATGTGTATATGCACATGCATATACATACATATGTACATACCAAGTCCTTTTGTTCTCTTCATGTCCTTTTAAGATCTTGTCTTTATTTTCATCTTTCTAATTAAGAACATAATCTTTAGTTTTTCTGAAACTCATATTTGCTGTTACTGAAGTCTGACTTGATTCTAGTGTGGACCTGGAGGAAACAGATGGAAAAAGCACCATACCGCTCCGGAAATTATAATAACTGCTTATTGTGTTCCATTAGGGCTGATATAGCTCAAAGTCTCTTCAGGAACTGGGAAGTATTTTCTGCCATGATGTAAGGGTCAGGATGGGGGCAGACAACAAAAATTTTTGATTCTGTGAAAAAATTCTTATGAGCAGAGCTAGACCAAGGCCTGACTACTAAAAGATGAGAATTGACAGAATTCACTGTATTGGATGGGTTTTCCCCAGCTTTCTCTTTTTCCTGACACAAGGGCACAGGACCTGCACCCAAGCCTGGTCTGAAGAACTGAAAAAAACCTCTACTGCCTTCTGGGAATACAGCAGCAAATGTCAGATCTGATGGTGATAGACCATCGCTTTCTATAGTCTTAGTGGAAAAGGCAACTGACTTTTATGGCATGTATATTCCTTTCCCCATGGAGGCCAAGAGGGTTGGGTGAGAGAAGGCACTCCACCTATAGGTGCTTAGAGAGAAGAAACAACTGAAGTTACAGGAGGGCTTTTTTTTTTTTCACCTGTGAACAAAGGACTCATCTTTTCTCATTTTTCTGAACATTCAGTTGGTTTTTATTCCTCCAAAGTACCAATCAAAGCAAGGTTATAGGGAGCTTTTAAGAAAAGTGTAGTCCATGTAAAACTAAAACAGCAGCAAAAAAGGAGAGAGGGAAAAACAAACAGAAAAAACCAACCAACATTATTCTTCTCTAATTTTCAAGACTGAAGAAAGCCTATAATTAACAATGGTAGCTACACTCTTGCATGTTAGAGGTTATATTCTCTGATTTCAGATTTGCATGTCCTCTTCTTGTACTTCATAGGTCTCATTTGCTATACACAAATGAATGCACAATTTAGAAAAACTTACAGAAACTGTCCAACAAAAATGTGTAGGCATAGGAAAATTTGAAATCACAGAGCAGTAAAGAGAAGACAGCTTGTAAAAGAGCAAAACTACCTGAAACTACAGAGCCCTTTACTCATAAGGAGTTTGCCTTAACTATAAAAAGTTTTAAGCAATAAATATATGTGAGAATCCAATGTTTTGTTTTCTTAGTTATTTCTATCATTAAGGTACTCTTTTTTTATTATTATTATTACCCAGGAAGTTTACAGCTTTCTGCTGAATTTTGAATTATGCATTAATTCCAATGAAATCACAGTATATTTTGGTAGACCCATTACATTCCTAGTGGTTTTTGAAAGATCATTTAAACAACAAATACCTTGGTGAAAAATTTTTCCATTAAACTAACAGGGCTACGAAAAATGGCCATCATGTTTAAGTAGTACTGCTTTAGGAACTTTTGCTTCTGAGAGAAAAGAAAAAAAAATTTTCTATTATAATGCACAGTTCTCATAGGATATCTTGTATTCCTAATTTCAGTAGCTCCTGGATCAGCAGAAAATTAACTCCCAAATTCAACAGCAGCTTTTCACCAACTGGTGTCAATTAGCCTAAGAGTGGCCAAGTGGCCCTACCTCTTCCTTTAGGGCCAATGAGTCAGCAGGGATAGAAGAGCCTCTCAGCACTTTGAACACGCTGAGACCTTACAAAGGGCTGTGCCGGTGAAATAAGCCTGCTCCAAGGGCGTAGCTCTAGATCTGTCACAATTACTGGTCAAATAAGTCTGCTCCAAGGGAGTAGCTCTAGATCTGTCACAATCCTGCAAAGCATTTTGATCAAAGAGCCTGATTGCCTGGTCATGGCTGGATGGACAGGCTCTTCATGACCCTGCCAGGAGTGTTTAGCCTAGCCATATGTTTCTAATTCAAGAACTTGGGGACCAGAGATATCTTCCCAAAAATGTGGATAATAAATGAAAGAGATTGAACTTGCTGTACTAACCTGTGTTCGCACAAGATACAGAGGATGATACTAGTGGCTTTACAGACAAAATAATGAATAGTGAAGGGTTTGTGGCTTGTTTTGTGTGTTTTTTTTAAAGTAGCCATTGTGATGATCTTGTACAATAGAATATGGATTTTTTGTTCTCTTTTATTCATAAACTGTCTATTAGGAAAGGCCAATGATTTTGTCCTATGTCTCTTATGCTAAATAAAGATAAAACGGGTTAGCTTCTTTTCTGAAAGTCAGGTTTCGGTTTTCATGGCTACTGTATTATCTTTCTCTCTTCCAGTAGGCTGATATACTCAATAGCAGAAAGCTGATTTATCCCTAAACACTGTGGCCTGTGTATTCAAACATGACAGCTCTTTGCAGTGTTTAGTCACCTAAACAACCATGTTTCAGTCTTCAGAAGTACTTAACATTCATAACTCATGTTGATTCTGATGGAACTGGAAGAAACTCCATCACCTTAAAAAATGTTTTAATTTAGTCAGATGTACATATATGCTTCATGCATGCCTGGTTGATCTGATACTTATTTCTGTATTTATAAATATATACAAATATATATAGACACATATATCTATATACACACATTTCTATGAAAATGCCATTTGTAAATTTTTACTCTTAGTTTGGGAACACAATATATATGAAATCATGAAAGAAAACAGATCTAAGTTCTGTAGCTCTTCTATCCGCTGTGAAAATCAAAGCGGTATTTGGTCAGACAATCCATCTGTTGTGCTGTAGTTTCTTTATGTGGCGATGCTGGCTGATATCACCACATTTGGCATGTTTAGAACTGGGGAATTAAGTCCCCGCCGTGTAGTAGTCTTTTTCAGTAGTCTGCTGTGACATTTAGATTACTGAAGACTATTTAAGGGATGCTAGAAGCCTTGGGAACCCAAACTTTGCTGTGTGCTGTAAGGAATCCTTTCTGTAGCTTTGCCTTTTAAGTATGTCAGCACACAGCAAGAGTTAGAAAAGTCTTATTTATACCTCAGGAGCAGCCCTGAGTACAGTAGCCTTGGGATCAGGAAGTGATCCATCAGTTTTGTACATTCCTCATCCCTCAATTCCCTTGTCTTCTATCTCCTATCCTCCAAGATTTCTTTCTTCCTTTTTAATATATTCACAAAATATTGTGTAAGAAACTTTTACTGTGAGAATGTGTAGACATTCAAATACGCATAATGCACATCCAAATAATGTATTCCTATATACAATCTTTAAGAATTGTTGGCATGTAGTAAGTGTGTGCTAATTGAAATATGGAGCCACTAAACACCTACTGAGAACACTTAATTTTTTAAAACATTACCATGGTAGCAATGTGTGCCTTGTAATTCTAGATAATATGTTTCTGGTTACCAGTTTGCTTCTGAGCTCTATAATGTGAGAACAAATGCAAATGTAAGCCTCTATCTGTTCTTACGGTCATATGTCATCCTAGCCAATTGGGCAATAAAACAGCAGGACCAGACTGTTGTTAAATAATACAAAATGTGATGCATGAATATGGAGGTAAATGTGTGCTTATATAAGTTGTGCCTATCCAATATTGGTCTGCTTTGCATTTCTGAGGTAAAAAGCCAAATTTAATGAATAGAATAAGCATTTAGTATAAGTCAGCATTTTCTGTGACATTTTACATTTCTGAACAGTTGCTCTGTGTCTTCAAGAATTAACTTAAATGTTTGCCAGATTCATGGCTTTAAGATAGATGCTGTAGCTGATGCAGATAAATCAGGCAGAATGTGAGAAAAATCAGAGCTATCCCAGAGTTTGTCAATATTAGTATATATATATTTATATGTAGATACATATACAAAGTACATGCACATACACACATGAAAAGCAATATAAGCCTATAATTCTAAAGATACCATAGGGGCACTTCTTCTAAATTTCAGCATCATAGTGTCTCTTAATCCACCTAAAAATAATTCTAGTTTATTATAAACTAGAATTTTTCATGAATGTCTGAACATAACATCAGAACTAGAGAGCTTAATATTTTTCAGCAAAATAGAGCAACCACCTTCAATCTCCTAATTTTCATACATTTAAAAGCAGTGGGATTTTCTAAGAAAGTGGGATTACTTAGAACGCTTTACATAACAAATTATAACGGGGAAAGAAGCCTGATTTTCCTATTTCTTGTATGAAAGCAAGGCCATTTCTCTAACTTGCACTAATTCTTTTTTACATGGTTGACAAGGATGGGGCATGGTAGGCGTGAATCTTTTGTCCTTCCTTCCTTCTGGAACAAAATATATGATCAGCTCTGAAATTTTCAGAAAGAAAATATGTATATCCAGACTGATATACATAATATTTGATTCATTTGTATCCTCCTATGTATTAATAGCTCAGCTGTGTTCTTGCACAACAAAATCTGTTATCACAAGTCAGTGTGTATTCACAGACCAAAGCACAGGGAACAAGAAAATTGCAAAGTTCTCTGTAAAAAAGTGCAGGTTGGTGGTTTTTTGTTTGTTTCTTTGGTTGGAGTTTTTTTGTTGTCTTTTTTGGTTGGTTTTTTGGTAAATAAGCAGAATGTCTGTTCACACAGGGAAGGTTATCAAGATTACAAATACAAATCTTATCTTTCGTTTGTGTCTGCACAGGTATGAGACAGGTATGCAATAAATCAATCCAATGCTCCATTTATTGCAAGTCTATATAAGAACAAGTCCTGGTTTATAACAATATTTCATGTACTGTGTTTCAATTTGGATTTTTTTTTTAGGGAGACATTGTACCTATAGGAAAAGTATTATTCAAAACCTTTCCAAATATCTGCTAATTCTTTTCTGCAGACGAAGGAAAATCACTGCTTTACAGATCAAATGACAGGGTCATCCAGGGAGACTGGCAATTCTCACTTAGATAAAATACATTATAAATTACATTGCAGCTTTTCAGCATGGAATAAACCAGAGACATTTGACTATTGAGATACAAATGAAAAGGAAACCGGTGCAGGAATGTGGGAGCATATATTCCTGTATATGCTTGTATATCTACCTAAAAAAAGCACTGAGAGGCCCATTTTTGGAATACATGTGTGCCTTGATGTGGCTGGTGTTCCCTAAGTACCCCCAAGGACTGTTTTATTTTCACTCACAACTGGCCCACGAGTTTTTCCCATAAGACAACTCAGGCACTACTCATTTCTCGTGATGAGCCGGTTCAACTCACCAGGGCTGGCAGTTATCTTTCACCTTTTTATGCTTTTCCCTGAGTTTGTTTAGAGGGCTCTGCTGGATTGTAGGAGAATTATTCAGACCCAAAACTGGCACAAGGGAAGAAGACAGACCACAGACCATATTTTGGCATGAAGGAATCTCACCATCTTGTTGGGCTATACTCTGCTGTCTACCCCACATAGCTCCGGAAGCTTTATCAAAGTGCTCAAAACCCTTTTTTTATCAAGTTATTCTAATTCTCTCTCCAGGGTCCTGTACAGTGAGTAAAAGCTTTGTCATTGACTTCAGTGAGGATAAGTGCCTGGAGATACTAGTGTGCTTAAAGAGGTGTCTGAGCTTATATTGGGTGAAGGCTAAAGTAGATGTACTGTGCTAAAATATCTTAGCAACTTGCAGAATCAAGGACTTGGAAATAATGATACTCTAGATCTGCTCTATTGAAGGATTCACCTTTGTTTCCTCAGAAGTCAGGGTACCACCATAGGTAGGTGGTAAACACGATAAATGCAAATAGTTGGTCATCAGAGCTCAGCTCAGCCTGATTTCAGTTCCATCACTTTCCAGATTTTCTTACCTGAAGCTGGAACATATTTGCATCCAGAAACAACGTTTATATAGTCTTGCCTGGTGCTTGTTTTCTGTGTAGCAAAATTATTTAGTGAGTTAATTTGAGTTTGAAGCCTGAAGAAGCATAACACAGTAGACATATTGTTCCATCTTAATATTCTGTGCAGTGCCTGAAGTTAGCAAGAGCTCAGAAGACTTGAACTTCTGAACCTGTTTCTAACAGGAGCCAATTGTCATTATTCTTGCAGCAAAGCAAAGCAAAGATGCAACCCTTGTACTCAAACAAGAATAAAAGAAGACACAGGTAGAGACCAGAACGATAAGGTTACAGAATTAAAACAGAACCAAAGGGAAATGGAAGGCAAGCAGTTTGAAATTCTGGTTGCTGCTCTGCTGTGTGCTCTTCCATTTTACAGCTAGCCTTGTCCCCTGTGATTTGCTTCCCTCACTTAGGCATGCCAGTACTACACTGAACACCAAGTGTGGAACATCACAGGATGAGTGTAATGAGAAATCTGCCAGTGTGTCACTTCTGTCTCTGCCAAAATAGAGGTTAAAATCTGCTTTCAGGCTGCTCATTCTAGACAGAATATCTTTTCTGTCCTGCTTCAGAACTGCATAACACCAGGAATGCCAAGCATGGCTAAGGAGCTTGGCTTCAGTGCTGTCATTACTCCCCTGCCTCTTTGCATGCTGCCCATGGTGGCCCAGCTGCTCACCATGTTGTGGGCATTCCTGGAGGGCTCCTGTGGGTAGTGAATAGCCCTAGAGAAGAATTAAATCCTTGACAATGTAGCAACATGAAGCTGTATCTCTCTGGATGCATGGGCTGTTGCAGAGATTAATCTATAGATGTCTCCTGCTGATTAGGATTATTCTTTTTAGCAAGTAAGTAAGAATTTGAAAAAGTCTAAAATAATTCTGAAAAAATAATTAAAAGGTCCCTCTAACATTGCATTCCTCTGTGAGAACAGTTAATCCAACCAGCTAGAGAGCTACACATATTTGGGTTAATGTGGCAAGGTTTTGGTACTGGGAGGGGGCTACAGGGGTGGCTTCTGTGGGAAGTTGCCAGAAGCTTCTCCCATGTCTGACAGAGCCAATGCCAGGCAGCTCCAAGATGGATCCACTGCTGGCTGAGGCCAAGTCCATTGGAAATGGTGGTAGCATCTCTGGGACAACAAAGTTAAGAAGCAGAAAAAAACCTGTGCATTTTGCAGATGGAGAGATAAGTAAAAATATGTGGGAGAAACAGCCTTGCAGACACCAAGATTGGTGGAGAAGGAGGGGGAGGAGGTGCTCTAGGTGCTGGAGCAGAGATTCCCTTGCAGCCCATGGAGCAGACCATGGTGAGGCAGCTGTGCCCCTGCAGCCATGGAGGTCCATGGTGGAGCAGAGATCCACCTACAGCCTGGGGAAGACCCTGCGCTGGAGCAGGTGGATGTCCAAAGGATGCTGTGGCCCTGTGGGAAGCCCACACCGGATCAGGCTCCTGGCTGGACCTGTGGACCCATGGAGAGAGGAGCTCACAGTTGTTGACCCTGTAGAGACTGGAGAATTTAGTGAAGAACTGCAGCCCATGGGAAGGACTCTCATTGTAGAAGTTGGTGGAGGAATGTCTCTTGTGGGAGGGATCCCTCAGTGGAGCAGAGGAAGAGTGTGAGGAATCCTCCTTTTGAGGAGGAAGGAGTGAAGAGACAACACGTGATGAACTGACCAGAGCTCCATTCTCCATCCCCTTGTGCTGCTGGAAAGGCATTTGTCATTTACAATGTTTGTCTTCAGAGCAATCGTTACATGTACAAAAGCACTGCTTCCTGGGAAGCAGTCAGACATTCCCTGCTGATGGGAGGTAGGCAACAAATCTTTTGTATTCCTTTTTTTCTACACACAACCTTTGATTTGCATCATTTAACTGCCTTCATCTTGAGCCATAAGTTTTTAAACTTTATTTTCTCCTCCCATCCTGCCAAGGAGTGAGAGAGTGACTTGATGGGCACCTGGTGTCAAAACACCCAAACCCAAAGCAAATTGTGTGCCTCAATAGGTCTCTCAGGTCTAAGTAACCACTAACAAAGTTGCAGAGTGCTGTGGCTGGACTTCTAAGAGGGAGAAGTAAATCTCTGAAAGCACTGAACAGGATTTTCTTTAGACATATTACAAAAAAAATCTAAGTGTCCAAGCAGGCAGAATTATGGAGAACAAGTAGCATCATTAGCCACTTTACTTTTAGACAACTATTTGACATTTTCCATGTGGATAAAAGAAAATTTGTATTAAGGTCAAATTGTGCATTTGACCCAATTTTGGGAGCTGTTTATTTGATTCTGAATTATTGGAGTTATCGTGCACTATTTCTTATACTTATTATCTAATGAAAGTATCCTTTGTTCAACTCCATAATATTTCAATTTTCTCTTTGTTGATTTTTCATGTATGATTAACACAACCTTCAGAAAATTCTGCCACTACAGAACATCTCATTCTGTAAAATGAGTTTTCTTAATCTGATGCTTTTGCCTCTTTGTAACTCTTTGAGTTAGACTATTAAATTACACCATTCTTCTTCAACTTCCAGATCACATAGACAAGCCACATGAGATGCCTCACAATACTGCCTATTGGATGTGCTTGAAGCTTGATATCCTTTTACATAGATTCCTCACATTATTTTTAGAAAATTGCTGCTGTGTTATATATGGCTTTTTATGGAGCTATATCTTACAGCCAGTTCAGTATTAAAAATAAAAATGTAAAACTGAATCGTCCACTTAAACTGAAATTCTACTTTATGAAGTATAGGTCATTTTTTTTTATATGGCAGTATTGGCAGAATGAGTCATCCTTCTAAGAATATAGCTAAATTGTGCTGTGCTTCAGAGCTTTCTGAATGTTTTGCCTCTTACATCCTCACCTCTGGTCTGAAAAGAATATCTCAGAAGATGTGTAGAGTTTCAATCTACAATTCTGCCAACTGTGCCTACCTGTTATACACTTGCCACCACACATAAGAACAAAAAGCATTTCTTAAATCAAAGTCTGGAATGCAAACACCTTACACTGTATTAGATGGGGCAGGAAACAGGTCAAGCTGAGCAACCAGTAATACTCAGTGAATATTTGTTCCAATTCAAAAGTCAGTTATAAAAGGACTGTTTTTGAGAACGTGTGCTAGTCTCTGCAAAGGTATATTCAAACCCTTGAGCTTCAGTAGTGTGTCCGTTCAAACAGTGGAGGCTTACTTCAAACGTAGACACTGACACAGAATTTGAAATTTTGTATTTTATTGCTCACACAGAGCTCAAGCAATATTTCTTTCTGCAATCTGAATGGAAAGTGTATGTAATTACCACCCCAATGTACAATATATGGGAAAGAAATAATCAGATATTGAGGTGTGCTGGAAATACAATCTATTTATACACTCATACTCTATAGTATAGGCTCTGTTCTAGAGCCCACACAGGCCACATTTGAATAGTTTTTTTCTTTGTGATCCACTTCAAGCTTCCTAGCAAGGCTGTTCCCATATTATATAAGATATAAAGGGCTGACACAAGTAGCCATACTTTTGTTGAATACCAGGGACAGCAGGAACATTTATCTAGATCCTCCCTCTTCATTTGAACCATCAAAGTGAAATGCTTAGTACCTTAAGCTTTCTACCACACAGAAAAGTGTGGTAATCAGAAATTGAAATTATGAGGTTTTTCTTTTTTTTTCTGATAAAAATTGTGGTCAGTAGAAACAGTAGCCAAAGGGATTGTTCATTCGAATGCGAAATCCGAATGGATTGTTCATGCGAATGGTCATTTCATCAGCATTGTTTTGTTTTTAGTGCTCACTATGATCACCACTGTAAAAAAATTATGATAGAAAAATTCTTTTTGAACTTAAGTGACCCTCTTGATATCTCTCTGGCATATAAGCTCTATTTTTATTTTGAATTTTACTCTGAAACACTTTATGAAACGAAACTCCGTTAATTTCTTGTGGAAATTCAAAATTATTTACCAGAGAAATTTTGAGGGTGGGTGTGAGTTTGTGGTAAATTTTCAGACAGTGCACAAAATAAAAGAAGAGCAGTTTCCTTCAATAAATTCACTGAGAGATACAAATTGCCTCTAATTAGTCTACCAAAACCAGTAGAGGATGAGCATCTTAGGTCTATCTGAGAAGTCTCAGGTGAATGAGAATTCCACTGATTTTGCATGCACAGAAAGAAGAGTGCAGGGTAGAACACTTAAGTGAGTTACGCACCTTTAACCACAGGGAAGCCCCAAAGGAGATACAGTTTAAAGCAAGACAGCAAAGAAATCTATATTAACACCACCAGTTATTTTTGGGAAACAGACTAGGACTATAACAAATCATAAGATGAATTTCTTTGCTATCTCGCAGAGTATTTTTATAATATAGTGCATATATCTTTGTCTTCCTCATTTGATAGACAAACTTCACCATCACTGAGCCCTAGAATTCTATTGTAAGGATTTTGAAAAAATTTAAAATATCTTTTATCTCATCCTTTTTGTCTGAATCCTGGCAATGTAGATGCAAATGCAAATTTCCCACCCAGAGAACATTTAACGAGAATGTTGTTGTCCAAACAGAGATTTTGTTTGTGGTGTTTGAATTTAAATCAATGAAATCAACTCAGTAAATTACTTTACACTGAATAAAGCCTTGTATCACATTACTTTTCTTCTTCGTTTTCCTTCCCCATTTTTCTTCCAAGATGATTTAAATATATACATGTATTTTCAGTCAGAACAAGGATTCATCAAAATGTTTGGGTGTAACTTTCATACCTCTCTCTCACTTTTGATTGACAGATGTGCTAGCATTGGCGCAATTGGTGTATTAAAAGGTGACTCTTTTCCTCCCAAACAAAAAATACACAAAGAAACAAAAATAGTCTTTTCATGATACAAACAGACCAACTTTGCAGTTCCAACGCTTGGTGATTTGGCACCTGTAAAGAAGGAAGCACTTGAACACTTGATGATAAAAGTGAAATATCCATCTTTGAGTGTCTGTTATCAATAGAAATGTCCAGCAAAAGGAGATAATGATTACTCTAAAGAAAATACTATGTAACAAAGCTTAAAAAGGATGCATTTGGAATCTTGAACTCCCTGTTATTTATAAGATAGTACATACCAATAAAGTGCTAGCACTGGAAGAAATAAACAACAAATTATAAATAAGCTTTATATCAAAGTAATATGAGGTATAACTTGGTCTAATCACAGAAAAAAATGTAACATTATAGACAGAAAAAAGGATGTGAAAGCTCTGTTCCACCTAATTTATGAAACAATGTAAATGCCTTTTTTTAAGGAACGGATTTTGTACAACGATTGCAACCCTTCTACTTCATTTCACAATGTACTGAGCCTGGCTGGGATGGAGTTAACTTCTTTCATAGCAGTCCATATGGTGCTGTGATTTACATTTGGGTCTAAAACAGACTTGATAACATAGCAGTGTTTTGGTTATTGCTGATCAGTGCTGGCACAGCATCAAGGCTTTTTCTCTTCCTCTCTGAAGAGACTAGGGTGGGAGTGGGCAAGAGGTGAGGAGGGGACACAGCTGGGACAGTGGACCCCAAGTGACCACAGGAATACCCCATACCATAAGATATTGAACTCAGCAATAGAGGATGGAGGGAAAGAGGAGGAAAGGGGAGGATGCTTGTGGTTATGGTGTTTATCTTCCAAAGTACCTGTTACACCTGTTGAAGTCCTGCTTTTCAGGGAATGGTCTGATACCTGCCTGCAGACTGGAAGCAGTGAATGCATTTGTCTTTTTGCTTTGCTTATTAAATTGTCATTATTTAGATCCATGAGTCTTATTTTCTTTCTATTTCTGCCTCATCCCACAGGAGATTGAGCAAGAGGATGGGTGGGTGTTTGGCTGCTGGTTAGGGTCAGCCCACCGCACAGAAAAATGTAATTTTTTTATTAAAGAAGTCCAATCTACCCATCTCGGTCAATAGGCAATTTGTTAATATTAATACGTAAGACCACATGTATAGCACTGTTTTCTTTAATGTCCCAGTGTCTGCATAAAATCCACTGTAAGTCAGTGGGGCTCTAAGTTAGTCTGAAATACAAAAAGAAGTGGGTAGCACAACAAAGCTTTGTGGCAATTATTTCAGCCACATGCTATGAAGAATCATATGTTTTTTAATACTAATTTTTTCAACTGTTTTCTATATTAAAAACCTATTGTTTCCTGTGGAAGAATCAAGTAGTTTCTGCCCACAAGAACAGAGTAACACATGAACTGAAGTAGAAATTTGATGAGTTTTTCCTCCATCTTATTTTATTGCACCACATTGGCGGTTGAAAAATCTATGGAAAAATGCCAGTTTTGCAAGGACTTGATATAAAAGAACCATTTTAAGGAATCAGGATTAGAATCTGAAAACTGTAAAGGAGCATGTTACAGGTAAAGTGTGATGGAAGTCAGACAACACATACTTATGAAGGAAGGACATTCTCATCTTCAACTTCAGCCTTATAAAAGAGCTAAGCATCTCTTATAAGTTAATTATATGGGTTTCCCTTGTCCATAGTGAAACACAACCAACTCTAAAAGAGGATTCATCCCACTTGTCTTTAATGGAAGTCTTAAAATGCAATGAATCAGATTTTGGATCTGTCTTTCACCAGACTGCGAAGGAACCTGGGCCAATTTGTTTGGTTTAATTGCTTAAACTGTTAAAGCAAAGTGAGACGGATCCTAGCCTACAAAAAGAAAAGGCCTATTGATTTCTGGCATACCCGGAAGACAGCAACTATCTGAACAAATTGGAGTTTCTTTTTACTTATAAGTTCTGTGCTCATGGTCTGGTTCTTATCTCCTCAGCTGGATGTTAAAACATCCACTAACTTTTCTAAGATCAAGTTACCCAATTTTCCCACTTCGCAGTCAGCAGATGGAAAGATGGACAGGAAATTGTCTGTAAAAGATCACCGTTAGCCTAAGATAATATGGTTTCTAGGACATTTTGATACCTACCTCCACCTGGCTCAGGAATGAAGAGTGGTTCTAAGCAGCTAATCAGTGTATGAGAAGAAAAAAGACTGTGCTTCTAATTGGAACCATTTTGCCCTCTGCAGCTCTGGAAGTATAGCTAAATCATGCATTAAAAGACAAAAACACCTAAAACTTAAAGGAAAAATAAGGTCACTTTAATAAATGTAAAAATTTATTTTAAATATAGGCATAGTGATGGAGATTTAGAGAGGATCTGTTTTCTTTCCTCATGAAGCATAGAAGAAACACCCAACATTTTAATTTGAAACAAAAGTCAACTACAGATTAAAAAAAAAAGCCCCAAACAAACAAAAATGGAGCAGAAATTTTTTTATTATATTCTATGAAACTGTGAATAACAATAGCCTATGCAAATACAAATTATAAAATTGGGAGACAATATTTTTACAGTATCCCAGTACCTTAAGTAATTCTGCAAGCACCAGTGAACTAAATCACCCAGCCCAGCTGTCAGTTTGGAAAATATCACTGCTGTTTTAATGAGAAGTCTGCATTTTCCTGAGGAAATTCCATGGCTCTTCTAGCTTAGAATAAACACCATGTGACTTCAACCCGGTATTTATCTACAGAAGTATTTTTACAAGATTGAAAGTTATTTCAGTTTTTCTTCCGTCTCTGCATATGTTTTCTTTGTTAATTATTCATCAAAAACCACAAAGGTTGTTGCTCTACTAAGTGATCATCACTCCTAATTTCTTCTAACCAATGGTTTTAGACTACTTATGCTTTGACTGTAGTGCTGCTGGGACCCTATGACTCTTCATTTACGAGGTTGCTGTTGTGGAAATCTCTTTCATTCTGATATTTCATCAATTAATTGTACCGATTTGACTGATTAAGGGTGTCAGAGTAGATACAAGAAAGAAACGTCATAAAAGTGATATTTCCTGTCTTATGAACTAGTCTGCCAGGTATGAAAAATTCACTGCTGGAGTTTAGAACCTTTTAGAAGTAACTTTATCATGATATTGATGTTTTGGAGCTATCCAAACATTTAACCCTTGGGTGTGGCAAAAGTTTATCTGAGTATTCAATTACTTCAGATTTGCTACTGCAACTGGAGCTTGTAGATATATTTACACTTACAAATTTTAATAAATGACAGAAGAATTAGTGAGGATTTTTCCAGCTGGATTAGGAGGAACAAGTTGTAATATAGAGGAAATAAGCTCCACATGGACAAATTAACTTTTGGAGGAGAGAATCCTTTCCAAGTTGTGTATGCCTGCTTGCTGCACTCAGCCCCATTAACTCTGCAATGAGCTGTTGCAACATCATTGCAATTGAAAAGTGCATTAAAGGAGACTAATTGGGTGGCTGACATATATTACTTGTTCCAGTCTCATGAATAATAAAGTTTCATGAAGATTGAGGTTTAGAACTTTTGCATATAAAACCAACTTAAGTAAATGAAGTTTACAAGCCAAGGCAAAGGGTCATGGGCAAGTATTACAGGGGAACTATCCTGGTCACCTCAGGAATCGTAGTCACAAAACTGGCAAAGGAAAAGCAGTAAGAACAATGCTATTTAGGTGTCAGGCTGAGTTTGTCCATAGGTAAGAGAGAAGGAAAAAATATAATCTTAATGAAAAAATTAAGTTTATCCATTTTCTACTGTAGAAATTGAATTTCTCCTTCAAATCTAATGCACTAATGGGCCAATTGAATTTACCAAATGCTTTTAGATCAAAGGTTTTAAAGCAAAAAAAACCCCACAATCCTTTCGGGGGTTCTTTTGTTGTTTCTTTTTGTTGGCGGTTTTTGTTTTCTTCTGACTTTTTTGTGTGTGTGTGTGTGTGTGATACTGTTTCCTCGGGAATTTCCAGTGGATAGAAAACTAGAAGTAATCAAATACGTCAAACTTCATGCAGCAATTTCCCAATACTATTGTTGTCTCACTCATTTATAGAAGAAAAAGTCACAGGAACTGCACTTCTAGTAAGAGTGCTCTTTTCTAAGTCTCTTTTACTGACATTAGCCTACAGATTAGTTTCTTACATTATTTTGCTTGCATAAGATCCTAGGAAGTATAGGTAAGGTAAAGGTAGAGGGTATATGTTCTGGCTTTTTACAGCAGTTCTAACTTTCCTAAAATTTATTTATCTAATTTGAAATCCAGCACTGCAAGCAAAATCAGGTATTGTCCACGCACTCAAGCAGATAGTAAAAATATTTTACAAATTACTATTTACCTGGTTAACTGGTGGCATGCAGTATTTATTACTTCCTACTTAAATATAGGTGAAGGTCAAGATACACCATATTTGAACTTGATAGCTGAACTATTTTGTGTATATTTCACATAACACTAAGTCTACCTGTACTGCTGAAATCCTGTTCTCTGTCTTCCTTTCTTGTGACTGTTCTGTGTGAGTAGATAGCTGGCAAAGCTGATCATCTTTCAGTATTTCTCGAGATTTGTCCCTTCAATACTACCAGTAAACAAATCTTTGGAGGAGAAGATATTACCTTTCAGCCCAACACTAAAATGATGGCTTTTTGATTATTTCGATTTTCTCATGGGGTTAATTTAAATAATTTCTTTAAGCTTCAGTTTATATACATAACATTAAAATGAGATATAACTAGTCCATTTTCTAAAATTTTATAAAGATGCAAAATGCTGGTTTTTGTATGCATGACAATTACCAGAGAGACAACTTGTAACTGTCATACCAGGAAGATAACGAAGGAAGCCAGGCTATTCATCTTAAGTTTGGCATGTCATCATTAGTTTGGCAACAAAGTAATTATCCTATTCTATCTCCTGTTCATGAAAAACTGTACACTGCACATTTATTCTAGAAAACTTCTTCATATCAACGAACTTCACAGGCAGGCACTGCCTTGCATGGCACTGAGGACACAGCAACAAAGCAGCAGAGGAGCAGTGCAGGTAATATTTGATGACACAATACCTCTGTTTTGGTACAATTCACACTGAAGAAGCACATCAGGTTAATTACAGAAGTTCTCACAAAGTCACAGAACAGTTTGTGTTGGATGTATTTTTTGTGCTAGAAGGGTTAGTATTATTGTAACTGGACTAAAAATAACTCCTTGTTTTATATTGATTAGATATTTTTAGATTAGTGTAACAAATAATTTCTTAACTCCATATATATGCTGTGCTCACTTTTGCCTGTAACAACATATTGTATATGAAGGAGAGTAAAGAGGTCATCTGGAGCAGTGCCCCAGCCAGAATAGGCCCAGTTTAGCTCAGGTTACTCAGGGATACTTAGTCAAGTTGTATCTCAATGGTGGACATCTACATATGGTCAGTCTATTTCATATTGGAGTACCTTGGTTGTGAAATTCTTTTACCTAGTATCTAAGAATAATTTTTTTTTTGAGGCAGCTTGTATCTGTTGTCTCATTCTGTCACTATGAATCTCAGAGAAGAGCTTGAATCCATGTTGTCCGGAGGACTTTTATTATAATTAAGGACAGCAAGTTAGCTCCTTTGCTTAACCTTCTTTTCTGTGGACTGAACAAACAGGTCTTTTAATATGTCCTTGCACATCACATGCTCCAGCTCACCAGTCATCTTTGTTGTTTGTCCCTGGACTCATTCCAGGACACCAGTTTCTTTCCTATACTGGGGAGACCAAAACTGGACATGGTAGGCCAGGTGCAGTCTTACAAGTACTAAGGAGACATGAGGAATGGTTTCATTTAATAACTATGCTCTAACCAATGCAACCGAAGATGCAGGTGGCTGTCTTTGCTACAGTGACGTGTTTCTTACACATCTGACCTTTTCATCAGGAATGCTGGACTTTACATTTACCTTTGCTGACCCACCTGAGGTTTCTAGCAGCTCATTTCTCCAGCCTGCCAAAGTCCATCTCAATAGTAGCCCTGCCCTCTGCTCTATGGACCACTCCCACTGTTGTCTGTGACCTTGCTCGGAGTGCATGCCATTCCATCATGCAGGCCAATTAATACAGATGTTAAACCTTACTAGTCTCTGAATCAATGCTTGAGGAGTGTCACTAATAATTAGTCATCAGCTGGACGTTGTGTCAGAGATTTGATGATAAGATGAGGAAGATAATATGACTCATTGAACGGTTGCTACCAGAAGGAACCTGCTCAGGGAGGCAATGATCGTGCCTTGTGCTATTGAAAGCAAAAGGATTAAATAGGTGATGAAAGTCACACTGAACTTTTAAATAAAACAGCTTCTCAAGCTTGAAACAGGATTCTTGTGAAGCTCTTTATCTGATCATTGTCTATCAAACTGTGATATTTTTAAACCCCATCTAAACTATGTCAATGGATTAACAACTAGAAAAAATATGAGGTCATAGAGTCCTGTGCTAAAGTTTCTGTCCTGGTTTGAAGGACAGGTGTCTGTCAAGGAAGGTGGGAAACCTCCCTTGAGTACAGGATGACCTCCTTCC
This sequence comes from Ptilonorhynchus violaceus, assembly GCA_013397565.1. Lineage (NCBI taxonomy): Eukaryota > Metazoa > Chordata > Aves > Passeriformes > Ptilonorhynchidae > Ptilonorhynchus > Ptilonorhynchus violaceus. Next base: position 1,356,889 of record VZRJ01011173.1, read on the forward strand.
CTCCTCTGAATTACTGTACCTTTGAAATTAGGGGGCTCTCAGGCAAAGATGTGGTAAAAAGAATAACAGTTCTTTACTAGGGATATATATTTTTATATATATATATATAAAACAAGACAGTTAAACGGCAGCCATAAGAGAACAGACAAACCCCTTATCAGTTCCTCGTTTGATGTTGAGATTCTCCGTTGGAGCAGAGAGGCTGCGG